>OZ018390.1:79767140-80129712 GCA_963969525.1 Ontholestes murinus | reverse complement strand
GAAGTAGTTGTTTCAAATTAATTTGTTTTGTAGTCTTAGTAAGACTCATTGTTGTAGATTCACGAAATGTTTTCGTATTTTTAAATTTATTATATAATTTATTGTGGTAGGTTAAGAGTACGCTAGGTTAACGCTAGTAATTTGACAATTATTCGTAAATAATTGATTTGCAAATATTTTTTGGTAACGAATAGTGTCACATAAACCAAAAATCTAAAATTCGATTGTCAATTGTTTTCTTAATAACCAGGTAATCATATTTTGAAAATTTTTAAATAATGTGTTTCTAATAGCATTGATAAAGAAATAACGTTTGTCCAAAGAGAAGATATACTTGGTTCCGCATAAAATCCAAAAAAACAATCAAATAAACTATAGCAGGTTGAACAGGATAGAAAATGTCCTCAACAACTTACTAACAAAAATTATAAAGGAGGAACTGCAAATATCTAGAGGCATGGCCGACCAGTAATTTAGCATTATGTTCCTAGAGGTCACTATTGATGTCAAAAGGGCTTTTAATAATTTTAAAACGCTTGAAGAGAGTAGCATATTGTAGAGAATGTACAAAATCATGTATATCTAGCCTCTGAAGTACGTGGTAGAGAATAGCTTGACAAAAGAAGTACAAAATCGCAGTGGAGTGTACAGAAACATCTATATCTAACAGTTCGGCTGAAATGTTCGTATTGTTTCTAAAAGAGGGCGCCACTAGACTTTTTTTCCAAGTGATTTTTAGTGTGAACTATGATTCAAACGATACGTGTCAAAATTTGAGAGCGATCGGACAATTAGTTCGTGAGTTGCAGCATTTTGAGTAAAGCAAGTTGTGTTATTGGAAAAAAATGGATAAAAGGAATTTCTTGTATAAGTGAAACATTGTTTTTTTAATGGGGAAAAAATATTGTTGGCACGAAAAATTTTTTGCGCAAAAAGGTTTCTAGTATCGAATAGTATCGCATATACCAAAACTCTAAAATTCGATTGCATTTGTTTTTTTTAATTTTAACAATAATTCCTGAACAGTTGAACGTATTTTGAAAATTTTTAAACAATGGGTTTCTGACATCATATACTATCACATAGGGCAATAATCTAAAAATAGATTTTCAAATTGGTTTTTTTTAATTTGTCGATTATTCTTGAACGATTGATTGTATCTGGAAATTTTTTATGCTAAAAGTATTCTGGAATCGAATAGTATCACAAATCTAAATTCGATTCTCAATTGTTCTTTTTAAATAATTTTAACGATCATTTCCAAACAGGTAATCATATTTTAACATTTTTTAAATAATGGGTTTCTAATATACTATCACATAGGTTAAAAATATAAAAATCGAACGGTTGATTGAATCTGTATTTTTTTGCACCAAAAAGCATTTGATATCGAATAATGCCAAATAAACCGAAAATCTAAAATTCGATTGTCAATTGTTTTTTTTTTTAATTTGTCGATTATTCTTGAATGGTTGATTGTATAGCGAAAATTTTTGCGCCAAAGGTTTTCTGGTATCGAAAGTGTCAAATAGACCAAAAATCTAAAATTCGATTGTCGATTGTTTATTTAATTTTAACGATAATTCCTAAACTGTTAAAAGTATTTTGAAAATTTTGAAACAATGGGTTTTCTGTCATCGAACACTATCATATGGGGCAAATTCTTGAAGGGTTGATTGTATCTGGAAAATTTTTGCACCAAAAGGTTTCTAGCATCGAATAATGTTGCATAGGCCAAAAATCAAAAATTCAATTATCGATAGTTCATTTTTAATTTTAACAATAATTACTGAATAGTAAATCCTATTTTGAAAATTGAAACAATAGGTTTCTAATAGCATATATTATCACATAAAGCAATAATCTAAAAAAATATTTTTAATTGTTTTTTATTTATTTGTCGATTATTCTTTAATGGTTGATTTTATTTGGAAAATTTTTGTGCCAAATGATTTCTATAATAATATCGAATAATGTCACATGGACCAAAAATCTAAAATTCAATTGTCAATTGTTTTTTTCTGAATTTTAATAATAATTCCTGAACAGTAAATTATTTTAAAAATTTTAAAATTATGGGTATCTATCATATAGAGTGAAAATGTAAATTTAATTGTTTTCTTAAATTTATTAACTATGCTTGAATGGTTGATTGTATATTGAATTCTTTTATACGAATGGGTTTATAGTTTCGAATACTATCACAAAGAGCAAAAATCTGAAAAAACGATTTTCAATTGTTTTCTTTAATTTGTCGATTGTTCTTGAACGGTTGATTGTATCTAGAAATTTTTTGCACCAAAGCGTTTCTGGCATCGAATAGTGTCGCATAGGCCAAAAAACAAAAAATCAATTGTCGACAGTTTTTTTTTTTTTAATTTTAACAATAATTCCTTAACAGTTGAATGAATTTTGAAAATTTTGAATCAATTGGTTGCTGATATCATATACTATCACATAGAGCAATGATTTAAAAAATGATTTTCAATTGTTTTTTTTAATTTGTCGATTATTCTTGAACAGTTGATTGTATGTAGAAAGTTTTTGTGCCAAAAGGTTTCTAATATGAAATAGTATCACAAAGACCAAATATCTAAAATTCGATTGTCAATTGTTTTTTTAAATTTTAACGATAATTCCTAAACAGTTGAACGTATTTTGAAAATTTTGAAACTATAGGTTTCTGACACCATATACTATCACATGGAGTAAAAATCTAAAATTTTCAATTGTTTTTTTTTTTAAATTAGTTGATAAATCTTATAATTCTTGAACGGTTGATTGTATCTGGGAAATTTTTTTGCCAAAAGATTTCCAGTATCAAATTTAAAAAAAAAAAACAATCAATCAATCCAATTTTAGATTTTTGATTTGTTTGGTTTGGTGTGACACTAACCAAACCAAACAAATCAAAAATCTAAAATTGGATTGCCGATTGCTTTTGTTTTAAATTTTAACAATAATTCCTAAACAGTAAATCGTATTGTGAAAATTTTGAAACAATGGGTTTCTAATAGCATATATTATTACATAGAGCAAAAATCTAAATATTTATTTTCTATTGTTTTCTTAAGTTTGTCGATTATTAAATGGTTGATTATATCTAAAAAAAAATGCCGCAAAAGGTTTCTGGTAGCGAATAGTGTCACGTAGATCAAAAATCTAAAATTCGATTGTCAATTGTTGTTTTTAATTTTAACGATAGTTCCTAAACAGATGAACGTATTTTAAAAATTTTAAAACAATTGGGTGCTAACATCTTATGCTATCATATAGAGCAAAAATCTATAAATCGATTTTCAATTGTTTTTCTTAATTTCAACTGTTTTTTTTTTAATTTGTCGAACGGCTGATTCTATCTGGAAAATTTTTATGTCAAAAGGTTTCTAGTATCGAAAATTTTTGCGCCAAAAGTTATTTGTCATCAAATAGTTTCAAATAGACCAAAAATCTAAAATTCGATTCAATTATTAAAGTTAACAATAATTTCTGAAGAGTAATTCGTATTTTTAAAATTTTGAAACAATAGGTTTCTAATCATATATTATCACATAGAGAAACAATCTAAACATCGATTTTCAATGGTTTTTTTAGTTTCCTTATATAGAATATTTCTTTACATTTTACAACTTTTATTTAATTAAAACCCTCGCTTATGATTTTCTGATTGGAGAGTGCGATAGAGGACACCCCCCCACCCTACATAGATATGATAACTTTAAATACTAATCGTCGATGATTTGTTGAAAAAACAATAAAACCTTGTATGTAATAAAAAAAGCATAATCCAAATTTAAGTTTAAATATAAATAACCATCTTTAGCTAATCTTACATAATTTAGATTTAAAGTCTGCCCATCCATCACGCCTAAAAATTTTATTAAATTCTAACACAAATGTTACCCTTTGAATTTCTTTTTTATTCAAAAAGTTTTGTAATAAATTTTACTCCAAACCGCGAGACGATCAGTAATTGAAATTTATATGTATATGTAGGGTGGGCGGGTGGCCTCTATCCCACCCTCCAATCAGTAAAACATAATCAAAAATTATTTGAAAAATTTCTAAAATTTGAAATTATTTTGGGTTTATTTATAAATTTCAACTTTTTACTAAAACCCTCGCTTATGTTTTACTGATTGGAGGGTGGATAGAGGCCACCCACCCACCCTACATATACACGATAACTTTAATTGCTAATCGTTGATGATTTTGCTGCTAAAAACAATAAAACCCTTTATGTAAGAAAAAATTAAAACAAAATCAAAATTTAGGTTTAAATATAAATGACTTTCTATAGCTAATCTTATCTAATTTAGATTTAAAGTCCGTCCGCCCATCACGCATCAAATTTTTACAAATTTACTCACTGAAAAATATTACCTTTTTAATTTATTTTTATATTCAAAAAGGTTTGTAATTAATTTCATTGGAAACCGCGAGACGTTAAGGATTGAAATTTGTATGTATATGTAGGGTGGGTGGGTGGTCTCTATCCCACCCTCAAATCAGTAAAACATCATTAAAAATTATTTGAAAAATTTGTTTGAATAAATCTTAATCAAAACCCTTTGATTACTTTCTTAACGCTAACCATTATCAAAAGTTTCATGGGGAGGATATAAATGCTAAATACCATTGCTGCAGCTGTTGACCACCCTCAGTTCCCCCACTCTCAGCCAATCGACGTTCTTCCACGATTTTCAGCATTGAACCTAAACCGGTGACAAACAGAAGAATCTAAAAAGTCAAAACCCTATGAATAATTTGTTTTATTTTTAGATTAGGTCTTTATGTCTATTGACAAGTTTTTTTTTTTAAATTAAAGCTTATATGTTTTTGCCACTAAATAAATTAATCTTTTTTTTTTATTTCTCCTCATTAGAGAATGTTTATTATTTATAAATTGACAGTTTGGGTAGAAATTTTCGAGTAATTCTTTATTTTTCTATGGTAATTTGATGAATGGTTGAGGCATTAACTTCGTGATACACCTTGGTAATATAAACAAAATTGCTTACTTTATTGATATTTGCATATTTTTTTGCTCTCTTGTTTGGATAGACGAGGAAGATTTGTTTGGATTAATCAATTCCAATTTTCGACACAATTTCATCAATTATCTATAATAATGTACATTTTGAAGAAGAGAGTATTTTTGAGTGGAAATTTTGGATTGAAAAAAATAAACTTATTTATTTGGAAAGCTTGAAACTAATAAGTGCAATCGATTTCTCCTTCAAAGGATACTCATTATGTATAAACATCAACACTGGTTAACGATTTTTGAGAAATTCTTCAGTTTTTATTGAAAGAAAGTTGAATATGATAATTTTATATCCAAATAATCAAGATTGATTTTTGTGAGTTACCTGAAGATAAACTTGAATTAATTGAACAAAGCAACTAAAAAGAAAGGTTTTTAGTTGCTTTATTAATTAACCAAATAATCAAATTCAGCTTTTTTTCCAATAAAAACTGAAGAAATTCTTTTAACAAAAAATGTTGACTAAATTGTTCTAATTCAGATTAATCGATTCCAATTTTTGATTATGTATAGTAAATGTACTTTTGTGGAAACCAGATAAATACCCTTGAAATAAATCGATGAACCGACAACTAATCGTTACGGCCGTTGTGCGCGCGTACATATCGTTCGTGTAAATATTTGAAATTTAAAGTGGACGCTGAAATTCAGATTTATCGAGCCAAACTAAAAATAACCGGACGGGCCGCTTAATAAATCGCCTCATTTACACGCGAGTTTGCGGCACGTGCTGCGGTAATTACTCTCGATTCGGCCTTTGTTTCCAATCGTACTTCAACGAAACGACACCGTAAATAATATCTCTGCCACAAACAAAGAATTGGAATTGTGACAGCCGCGCGGTATTTATAGATGAACCGCTGGACCGAAGGGATTATTCACTGAAATTTCCCCTTTACGCAGAATTCATATAATTAGAATGAAATGCGTGTGCGTTTCATGTACAGGTGTTAATTAAAAATATATATTTTAAGTCTTTAGGCAATTAACTGTACCAATTACCACTTATTGCATGGATCAAGCCTTGACCGATATGTATTTCCAATTAGTAGATGATCTGAAAATGGTTTTGCCACTTTATTGTATCTAAAGATATAACATTTTTACAGGATAGAATTCATCAGCTGCCTAAAAATGGCTTAAAGTCATACATTGATTTAACCCTTTCATTAACTCCTTTAAAAATAAAACTTAAATGTAGATGAAAAAATACTGAAGTGTACTTTTAGCTGGTGGATAAATTGAATGATTTCTTTAACAGGTAAAAATTGATTATTCATTTGTACACCTAATTCTAAAATTGTATGGCGTTATCTTTTCACTTTTTTGACATTGTCAATGTGACAATATTTTCTAAATTTACCCATTTATTAGAAGAAATAAGCATTTATTGCTTTAAAATATATGTATCTTAAGACGAGTTCATTTATAATGACGCAGTGAAGGAGAGGGCTGACAGGTTAATGTGGAAGAACAGTCTTCAAGAGTGAACTCCGCCTTGCTGACGAAATTATTTGTATGGTTTTGTTTACTGTTTTATGTATTTCGAATTATTTTTATAAAGCAAGTCTGATAAAGTACCAATGAGTAAATTAATTAATAAAGACTATAATTAATTAATAGAATAAAAGATAATACAAGTTTAGAAATCGGTGTACAAATGGATAATCAATTTTTACCTGTTAAAGTGAATCATTCAATGTATCCACCTGATAATAGTTCACTTCAGAATTGATCGTTGCGTTGTTCTGTAGAAGCTCAAAAATCCCATCAAGCAGATAGTAACAATACGACAGAAATTATTAATGGATGTCTAAAGTTATATAACTAATTAGAAGGTAAGTTTAACGAGGTTGAGACACTCGTTACCATCAGTTACGGCCGGGATATCTCCACCGCGACGGCTCCATCAATACCGTTAAATTTAGGTCGGAGGACTTGGAAGTAATGCAAAGTAGACATTTAATATAAATGTAGTAGCTGAAATAATAAATGCACAATAGTGAAACATGCGATCACAGGTCGGTCCATCGATCGAAACGTCTTATAGCACTTTTAGCAATTCTCCAGTAACCAGATCGCCCGAGGAGGCATGTCTGGGGAAAAAATCGACACGAAACTTAATTACTCCTCCTTCTGAGCGTGAAAGGGCCTTATCAAAAGCGGAAGCAAATCTCGTTCGGGTGCTAATTAGGAGCACAAACGGATCCTTCATGTGCATAATGGCACGAATTAATCGGACGTGAACTCGACAGTGTACTTTGTACTTGAACTTGAGAGCCTCGTTAAAAGGATTCTGAATTCTATTTATCACATTGTGTGTTGTGGATCTATTTGTTTCAAAGATTTATATTGTGTATGAAGTGTAATATAATTATTAAACCGTACAATTGTTATTAATAAAATTAATAATATTTTTTTGGCTTAACTTTAAACTTTTACATAATGATAATTTATTTAATTTCCCTACATTATCTCTGTATATTAAAAATATGATATTTCTGTCGATCATATTCTTAAAATTCGCCGTGTTCCGGCCATCGAAATAATTACTAGGCCTGTCCCTGGCGTTGGCGACCTTCTCTAAAATAAATGCACAATAGTGAAACGGTCGTAAATCGCGTCCGCTCGTTTATTTTTTCAACACCTATTGTAGGTGAAGGATTTGGCTTCTTCGCCGCTTTTCAGTTAATTCACCTCAAAGTGCAATGCCACGCCTTAAGTGCGCTCTCGGCGTTTTGGCACCGACGGCTCTTATTGTTTATTTATACGTCCGCCCGTTTTAAACGTGAGTAATTGAACCGAGAAAGACGCAAAATAAACCAAAATGGTTCTTCTTTGAACGTTTCGCGGCGCGATACACATCCTGGATTGTGACGATGGACGTTTCATAACGTCACTTGGCTCGCGAATTCATTTCGAAACGAAATAGTATTTCATTCTGATACAAAACTGTGTGTGTAATGTGTGATTTCAAAAATGATTTATTATTAATATTAATAATGATGGTTACGACCATTACGATGTGGTAATAGACGTAATAAACAGCTTTTAGTGTTAAATTATTACACTAAGTTAGTGTATTATTTATTCACTAATAAATTGTCGTAGAATAATAAATAATTTTTTAAAATAAATACCTATCGAAGAACCCCTTCTTTGAATTTGAAATTTTTTCAAAAATCCTTTTAATTACCTCGTATATTATCTCTATACTGCATCTTTAGAAACCCCAATTCTTCCACTTTTGAGTTCATATCAGCATTTCATCCATCTACAACAATAAGAGACTGATAAAACTAGGCAGACAGATTATTTTAAATTTTTTATCTTTAGGTGATATTGATAATGACCAGAGGTCTTTCTGTCTAAATAAAAAAAACAGTGGTTAGAATTAATTCTTTGCACTTCGAAGAAAAGAATTAATTCTAACCACTGTTTTATTTATTTAGACATAAAGACCTCTAGTCAATAGCAATTCAGGATATTTACCACTTTAACAGACATTATACATTTGTTAAAGTAATTCTTTGAAACATAAAGATGTATTTATCTCTAGAATTTCAAGAAGTAACAACTTTATCTTTACAATTTTGATAATAAGTATACTGAGTAGTTATAAGTACATAAATATATTTAAGGAGCTTATAATCGAAGGCCTAACAGTATTACTGAAAGAAATAATTCTTTTGTGTTGGATTTTGTACTTAATTTAATTACATAAGAAGACGACAAAATCATGATCTTTAGGAAAAGAGAAATTCTACAAATCCACAATCTAATCGGATAATCTAAGCATGTTTTTGCAATCTAACTTTCCTCGTTTAAGAATAATCATTGCAATAAATCATTGCGCTAAAAGAAAAATGGAAACTAACTGGAACACGTGTGTGTGTGTGTGTATTTACGGTATTTATGGTGAATATACGGTGATCCCATCCACAAGACATAAATCATGCGCCTCGTAGTGATTCATTGTTGCCGTTAGTGACTTTGTTTGTTTGTTTGTTTGCGTTTTCGCAAAGTAAACAACCTACTTTCACGTGGGGCACACGAGTTGTGCAATTCGAATTCGTGCGCGCATCTTCTCATACACACACACTCGTACAAGAAGATTACGACATAATTGTGATTATGGGCGCCGCGCACATTCACTGCATTATGTATTTCTCTCGCGTGTTAAATGGCTTTTTACGACCTACCGTCGTCTTGTGCCAGACAATAACCACTTTTACTAGTGAAACGGACGTTTTGTAATATTTTGCATACGTATTGGTTGGTTGGTGATGAACACTAGAGGGAAATAATTAATGCTAATGAAATTTTTTTAGTGTGTGTGTGTGGAAATTAAGTTTCTTTTTTGTATTTCTTGTCGTCTGCTGATTATAATTTACAAAACAAGTTTACTCATCAATCCAAGTAGTGGAGAGGTTGTCCTTTCTTCATATGAGATTTCTTCCAAAATTCAATCCTGTAAAAATTAAGGATACAATTAAATGTCTTAAATTAAAACTTGTAGAAACGGAAATATCAACAATGAAATCAAATCAAATAAAGATTTGTATTTAATTCAGTTTTAGTTAAAAACCTCGCCTAGATTTTATTGATTAGATAGTGGGATAGAGGCCACCCACCCACCCTACATATACACAAAAATTTAAATTACTTTACTGATTAGGTTTCTTTTAAAACACCAGTAATAATAATGTTGATATTTATGGAAACTAAAACAGTGATTGCGATTGAATATTTAATGTATATGTAGGGTGGGTGGGTGGCCACTATCCCACCCTACAATTAAATAAATACTAGCGACGATTTATTTAAATAAAAAATTATTAAAAAAAATATCAACAATGAAATCAAGTCAAATAAAAATTTGTGTTTGATTCAGTTTTAGCTGAAACCCTCGTCTAGATTTTACTGATTAGATAGTGGGATAGAGGCCACCCACCCACCCTACATATACACAAAAATTTAAATTACTTCACTGATTAATATTTTTTTAAACACCAGTAATAATAATGTCGATATTTATGGAAACTAAAACAGTGATTGTAATTGTAGTTTTATTGTATATGTAGGGTGGGTGGGTGGCCACTATCCCATCCTCCAATTAAATAAATACTAGCGACGATCTTTTAAATTAAAACTTGTAGAAAAGGAAATATCAACAATGAAATCAAATCAAATAAAGTTTTGTGTTTGATTCCGTTTTAGCTGAGACCCTCGCGTAGATTTTATTAATTATAGGGTGGGATAGTGGCCACCCACCCGCCCTACATATACGCAAAAATTTAAATTACTTCACTGATTAGGTTTTTTTTAAACACCAGTAATAATAATGTTGATATTTATGGAAACTAAAACAGTGATTGTGATTGAAGATTTAATGTATATGTAGGGTGGGTGGGTGGCCACTATCCCACCTTCCAATTAAATAAATACTAGCGACGATTTATTTAAATTAAAAATTGTAAAAAAAGAAATATCAACAATGAAATCAACCCAAATGAAAATTTTCTGTTTGTTTTCAGTTTAAGCTAAAACCCTCGCGTAAGTTTTACTGATTTAAAATTACCTTTTAAAATTTTTAGCCTTAATGTTTAAAATTCTCTGTGGTCCATCACTAAAAATCAGTTTCATTCTGGCCGCCCTTAACCTTTTCCTTGCTATGTCCCTGCATTCCTAACCTCCAATTTGTAACACCATTGGACTGCCGAAGTAAAATCATTGAATTTCCTCGGTTGTACTAAAAACACAATCATGTAATAAATGCCTATAAAGTAAACCAATATCAACAAATAATTATAATTTCTCACACCTATAAATACCTTATAATTCAATCACATACAATTATATTTCAAACACCATGTTTAATACATTAAAGCAAAACAAAGCTTCAAAGTTTTATGCAAAAATATTAAGCATTCATTTCACTTCTTCTTTACATCAATTAACTCGCAATATTATTTAAAGAGTAAAAAATCACACAAAATAAATTGTGAAGAAAGTCAATTCTAACGTGTTTTATTAATTAAAAAATCAAGTTAGAAACATAAATAAATAACATTTATCTACGATCGTACAGAAAGTAGACGCTTTTTGCATAATTTTTCGTTGTAAAAGTGGCTTTTTAAAGCACTAGTGCTTTTTTACGTTTTTATTGCACGGTAATGTCAAACTGTTTTTATTGCACAGAAATGTCAAATTTGACAGATGAATATATTATAGCACTAATTTTCCACGAAAAACTTATATTTTCATTAACTGATACAAATAACTAATAAACTATAAATAAAATATATAATACAAACCAAATGGCAGATTTAAGAACTCTGAAGATTTAATTTTATGCAAGTCGAAGCGATTACAATAAAGCGAACATTTTTTCCATAAATAATAATGGCGGCCGACATTTGTGCAACTTGTTTACTGGTTGCTAAGTAACGCTTCCATTAGTGCACTGCGGGTAAAATATGTTTTCATTAATTGAATTATTGAAATGACATTAAAATATTACTCATAAGAATATATTCTTTGAAATCCTTTACGATCGAAGATAAAATTTTGTAAGGCACACGTGTAAAAAGTTTCTTTATTGCACTCCTGGCTTTAAAAAAACTCGCTCGTTCCTCGCTCGTGTTTTTAAACGCAAGTTCGTGCAATAAAGCATCACTTTTTACACTTGTACCTTAAATAACTATTTAAACAATTTCGAATCGTGTACGCACGCAAACTTTTAAATGGCGTCATTGATATCATTTTTATAACATAATTCTATTTACAAATTATTAACTATAATAACTTATACGTTAAAACATTCAAATTACATACTAGTTAAAAACAACACTGCTTAATTCACCGATAATATCAATTAAAGGCAGTAAAATGATGTTGTGCGCACACTTATTTAAAAGGACGCCGCTTGGTGTAACCCCAAACACATAAACAAACAATGCTTTTTAACAGAATTCCACTTACAAACTACTAAATATAATAATTTATGCATCAAAACATTCCGTTTAAATTCTAGTTACGAAAAATAATGATTAACTCACCGATCGTATTAAATTGCAGGCAGAAATTGATGTTGAACGTGCACACTTTTAAAATGACGCCGCTTGGTGCATAACAACAAACAAACAAGGCGGAAGTTATGATGACGACTTCCGATCAAATCAACGATATTATTATTGCAAATAAATAGGTTTTAAAACAGAATTTGTATTTAAAATTTATCCCAAATAACGATTATATTTTATCACATAATAATAACAATAGTATTTGTTCTATTTGATTAATAAATAATGAATGTGTGCCGTTAGGAAAATATATAGCCGTGCACGGTTACATAAATGCGGTAATTATTAACATTGATAAAAATAAAAATAAATTAGTGAATTGTAGAATTTGTTTATGTAAAAATAATTAATATATAATTATTTGACTATTACCACGAGAAATGATAAATACAATTAATATTTATATTATTATTTAAAATGTAATATTTTAGATTTTAATATAGGAAAAATAAACATCCATCATCTCTGGACTAGTAGTATATATTACTTTATTTATTAATTATATATTTTTATTTAGTTTTTCATGTTATTCATAATGATTTGTTAATTTATTATTATCACAGCCAATATTTAACATATGCAACCCTATATACACAACTCCTTAAATAATTATAAATTTATCTTTTTAACAAAAAATAATGTTTATTAACTCATAATATATTAGAACATTATTTTTTAATGATGTCCACTAGACAAGATCAAATGTAGCAGGTATATAGTGCGGACATTATGAATTATTGTCCTTGTATTTATATTTTATTTATATCTATAACTGTTTTGCCTGAATAGATATAAGATATTATTTATACTGTTACTATTACTTTATTAGTATTATTAATATAGTTTTATATAGGAGATTTCATAGTCTTTTATTCCTTTAAATATAATTATTTAATTATTAAATTCGCTATTTAACATATGCAACATTAGATACACTAAATTTAAAAAAACAGTTACAATTATAAATAAAACAGGAAGAAAAAAATGTTTACCAATTTAAAGTAATACAAATAATTATATTATTAATTAATTAAAATAAACTAGTTGTTCTATAAGTTGTATATTAACGTAGTCCAGCTTTTTTAATGCATATTTTTTAGCATGAGTAAAGTTTATTATTGATGTTATTATAAGTAAAATGAAATATTGTTAATTGAAATATTTATATAAATTAGATATAGTTTAAATTGAGAGTTAAATGACGTTTTATTCCTCTGTATATTATCATCTATTCATTAAAAAAAACTATTTAACGTATGCAACACTATATACACAAAAATGGTCTGATTTAAAAATAATATTCATTAATCTTTTATTTTTGTTTTCATATATAAATAAAAATTAGAAGAAAGGTATTTGAAATAACATCATTTGTGATTGTTTATCTATCATCTTTCATCTGCCAAATGCCATCTATTAACAACAAATGTCATATCTTAGCTGTCATCTTTTCATTGCATAATTTAACTGACAACTGTTAACTGTCATCTGTCAATTGTCAAAAATTACATTGTTTTAAGAATTGAAGAATAAGAAAATACAAGACTTTAAAAATATATTAAAGAATAGAATTTTAAAATTAATAAATCACATAGCATTGTGCATGATAAATTATTTCTTTTTCATCTTTGTGTACAATCTGTAAATTATTAATCATATTGTTTTATAAAAAAAACTGAAATTAAAATTCAGTCAACAACCATTTTCAACTATTAAGTTTCTTCATCTTCATCTAGTTGCCATTAATCATCTGTCATCTGCCCTTTTTTTTACTCTTTTTTGCCTTATATCATTTACCACCTATCATTTGTCATCTGTCATTTGTGTTTTATCATTTGTCATCTGACATCTGCCATCTGTCAATTGCTATCTGTCATTATTTGCTACGTGTCAACTATAATCTCGTATTTATTAACAACGGTAAATTTAAAACAGCACTTTTATTTTTCATTTATTTGCCAGCTGTCATCTATTTATTGAACGTAATTTGACATTTTACATTTGACATTTAAATATCTTTTGTTTCTAAATAATGACAAATATAACCAAACTTTAACTAAAATTAAAATTAAATATTATATATAATTAGAAATTATTCAATAAAGCAAAGGCAATAAATTAGAAATTTAAAATCAAAAAGCTATCATCTACTGTTTTTATGTTGTTTTTTTATACAGATAAATTTAATCAACAACCATTTTCAACCTTGGAATGTCATCCGTCATTTATCATCTGTCATCTACTTGTCATGTATCATTTGTCATATCTCTTTTGTTTACTGTTTTCTGCCTTATGTCATCTATCATGTATCATTTGTCATCTATCATCCCTCATTTACCATTCGCCATTTGTCATTTGTTATTTGTCATCTGACATCTGTCATTCGTTGTCTGCTATCTGTAATCAGTTTCCATGTGTCAAAAATGATAAGTTTAAAATAACATTTTCATTTTCCAGCCGACAGTCACCTATTTGTCTTATGTTAGTTGTCATTTTAAATTTTACATATTTCATCTGACATCTGTGAAGTGTTTTTGATATTCTTTGTTTCTAGACACTAAAATTAATAAAACTTGTAATATTTAAGCCTGAAAATGACACATAATAAAATTAAAATATAAAATTAAAGACATTAAAAAAATATTGAATAAAAGAAAACAAAGCAATTAGATTTAAAATCGAACATCTATCATCTATCTTTTGTTTACTGTTTTCTGTCTTTGATCAACTGTATTTGTCATTAATTATATGTCATCTGTCATTTATCTTCTGTAATTTGTCCGTTGTCTGTAATCTATTTGTCATATGTTATTTGTGTTATTTTACATTTGACATTTGCCATCTGACATCTGTCAACTGTCATTGTTATCCTTCGTTTGAAAACATTGAAGAAAATTTCAAAACATGTACAATTTAATGTAGAATAGAAATATGTATATTTAAATTAAAATTAAAAAATCACAGTTTTCTGTTTTCTGTCATCTATAATCTGTCGTCTGCATTTGTCATTAATTATTTTTCATCTGTCAATAATCAGTTATCATTTATCATCTGATATCTGTCATTTATCATCTTATATCTGTCTTCTATCATATGACTTCTGTCATCTCTTATATGTCATCTGTCATCTGGCATAATTGTATTAATTATTATCTCTTATATATCAACAAATAAAAATATCTTATTTACAATACATTTTTATTTGCCTGCCAACTGTCTTCTGATATCCGTCATTGTTATTTGTCAATTGTCATTTGTCATTTTCATTTTTATTTTTCATTTGTCATTGGTCATTTGTCATTTGCCATGTATCATTTGTTATTTGTCGTTTGTCATTCTCGTTAGTAATTTGTCTGTTTGTTAATTGTCATTTGTTATTTGTAAGTTGTCATCTGTTATCTGACAACTGTTATTGTTATTTGTCACTTGTCAGTTGTCATCTGATATCTATCATCTTTCTTTTGCTACTTGTTATCATTTGCTTTAAAGTAATACCTTCATGTTTTATTTTTATGCCAACTGTCTTTTATTTGTCATTTGACATCTTAGATTTGACATTTGTCATCTGATATTCTTCGTTGCAAAATATTGAAAATTGTCATCTGCCATATGTCATTTGTCATTTGTCATTTGCCATGTATCATTTGTTATTTGTCGTTTGTCATTCTCGTTTGTAATTTGTCAGTTGTTATTTGTCACTTGTCAGTTGTCATCTGATATCTATCATCTTTCGTTTGCTACCTGTCATCATTTACTTTAAAGTAACATCTTCATGTTTTATTCGGTTGCCAACTGTCTTCTATTTATCATTTGATATCTTAGATTTGACATTCGTCATCTGATATTCTTCGTTGCAAAAAAAATTTTGAAAATTATGTTAAAACTTAAATCTATAATCTGTCGTCTGTATTTGTCATTAATTATTTAAATCTGACAATAATCATCTGCCATTTATCACCTGACATCTGTCATCTGTCATTTGACTTCTGTCATCTCTCATCTGCCATCCGTCATCTGACATCATTGTTTTAATTATTATCCTATATTTATCAACAAGTAAATATATGTTATTTACAATACATTTTTATTTGACTGCCAACTGTCTTCTGAAAACCGTCATTGTTATTTGTCACTTGTCATTTCTAATTAGTCATTTGTCATTTATCGTTAGTCGTTTGTCATTTGTCATTTATCATTTGTCATTTTTCATTTGAAATTTGTCAGTTTGTCCATTATAATTTGTCAATTGTTATTTGTCATTTGTCATGATAACTGTTATTGTTATTTGTCACTTTTCATTTGTTATCTGACATCTTTCGTTTTCTCTCTGTCATCATTTGCTTGTTTCAACAATTATCTCTTATTTATCAACATCGGAAAATTTACAAGTAACACCTTCACGTTTTATTCGTCTGCCAACTGTTTTTTTATTGGTTATTTGTTATTTGTCATTTTACATTTGACATTTGTCAACTGTTATTCTTCGTAAATAAAGTAATAAAATTAAAATTGAAGATGACAAACCTAAATTATTAAATGAACAAAAGGCAAAGCAATTAAAAAATCAAACGTCATCTGTCTTTTGTTTACTGTTTTCTTTCTTCAAACCACCATCATCTATCATTTGTCATTTGATATTTGTCATCATTTGCTATGTGTCAACTGTTATGTCTTATTTATCAACAATGAAACGTTAAAGAAAGAAATTCGTTTTTTATTTGTCAGCCTACTGTCATTTATTAATCATATGATAATTATCATCGTACATTTGACATTTGTCACCTGATATTTACTAATTATCATTGCTATCCTTGGTTTCAAAATATTAAAAATAATATCAAAACTAGTAAACAATTAAAAATTTAAAAACAAATACCAATCATCTGTCATTTTGTTTACTGTTGTCTCCCATCTGCCATTAGTCATTTGACATCTGTTACCTGCTGTATGCTATATATCATCATGTTTAAGAACTTTTAGACATTATTTGAATAACAAAAAAGCAAAGTAATTAGAAATTTTAAATCAAGCATCAACTGTTGTTAACGATTAATTGCCTTATCTAATTAATCTTCCACTATTATCTGTCATTTATCATCATCTATCATCTATCTTTGCTTATTTATCATTTGCCATTTTTCAACTGTTATCTGACAAAAAAATTAAAATCATATAGAAATACTTAAAATTGAAAAAAAAAATTAGAGGTAAATAAATGAAATATCAAATTCATGAAAATTTTTAATTTGTTTTCAATTATATTCTCTGATTCAAGAAAGTTTAAAAATTAAATAATAATTTATTATATTTTATTTAAGTATTATATGCAACCTAATATACACCAACATTGGGGCTTTCAAATAACAGCTGTTTTATTCAGATTCAGACAAGAAGTGAGACGTCAACATGGCGTTGTCAATGAACGCAAGCTGCCAATATTGTAAGTAAATCAAACCCTTAATATTACTTAATTAACATTAATATAATTATAATCACCAATAACAGTCTGTACACGAATGAAAAATTCTATCGATACCTATTGATGGATTTAGGTTATGTGTTACAGGTGTTATCGTTGTTATTGAAAAGAAGTGGAAAGAAATAAACGTTTGAAATAAACAAACAAATGTTAAATGTGTGCATTAATTAAGTATTCGTATATGTTTAAGGTGTTTTGTATTAAAATACTTTATGAACTTTGTTTAGGGTCCAAAGTTCACGTTACATACCTCCAAATAATTTATGATCTATTTATTTTTAACACCGTGTTAAGTATGTTTATAATATTGCACTTTTGAGTTTAAAAATACAACATTTCTTGTTTGTTTTTCTCAACAATGAATTAAATTCACACTTAACCCGTGGTGAAACATTTTTATGTTAATTAAAAGGTTAATCAAACACTTTGTTTTGTTTCATTATTTTTATATTTCTCCGACTGAGAAAGTGTTTCATTAATCTTCTAATTGTTGTGGCTGAGTTGTATTTTAAGATTTATGCTAATAAATTATATAGTCCCCTCTAAATATCAGATCTAATTAAACCAGTGTTGATTATTAATTTAGCAAATCAGAAGTATAACAAAATGAATATACCATTGAAATTTGATTTATTATGTAGTAAAGGTCGCATACCATTTTTATGAATGTTTTGAATAGTTTCGAAAAATATTATTGTTGACAACTGTATGCGTTTGTTTTTTTTGTTTCAGTTAATCGATTGAAAGTGGTCTCGAGATGTTTCTGCAGTCAGGCGTATCCAAAAATCACCACACACTACACCATACATCCCAGAGACAAGGATCCCCGATGGAAAGGTATTTTTTTTTGACACAATTATTTATGTTTACTATGTATATTTTCAAGACTGTTATTTAAAATTCCAAACGAGTTAATTGAAAATTAAAATGAATTAAGAATTTACATGCATTTGGTGGGATACAAGTGTTACATAAAGTTAACGTGATATGATTGAATATCCAGCATGTATAATAAAGTTGAAACCTTCACTGTAAATAATATTATTCAAGAAAACTAGTTTCAATGCGACGAATTAATTTCTCACCTGCAGTGAAGGTTTTAACGTTTTTAATGTTTTATTATTTGTATTGACCCTTAATTATAAAATTACGAATAATATTTTTTTTAAAGTAGACTAAAAGATAATGATAATGATACACCAGTCAGAATTCTTGTTTAGATTACATAAAAATTAAAGTCAGCATTTTTATTTTCGTAAATATAAATCATGGTTGTTTAATCAGTACAGTGTTATCACCGTGTAAACATGTTATATAATACACGAGATATGTATTGATGCTGTATATTAATAATCATGAGATGCAATTATATTGGATGATTGGGTTTATGAATGTTTAATTAATGTATTTGTTAAAATCTATTTTCTGCTCTTTTAATTATGGCTGTATTATGGCAATTGTTTTTAACTATCACATAGTAACTGTCTCCACCAACATTTGCAATTGTTTTGATTGCACTGGCAATCAAGTAACACACAAGATGTGTAATCTCATTAATGAACTACTGAGTTCGAGGCTACGGATTGGCTATCTCAGTGAAGAGTTTTTTTTTAGTTTCAACTAAAACCCTCGTTCATATTTTACTGATTGGAGGGTGGGATAGTGGCCACCCACCCACCCTACATGTATATTTTAATTTCAATCACTCACACTGCTTTAGTTTCCAGGAAACGTCAGTAGTTTTAGTGTTGATATTAAGGAATTTATAAACACTGTTTTAGCTTAAGTTTATATGTATATTTAGGGTGGGTGGGTGGCCACTATCCCACCCTCCAATTAATAAAACATTAACGAGGGTTTTACTGAATAAAAATTCAAATTACAAACGGAGGTTCATAATTTATTTTTTTTTTTCGCAAGAAAAACTTAAACAAAAAAACATGTTGAGGAAAGAATGCTACCATTTTAATTCCAGTCACGAGCTGGCAATTGTTTTATATATTTATCAGCTCAAGCGAATGTATTGTTTTATATGTAGTAATATTTTTATATATAATAATATTTTTATGTATAATAAACAGGATTTTGTTTATAGTGAAATATAAATATAAATATTGTAAATATGCCAAAACAGAATGGATTTGGAATTTTGAAGACATTCCCGTGTGTAACTTTGATTTCATTTATTTTAAAAGATATTTGTGGTTTAAGTTATAATGTATTTGTAGAGTGGGTAGATGGCCTTTAACCCACTCTGCATTTACTATACCATAACAGAAAGTTTCTCAATAGAAAATTGATAAAATGAAAAAACAATTAGTTTACGCCTTAGCGTATTTTATTATTTATTCAGTAAAACCGCCGTGAATGTTTTATTGGTTGGAGGGTGGGATAGTGGCCAACCCACCCACCCTACATATATATTTTCATTTAAATCACTGACACTGCTTCAGTTTCCAGGAAACCAAAATTAAGTTAGTGTTGATGTTAAGGAATTCATAAACAGTGTTTTATCCTAAGTTTATATGTATATGTAGGGTGGGTGGGTGGCCACTATCCCACCCTCCAATTAATTAATCATAAACGAGGGTTTATAATTCATGTATTAACCTTTTTTACCTAGAAATAAGTATGGAAAGATTCGATGACGAAACAGACATCTTAATCGTGGGTGGCGGTCCGGCCGGCATGTCCGCGGCCATCAGGGCCAAGCAGTTGGCCGCTCAGGATGGTAAGGATATCAAGGTGACCTTGGTGGAGAAGGCCTCGGAAATCGGTGGCCACACTTTATCGGGAGCTTGCATCGAACCGACAGCCCTCAACGAATTAATACCTGACTGGAAGGAAAAAGGCGCCCCCCTGAATACACCTGTAAATACAGACAAATTTGCGTTTCTAACTGAAACAGGAAGGATACCCATTCCTATTTTACCAGGTAATTCAAATATCAAAAATTATTCAAGGTTATTTAAGATCCTTACAAGTCATATGAGTTTCCAGCTTATTTAAGATCATTTTCGGTCTATTCCATTTGACCTAAAATGATGGAAACCAGTTGTATGACTTATAACGATCTTAAATCACCATCTTGAAGTTATTTAATATTATTCAACAGTCATTGAAGGTTATTTATCTAAGAGTCATTATAAGTTTAAGAAGTTATAAAAAATATGAAATACTACTTTTAGATAAATTTAATACAATTTGATTATCTTTTATTTATGAATGTGTATTTAGGTATGCCTTTAAACAATCATGGAAACTACATCGTCCGTTTAGGCCACTTGGTGAAGTGGCTGGGGGAACAGGCCGAGGCCCTTGGCGTCGAAATCTATCCCGGCACCGCCGCTGCTGAAGTACTCTACCATCCAGACGGTAGTGTGCGCGGTATTGGAACCAACGATGTAGGCATTGCGAAGGACGGCAGTCCGAAGCAGAGTTTCGAACGTGGAATGGCCTTGGTCGCCAAGACGACCATTTTTGCAGAAGGTTGTCACGGACATCTGTCCAAGCAGGTGCAGAAGAACTTTAATCTACGCGAAAAGTGTGATACACAAACTTATGGAATAGGTAATCAATTGATTACTTTTATTAGCATTCTAAATTGTGTAATATTTAATGTTTCATTAGGTCTTAAAGAATTATGGGAAGTCAAACCGGAAAACCACAAACCCGGGACGATCGAGCACACGATCGGATGGCCATTGGATAAATTTACCTACGGCGGTTCTTTCCTGTACCACTTAAACGAACCCACTCCATTAATCGCCATTGGTTTTGTTGTGGGCCTTGATTATACAAACCCGTACCTAAGTCCGTTCAGGGAGTTCCAGCGCTTCAAACACCATCCGTCCATTAAGTCCGTACTGGAGGGGGGAAGCCGGATAGCGTACGGCGCCCGCGCACTCGCCGAGGGCGGCTTCCAGAGCATTCCCAAGCTTACATTCCCCGGCGGATGTCTGGTTGGCTGCGCCGCCGGATTCCTCAACGTGCCCAAGATCAAGGGCACTCACAACGCCATGAAGAGCGGCATGCTGGCGGCGGAGAGCGCCTACGAGGCCCTCAACGGCGAGAAGCAGAGCACCGAGGGTTACGAGCCGAAGTCGTACCCGGGGAAGATTCAGAACAGCTGGATTTGGAAGGAGCTGAAGGCGGTGAGGAACTGCCGGCCCAGTTTTCACAATCCCCTAGGCCTGTACGGTGGTTTAATGTACAGCGGTGCGTCGATGATGATACGCGGAGCTGAACCTTGGACATTTTCACATGGAGGTAAGTAGTACATTAACTAACTAGTATTAGTTAATTATCTTTAAACTACTTTAACATTTTATATCTAAAACTTGCAATGAAATGCTTTTAATTTGTAGGTATATAAATCTTTAAAAAGGTATTAAAAGGATATTCATATAAATAATAAAAGTATTAGAAATCCATTACAAATTAAACATACGTTTTACTTTGTTTTGTATAACAGTTTTTTTTAATTTATTTGGTGACCAATGGTTTCGATACATTAACTGTATAGTATCTGTATGGTTCATTAAGTAGAACAGTAGATCTTTTAGGTCGCAGTTCAAAAGAAGGTAACACACCTCATTAGCACCCTATGTTAACCTATGGTACGTTAATGTATCGAAACCATTGGTTACGAAATAAATAAAAAAACTGTTATACACAACAAATTAAAAAGTGATTAAGTATGTATAACGAAGTAGAAACTTCCATCGTCCACGAGAAATGCATTCATTTAGATCTAATTCTTTTATACTTCGTAAAAGAGGTATATATTTGGTTGCACACTCTCAATCATTAAAGTAATATTAAAAACTTGATAGTAGAGGCTTTTACTTCGTGATACATTGATTAATAATTCCAATGAAATTGTAATTTTGGAAGTATCACAAAAAATTTTATTCTCGTATATTCGTTTTATATTTGCATCACCCACCGTTTATTTGTAAATATTACTTTAATTCCAATAAAATTAAAACTTGGTAAAAATCGCATAAAAATATTTATTCTCGTGACTGCAGTTTAGATAAGTTCAGCTTGTTTGACTATGACAAGCCGAAACTGCAGTCGTGAGAATAATTTTTTTTATGTTTTATTTACATAGTTATAAGTCTATTGGAATTACAACAATGTATCACGAAGTAAGAGCCTCTAGAATCTATTATTTAATATTACGCTGGTGATTGAGTTATGCAACCAAACATACATCTTATTTTACAAAATAGAAAAGAACTACATTTAAATTAATGCTATTCTAATACTTTTAAAATTTATTATTTCTTGAAATAACCACTGAATCCCATTTTAAAAATGTATATTCTTACATGATGTATATGCAACCGAATATACCTCTTTCACAGGTTATTTGGTAAAATAAATAATTGTTTCTTCCACTTTTCGAAGATTATGAAGACCAATTAATATTCAACAGAATACATATATTCTCTTTAATTAATCATTTACATATAGATTTTAATATTTTTTTAATTTTAATAATTTTTTAAAAAAATTTTAATATGTTAGTACGCTTTTTTTTTTTATTGATAAACGCATACTTGTATGAATTTCGCTTCTACTTTTTACGATTATCGTTATGATAAACGTACGATCGAATGTATATCTCGAATCATCTATTCATTTAAGTTTTAAAGATTTTATGATAACAAAGGATCCGTTTTTGAGGGTACAAGGGTACAAACACATACATTTCTTGGTTATTCTAGCGATGAATATGCAATTCTATAAACACCTCACATTTCATGAATGATTTTCTTATTTTCCCCTTTGATGAAACATTTAATTTAAGCAGCTCACTTTCATCATATTCTTGTGGTCTTTATTTATAGAGAGGTAAAAATAAATATGCAACCAAATACACACACACAGACTTTATTTTATAGTTTACTTACATATTTATTTTATTTATTCGTTTATAGACAATGACAATATCTAAAGAATTTTCCCCATATTTCAGATTGCCTAGATATTTGCAATTTCATAGTTTCAAATAACGACAAACAGTTTTTAAGCTCTAGGATAGATATACATAACATTTCCTTGGGTTTGTGATAGTTATATTAACAATGCATATGCAACCCAATATACACATTAGGTTCATTTATAGGCTACCGATTTTGTTAGATAAAACATTTGTAATGGTAATTAATCAATAAAAAGGCATACTTATCCGTTATTCAGTCTGCTTTTTAAAATTGTTTAAGTCGAAAATATACAATCTAATATAATTCTTAAAATTTGACATTTAATTACCATAGGTCTAGATGAAGCAACCACACAACTTGATTCTCTGACTGAAAGTAATATTCAAGAATCAGTGAATTGATGCAAAACTTAAGGAAGTAAATGGAAATTAAATATATTTTTGCGTTCCTCCTACATTTTTTAAAATTAATTGTTTGTTATTATTTTCTTCTATATTACTCCAATCATTTAAAGTCTTGTTATTTTCGAAGACTTTCTAAAAACAGTGCTAAACATTTACAAACAATACGTGTGCTTCTTACTGAGTGATACATATGCAACCGAATATACCTCTCGCAATGTACGTAATGATAAACTACTTGGAAAAATCCATGTTATTTTCATTTACCTGTAGAAATGATATATATTTATGCCCTACTACATTTTCTGAATAGATTGTTTGCCATTACTTACTTTTATTATTATTCTTTGCCTAAATTATATTAAAATTTTGTTAAATAGGTTTTAAGTGGCTAAAAGGTACAAATATTTGTCATATTTTCTCTATCGTTATTATGATAATAAATATGCAACCGAATACACATCTAGCATCATTTAATCGTATGTTAACACATTCGATTAATGTAAGCGTTTATGAAAACAGTATCTAAAAATATAGAAATGTAAGCAATTTTTCTTTAATTACTTTTCAAAGGCTATTCTAATGTTAACCATAGAAACTAATATACTTCTCATTTTTATTAGATTACTTCCCTGGATATTTTCAATGCCATAGATTCAAATAATGACAAATAGTGATAGTAAAGATAAACTTATAATATCTGGTTTTCTATAATGATCCTGGTGATAAGTATGCAACCGAATATACAAATGGTCATTTAATCGTTTATTTACAGAATAAAATTTTCATACATTAACAATAAAGGGTAAAATGGTATTTTGATTATATATTCATATGTAACAATAATTCTAAAAAAGAGATGGAAAGGCATACATGTATGTAATTTGCTCTATACTTTTCGTTTGTGTGCAGTATTAACTATGCAACCTAAAATACACATCGCTTTAAAATTTTTGTTTTCTTAGAAGTTTAATAATAATAATAATGTTTATTTTCGGAAGCCATTTAAAATTACATTATTTAAATGTATCAAGTTCCAGCACTGGTCATATTTTCGACAGTTTTCAATGGTTGTTCATTACTGATGAATGTTTAAATTAGATTACACTTGGTTTGTTTCACAAATATTCAGTCGGTGTATATTCGCCTTAATTTAATCGTTTAGTTGAAAAGAAAAGTTTTGCGCGTTTAAATATAATGATAAACAATCGATCAAAATACAAATGATTATTATTTATTTATATGCTTACAAAATATTTAAAATTGTACATAAAAGCCATTAAAAGAAGCATACAGTTTCCTTTACACTTCGATTATGCTGGATTGTTACATATGCAACTTAATATACATCTCATTTTTATGATATATGTGGAAAATAGAACAATTGTGTTCTCACAGTGTACGGTATTAAAAACAAGTGAAAATTCTCAATCCAAAAGTTTTATTTTCCACATATATCATGTAATTTCACTAAGATTATCAATAATAAATAATAATAATAATAATATCTCTTTATTTTTTTGTCGTCAATCTACAATACTCATAATGTAGATGTTGAAAACACGAAAAAATCAATTTCGATGTTCAATTGTTTTTAGTTTTTGACATAACTATACTAACAGGATGGGCAGATTTGAAAAATTCTACCACAAATAAAATACATTAATCATGTGCATATAGAAATTGCGAAAAAAACTGATTTTAATTTTCAATTGTTTTTCAGTTTTTTCAATATAACTACTGTAAGAATGACCAGATTTGAAAAATTCAATCTTTAATATACTATACTTATCCTACAGATATTGAAAAAACAAAATATATGTTCAATTGTTTTTTAGTTTTTTGATATAACTTTTGACAGGATGGTCAGATTTGAAAAAATTTACCACAAATGAAATACATTGATCATGTGCATATAGAAAATGCGAAGAAACTGATTTTGATTTTCAATTGTTTTTCAGTTTTTTCAATATAATTATTGACAGGATAACCAGATTTGAAAATTTTTATCGTCAATCTGCTACATTCATCATACAAATGTAGAAAACAAAATTCAAAATGAAAAGTCTTTAAAAACGTCAATTAATAAAACGTTGAAGTTAGATTTATGTTTTGGAAATTGGTGGGTGGGATAGTGGCCACCCACCCACCCTACATATGCAATAAATTTTAAACTACAAACACTGATTTCTGAATTATTTTCCATTAATTCGAAACGGTGTTTGTAATTAATGTTTTCAATGTATATGTAGGGTGGGTGGGTGGCCACTATCCCACCCTCCGACCAGTAAAACATCAACAAGTATTTCAGTATAAAATAATTAAACTTAACTTCTAATTATATTTAATTTCCTCATATTTCACAACCTTATTATCATAGTATTATCTTTATAAATCAATCAAACCCTGAAATTTAGGTTTTGTGCTAAAGTAACTGAAGGGTGGGATAGTGGGAAACCACTATAACCTACCCTTCAATTGTATTATTAACATTAAGAGAAGATATACCTTAAGTTTATAGAGTATAGTCAAAATTATAATTGAAAAGTCTTTTAGAACGCCAATTTATAAAACATTGAAGTTAGATTTATGTTTAGGAAATTGGAGGGTGGGATAGTGGCCACCCACCCACCCTACATATGCAATAAATTTTAAACTACAAACACTGATTTTTGTATTATTTTCTTCAATTCGAAACGGTGTTTGTAATTAATGTTTTCAATGTATATGTAGGGTGGGTGGGTGGCCTCTAACCCACCCTCCAACCAGTAAAACATCAGCAAGTATTTTAGTTTTTAAATTTTTCATGAAAACTAAATATAGTTTTTGATTGTGTTTATTGTCCTCAAATTACTGTTTTGTACAGTTTTAGCGTTCTCGAAGTAATTATTAAACCCTTCACGCACAATTATTTTTGAACATAATGTGCTTGTGTGTGGTTAATAGTTGAGGCGTTCACTTCACAATATATTGTAATATCAACAAAAGAAAGTGTTTTATTTAAATTATTATACAATCTGTACAATTTAATATATCATATAAATTAAAATTAAAATTTTGTTTTTAAGCTCCGGACAATCAAAGGCTGAAGCCGGCCAAAGACGCAACCCCCATCGACTACCCCAAACCGGACGGAAAGATCAGCTTCGACCTCCTCTCCTCGGTGGCCTTAACAGGAACCAATCACGAGGGCGACCAACCGCCGCACTTGACCTTGTACGACGACACCGTTCCCATCAAAAACAATTTGGAAATCTACGACGGTCCAGAGGGAAGGTTCTGTCCTGCCGGTGAGTACACTGTTTGTAAGGTACGAGTGTAAATGAAATGTGTAAGTGAGATTAATAGATTAAAACCGGTCAATAATTTTGATTATTCAATGAAGCAAAGTTTAATAGGTATTTTCATGACATTTCAGAAGAACCTCTCAACAGATTTTAATAAATTTTACAAAAATATACTCAAAATGAATACAGATGTAAAACAGATGATTATCTGTAAGCATGCTGTTAATAGTTTTTCTAGAATTTCTCATCAAATTTTGTTTTACTGCGCAAAACACACATTCAAATAGATTTCATGAAATTTCAGGAACATCCTTCAACCGAATTCAATAAATTTTATAAAATTGTACCCAAGTATTGTACAGTAGTAAAACAAATGACTATCTGTAAGCATGCTGTTGATAGTTTTCCAGAATTTCTCATCAAACTTTATGATAGTGTGCAAAACACACACCCAACTAGTTTTTATGAATTTTCAGGAAAACCCCTCAACTGATTTCAATAAATTTTACAAAATATACTCTAAATATATTCAGTTATAAAACAAATGACTGTCTGTAAGCTTGCTGTTAATAGTTTTTCTAGAATTTCTCATCAAATTTTGTTTTAGTGTGCAAAACACAGATTCAAATAGTTTTCATGAAATTTTTAGGAAAACCCATCAACTGATTTTAGCAAATAATTTGCTTTATCAATAGATTTGTAAGTTGCAATTAACTGAACTGTTTTTCTTTTCTGTTATTTTAGATATTTTAATAATCATTATTTTAAATTATATATAGAGTGAATATTAACCTCATATTGACTTATAAACTCGATCATTATTAGTTCTAGCGTACTCTTGACCTACCCCAACAAGCGATGCAATGACCTCTCGTACTCCTGACCCGCCCAAATAAGTTATACGTTGAGGTAGGTCAAGAGTACGCTAGTTTGGGCGGGAAAATAGGCGCTAGATTAATGAAGCTATATTTTTGTAGTAATATTTATCTGTTTTTTCAGAAAACATTTAATTTAATAAAATTAAAAGTGAAGAAAGGAATATAACGGTGTTTTCAATTAAATAACTGGAGCGTGTATGTTTGGTTGCATACACAATATAAATAAATTTCCGCCTGCGTTCGATTTTAATTTAAATAATCGTGTACTGAGATAAAGTACTATAAATGCAATCAATAATTCACGACTACGATTCATTGTTTTTCTTTTGGCCGTTTCTGCGGCCGCGCCGAGTTATTAAAACAAATGACGTGTGAATAATTCAGGTGACTTTATTGTGCTCCGGCTCGCCTTTACAAACCGGCTTGGTGGGGGTGGGTGTAAACACAATTAGGCCTCGTCATTTATTAATTCCTACCGGAAACCTCGGACCAGCCCTGTCCACCGTTTCTATTTTTTTTATTTTTTTGGTGCCGTTCGTTTCCAGGATTGGCCTCGTTAATTTATCCCGCGACAGATCTTCGTTTAATTAGTCTAATTGGACAGTTAATTAAATTCTATAACAATGAATAATTAACAGCGCATAATAATTATTTAGTTATTTAATATATATACTTTATACAAATATGTATATTTAATATAATGGATTAATTGTTTAATTAATTTTTTTAGTAGAGAAAGAGAGAATAGCAGCTGTAATTGGATGAATTATTATCGTTAGCTGATAATGAAGGAATATTGTTTGCAAAATGAGTGCTAATGGTTTTTTTCTCTTCAGGAAGTTTTAATAATAAATGTGGTAAATATTTAAAGTTACGTAAGTACAATGCATAAATTTCCTAATGGATAGATTCCTGGAGACTGTAACGATTAATTACTGAACGATTTATTCATGGCGGCAATTCACACCACCCGGATACCGCACGGGGACACGTCGTAAAACATTGATGCACTTCGGAAACTAGTTTCCGAATATCTTCTGGCGCAAATACGAACCCCGTCCCACCCACCCTTCCACCGCCAGAGGTCCTGTTTGTTGTGACGTTTAATTAAGTTAGTTCGCAGTTCATTAGGAGATGGAGCTCGCTTCTGCGGCGATTAAGGAAAGAGGAGCAGGGGGGGAGGGGGATTGGTGGTAACGAGTGTCCCCTCCCCTCTGGGGTTTATGGACGAAATTTTGCGGTTTCGGCGCGAAAATTTTCCGGGATTATTTCCTCGTCGACTCTGGTGAGGCCGTTTGTCACCTTCTTTATGTGAGTAGTTGTAAAGACTCGCAAGTACTTAAACTCGGGAGGGTTTTTTTCTTAATATAAATAATGGCTTCAGTAGTTAATGTGGAAGGTAGTTACATATTTAACGAATAAAGCACTAATAACCTTTCTTCACAATTTAAAAATATGAAGAAAGGTTATTAGTGCTTTATTCGTCAAATTAATTTCTCAATCAACCAATTTAGTTACATATTATTTATTTAAACTTTACAATATCCTGTTAGAACCATACATATAACCATATCATAACTGTACAAAATAATCACAAAAATTTTTCTTGCAGGCGGAGTTCACATTAGTTTTTTTTTATTTAAGAGTGCGATTAGATGAAGATACAAATCATACAGGGTGTTCCAAAACAGTTTCTTCAAAGTACTTCGTCCATTTTTAAATGAGAGCCAGATGTCTCTTTTAAGTGGCGAAAACTGCTGCAGTCGCCAAATCACACACTTCATGGCGACTAAATTTCCAAGAGTCAGGATACTCTTCACGTTCTTCGGATTCATTACGATCACACAGGAAACTAAAGAAATATAAATTTTCTTTTGAGACATTCTATATTTTATCTTTCGTATAATTGGAAATCAATTTCAAAATTGAAACAAGTGAATTTTCTACTTGATTAACTTCAGTTTTCCCTCGGTCTTTATTGGTATTAATTAGTATACATAAATAATCAACTATTCAGAATCGGATATTGAAACGAAACCGCTAATGGAATATTATAGCGTTTCCGACACAGCGGAATTCACAAAACGTAAAACCACCCACCCATCCTCTCTCCCTGCGCCCGCGAAATTAACAACACGAGGGCGGCGATGAAATAATTACCAGCAACAACGGGCGCCGAAACACTAATTAATCATTAAGCCCTAATGATTTTGATGTTTACAAATCGAAACGATTTCGCGGTCTAGTTACGTTTCGCACTTGCGGCCTATAAATAATAAATACTGAAATAACATCGCCCTCCTGCACCACCACCCCCTCATCCTCCACCTCCACCTCCTAACCGCGTTCCGGGAACATTAATTACCGGAGGCGTTCGGTAATAACTAAGTCTAAGGGGGGAAGTTCGCTAGTTGGCGCAGTTAATTCACCGCCGCGACAAATCCCGCTTCGACGCTCATCGGTATTTATCATTTTGCGAGGGAAGAAGGTTACCTACACCCCCCTATTACATTAGCTGTAAAATATGTATTCGAATAATCGTTAACGGTCGTTATGTAATAACCATTACGGTGTTAGGGAATAATTTCTGAAAATATTTGTAAATGTATGATATCAACCAATTGAAAATAATTGCGAAATACTAACATCTAATTACGAAAGTCCGTTAGTTAATTTTTTTATTTTTCTCTTCATTTCGCTTGTGTCGACCCGACTTTTCGCGTGTCGCGCTCCAATTAAAAATGAAAAACACGCGAAAAAATTACGTCAGGACTTCCGACGTCCTCGGCACTTAATTAAATTGGAAACTTCAGGAACAGAAAACGTGTATGTCGCCCATTAAGCTTTTTCTAGGACAATTAAAATGCTTCCCTCGCTGCCCCCAAGAATATAAGTATATTGTATTTACTGGCCGCCATAAATAAGTGATGTGTTTTAATGAAATTTTCAGAAAAAACGATGATGACATACGGTTCTTAACTTCTGATAGTCATTTCGATACGGTTTTTGTAAATAGTACCTTGGATTTCTAAACGATTTCTACAATAAAGATGAATAAAATTGTTATCGACATTGATAATACAAGAAAAACTCCTTTTTTTTAGACATTGATTACTTAAATGTATACACTAAGCTTTTGTGTACATATTAGAGTTGAAATAATCCCTTATTATACAAGTGCGGAGGGTATGTCAATTGGGAATTTAGTCGCGGACCACGTTCATACATAGATTTTATCGTACAAATATAATACAAAATACACACATTTTATTATTAAACTCAATTTACATTCGTGTACTGTACAGGGGGTGGGATGGGGATCGATGATACGATATGACACGTGCGGAAATCATCTCTCTCTTCATGTGTATGTTTCGACGAAACAAAAATCCTCGAGGATATCAAAACCCGTGAGGCGGGGGGAATGTTCATTCTGGCGTTGTAATCCCGTGACTATTCACCCGTAATGGATTTAGTTTGTTACTCGGGGAACGGACCAAGTTCTCGGTGTTATTAATATTATAAGTTGAGCGCACCCTTCGTTTCGTACATTCCGTTTGAACGGCAACTCTAATATGCATTAGGAGAAACGGGCGGACCCTAAAGATAATATCAGCGAAGGTCCCCACTTCTCAACACTCAAACGCCCCAATTATAATAACAATTATCTTTTATCCCCGACCTCCAGAGGATACACCGCCGACGAGGGCAGACATCTGAGTACTTATCTTAATGTCCGACGCGACCACTACGGAAAATACAATTCATACATCAAACAATTTTGTTCTTCCTCTTCTTTATTTTTCTAATGCGTTTGCCTTGTACTCCCTCTACTAGAGTCGCAGCTGGGATGATGAACTCAAGCTTTCGTACTATCGTATGGGTGGGTGTCCAGGAGGTATGTTAGATCTTGGGAGACCGTCCCTTGCGATCTTCGGCAATCTGATTCCATACATACGAGGTACAACTGACAGGATCTCTAAAATTCTGAAACGGCGCAACATACAAATAAATTTTATCGCTTCACGATAACTCGGACAGTCCTTTAATTCTCCGAAAGATTTTATTCCATTTAAAAATTGCCATGTAGTGACTGTAACAAAGATTATATCGGACAAATGAATAAACGTATGAAAGTACGGTGCGTAGAACACACCAGAGCAACATTCAAAATCCACGGGACATAAGATATATTACGAAAACATAATTTCCATCGCAGTATTAGACCGTTTTACCAAGATAATTATCCGCATGGCAATCGAAATTTAAAAAAAACCATATCACTAATCTCAACAAATGCGACGACGCCCAACGAATATCTCTCACTTATGCAACAAGCATATTTCATTACCCGCAAATAACACCAACGAAATCCTTGTTAATCCGTTCGGTCCAATTAAGACAAGCCGCAAACACACCACTAAAAATCAACCGTCAACACCACTTAAACAAAGCACGATCGCAGTTTTCTAACGACCACTATAAGAAGAAGACCAATATGACTTGGTCAAAACGTTTCTAATCGGTTCACTACATTTTAGATACTTATTATATTTAAATACTTATTCAGTAAAACCCTTGTCTATGTATTACTTATTGGAGGGTGGGATAGTGGCCACCCACCCACCCTACATATACATTTGAATTTTAATCATTGACACTGTTTAAAGTTTCTTGGAAATCACGCTGGATTTAGTGTTGATGTTAAGGAATTTATGAACATTGTTTTAGTTAATGTTTATGTGCATATGTAGGGTGGGTGGGTGGCCACTATCCCACCTTCTATATATTATGCCACGAGCGAAGGTTCCTCTAAAGGAAATTTATAAAACGTCAACATAAATTTTTTTAAGTCTTTCTATTTATAAGTAATTATTTTTATAATAGAACCCTTGTGTATGTTCTACTGGTTGAAGGGTGGGATAGTGGCCACCCACCCACCCTACATAAATACTTTGGTTTTAATCACTGACACTGTTTAAAGTTTCTTAGAAATCACGTTAGAGTTAGTGTTGATGTTAACGAATTTATAAACATTGTTTGTGTGTATATGTAGGGTGGGTGGGAGGCTAATATCTCACCCTAAATTTATTATACCCAAAGTGAGGCTTCCTCAAAAAGAAATGAATAAAACGAGAAAATATTTTTTTAAATCTTCCTCATTATAATTAGTTTAATTATTTATTTAGTGTACTCTTTCTACGTATTTTACTGATTGGAGGGTAGGATAAGGGACACCCACCCACCCTACATATACATTTTAATTTCAATCACTGACACTGTTTTAGTTTCCAGGAAACGTCAGTAGTTTTAGTGCTGATGTTTAGGAATCTATAAACAATTGTTGTAGTGGATGTTCATGTGTATATGTAGGGTGGGTGGGTGGCCACTATCCCACCCTCCATTTATTATGCCACGAGCGAGGGTTCCTCTAAAGGAAATTAATAAAACGACAACATAAACTTTTTCAAGTCTTTCTATTTATAAGTAATTATTTTTATAATGAAACTCTTGTGTTTGTTCTATCGATTGAAGGGTGGGATAGTGGCCACCCACTCACCCTACATAAATATTTTAATTTTAATCACTGACACTGCTTAAAGATTTTTGGAAACGAGTTCAGTGTTAGTGTTGATGTTAAGCAATGTATAAGCATTTGTTTTAGTTTATGTTCATGCGTATATGTAGGGTGGGTGGGTGGCCACTATCACATCCTTCATTTATTATACCACAAGCGAGGCTTCCTCAAAAAGAAATGAATAAAACGAAAACATATATTTTTTAAATCTTCCTTATTATAGCTAGTTTAATTATTTATTTAGTGAACCCCTTTTACGTGTTTTACTGATTGAAAGATAGAATAGAGGCCACCCACCCACCCTACATATACATTTGAATTTTAATCACTGACACTATTTTAGTTCCCAGGAATCGTCGGTAATTTTACTGCTGATATATGTAGGGTGGGTAGCCACTATCCCACCCTGCAATTTTATTATGCCACAAGTGAGGTTTCCTCTAAGGTAAATTTATAAAACGAAAATATAAAAAAAAAGTCTTTCTATTCATAATTAATTATTTTTGTAATAAAACCGTTGTGGATGTCTTTTTAGTGCTGATGTTTAGGAATCTATAAACAATTGTTGAAGTTTATGTTCATTTGTATATGTAGGCCGGGTGGGTGGCCACTATCCCACCCTAAATATATTATGCCACAAACGAGGTAACGAGGAAATTAATAAAACGTAAACATAATAAAAATAATTATTTCTATTTATAATTAAGTATTTTTATAATGAAACCCTCATGTATGTTTTACTGATTGGAGGGTAGGATAGAGGCCACCCACCCACCCTACATATACATTTGAATTTTAATCACTGACACTGTTTTAGTTTCCAGGAAACGACATCAATGTTAGTGCTGATGTTTAGGAATGTACAAACATTTGTTTTAGTTTATGTTCATGTATATATGTAGGGTGGGTGGGTGGCACCTATCCCACCCTTCACTCACTATGCCACAAGCGATACTTACTCTAAATTAATAAAACGAAACAAAAAAATTATTTCTTTCTATTCATAATTAATTATTTTTATAATGAAGCCGTTGTTGATGTTTTACTGATTGAAGGGTGGAATAGTGGCCACCCACCCACCTTACATATATATTTTAATTCCAATCACTGATACTGTTTAAAGTTTCTAGAAAACTACACTAGAGTTAGTGTTGATATTTACAAAAAAAAACAATTAAATACAAAAAACAATTGAATTTCCTTGAAAAACGTTCAAAACTTGTAAAAAACTTAAAAATATTCTTAAAAACCTTAAAAAACTTTAAGGTTTCCCTTAGTGTAATTCTTAAAAAATCCATTAAAAACTTTAAAAAACAATTTAAAACCAACTGGAATTTTCTAGGAACAAACGACGAAATATTTCAAGAAAAAACAATACTACACAATTTGCTTAAATGTAGTTAAAAAATATACTTATCAAACGTTTATTTTTCTGACAACAAATAAAAGCGAAAGTAATTAAAACCTATTGAGAAAACAGTTGATTTTCAAAATTGCCAATAACGTCAGTCTAGTAGTTAATCGAAACAAAAACAATTGAAATTAATTTAAGAAGCTAAACAACGACGAACAAAACACAAAAGATTAAGAATGCATAAACTTGATATCAGCTCAAAGTTGCACAAAAAAAAATACGGAAAAAAACTGGATAGAACTAAAATGTAAACAATGACACACACAAATGAATAAGCTTAGTCGAGGGGAGAAAAAATATGCGCCCCAATTTGTATCCGTTATAATAATACCTAATCTAGATGGAAGCAATTACCGCGGTTTCAATTAAAATCCGATGAAATATAGTTTATATCACATTAAAACGCATTAACGCCACCCGACCGACCCTCGCTATATATCAAACTCTATCCAAATATAAACAACACCGCGCTGCGCCGCGCACCTGCATTATAAATTGCCCGCCGCCCCTCCGCCTCCACCTCCTGCATGGAAATATAATTATGCGAATATTTGCCAACCGAAAACGGCAAACCGTCGGTTATTTATATTGCCATCATCGAAACACGTTTATTAATATATTTTCAGAAGTAACATTAATTATTACATTTTATAATAATAAAACTAAAAAATTAAAATATGTCGTGACTGAATGTTGAAAATCTAAGTCAATAAAAAAGTAATAATTAAAGTATACGAAGGAAAAATTAAAATATACGAGGGACATTTTCAAAGTGAGAACTGCTGGCGCCCTCTCTTTGCGCATAGCATAGTTATCCGCAATGCGTTTAGCTCCGTTGGTTAAATCTATTTCAATTCCGTTCAACGTTATAGTTTTTATTTGAGTTTACTGTAAAACAAATATTTAAAAAAATACATACATAAATATTGACCAGGAAGAGATTGTAATCATTATTGTTGGTTTGAGTTTATGCACATAAATGCACTAAATCACTTCAAAATTTGGAGCATAAACCTAGAAGGCGGAGTTCACGTGGCTTGAGAAAAGTATCTTAAGTTGGTCCTTCATTTTCTTTACCGATAGTTTTTCTTTTATTTATTAATTAATTTTTGGACTCCTTTCTTGAAAATTACATATATATAATACTGTCAACTGCCGTCTGCCATATTGTATTTGTCAAGTGTCAACCGTCATCTGCTAGTAGATATGTCAACTGATATCTCTCAACTGTCATTTGTCTTCTATCATCTGTCAATACTATTATCTGTCAATTATTATCCGTCATCCTTCATATATCAACTGTCAGCTGTTGTCTGTCTACACTAACTGTCAATTATATTAATTTAACTGCTATCTATTGTTATTGACATATGACAAATAACAGATGACAGATGTCAGATAATATAAAATAGATGATAGATGGCAAATAATACATGGCATATGATAGTTTACATTGACCGATAACAGTTAACAGCCGACGTATGATATTATCTGATTTTGAAATAAGACACTTGTTTGGTTTCATATTGGTATATTCAGTTTCCTGACACGTGTTTCGGTCAATGACGACCATTCTCAAAGGAATTACAAAATAAACTTATTATTCTATTTTCGTTTCAGCAAGATTGCAGTGAGCAAAGTATTTAGCGACATATGTTAGTTTACAGATGAATGGCCCCATATAATTGTCATGATAGATGCTAGCTAGCAATTGATAGATGACAACGATTACAGATGATAAATGACAGGTGACAGTTGACATATGGCAGATGACAGATGACAGTGACAAATGATAGATACAAATGACAGACGACAGATCACAGATGATAGATAATAAATGGCAGATGGCGGTTTACATTGACTGATGACAATTGACAGTATGTCAATTTACAGATGAATGCCACCATTTAATAGGGCGATTAGAAAATTCTATACTTTACAAGAAAATATTAGAATTTACACGCCGGTGGTGGCGCATCGGTTACGGCCCCGAACTGACGTGCAGCAACGTTGATTCGGGTCAGTAGTCGGATGGGTGACCGGTACCATTCACCATTGGGATACAATTAATGGTGCTTTAAAGTGACGGGGGCGATCCTTTAAAGTAACAAGCTCATTTACACACACACAAATACACAAATGACACATGGCGGAAGGACCACGTGGTCGATAGCTTAACACTACTACTACTACTATTAGAATTTTTAATTTAAATAAAAAATAATAAAATTAAAAAAATATTAAAGCAAAATGACATTTGAAAAATGATAAATAACAGTTGACAGTTTGCAAATGAAGGACGCTGAATAAAAGTTGACAGTTAATAGATGACAGTTGACAATTAATACTTGACAGGTTAAAAAGTGACAAATAAGAGGTGGCAGTTAAATGAATATAATTGACAGATGATAAATGACAGCTGAAAGCTGACATATGAAGGATGCCAGATCATAATTGATAAATAACAGTTGAGAGATAGCAGTTGACATAACTACTGGCAGGTTGGAAGTTAAGAACAGACAGTTGAGAGTTGACAGTTGACAAATAAAATATGACAGATAACAATTTACAAATGACAATTAACAGATGATAAATGACAAATGACAGACGTCAGATGGCAGATGTCAGATAATATAAAATAGATGACAGATGCAAAATAATACATGGCATACGGCAGTTTACATTGACCGATGACAGTTTACAGATGAATGACACCATTCAATTGTCATGTGATTCACACAATAAAAAGATTGTCGGAATCTAAGAAATAACAAAATGATGATTCGAAAATTCTATTCTGTTCAAATAACAGCTGATATATTATAAATGACAGTTGGCAGTTGATAAATGAAGGATGATAAATATAAGTTGATAGTTGACAGTTAATAGATGACAGTTGATATATAATACTTGACATGTTACACTTTACAAATGAATGACACCATAGACAGAACATATGATATAATAAGTCTATAAAATAATGACTTAAAATAGTAAACTGATAAGAACAAATTTCTAAATTTAAAAATAATATTCAATGTCATTTATCATCTGCCATCTGGCTTTTGTTATTTGTCAGCTGTCAACTGTCAGTTGACATTTATATTTATTTATTAACGGGTAATACCATTGTACAATGTTTACAGAAAGTAACAATATAATAAAAATATATCTGTCATATTACATTTGTCAACTGTCAATGCTCTGTTATTAAGTGTCAACAGTCATTTGTTAATCAATAGTTATGTCAACTTCTATCTCTCAACTGTTATCTTTCAATTAAATATTAAATATAAATTAGAATCTGGTATCTTTCACATGTCAACTTTCATCTGTCAACAGTCATCTGTCAACTTTCATCTGCCAACAGTCATCTGTCAACTTTTTAATCTGTCAAGTATTATCTTTTAGTTGTCATCTATTAACTTGCAAATGTGGAACTATTATCTATCGTCCATCATCTACCAACTGCCAACTGTCATTAATCATCTTTCAATTGTCATTTGGCTTTAACATTTGTAAAAAAAAATAAAAATTATAAATTCTCATATTTTCTTGTAAAGTATAGAATTTTTGAATCATCATTTCGTTATTTTATACATTTTATACAATATTTTTATTGTATCATGTGTTTCCTATTAAACGGTGTCATTAATCTGCCATCTGTCATTTGTCATTTATCATGTGTTATCTGTCATTTGTCAATTGCCATCTGATCTGGCATCCTTCATATGTCAACTTTCAGCTGTCATTTGTCATCTGTCAACAGTTATTTATCAATTATATACATTTAACACGTTGACGCCGGCTTTTTTGTACCCTACAATTATTCATTTAAAATGACAAAATTTGGTTCGGACGCCTATGGTTGTTATGGTTGCCATGGAAGTGACTGAAGTCCTAGATGCGCGATATAGTTATTTATTGTCATCATGGAAGTAATCAGTGGCGTACCAAAAGCGTAAAAACTCGTGTACCACCGGTGGTACCCGCCGGCGTTAACGTGTTAAGTGTCACCTATTAATTGTCATTTGTTAACGTGTCAAGTATCATCTGACAACTGTCATCTATTAACTGTCAACTGTCAATTATTATCTATCATCCTTCATCTCCCAACTGACAACTGTCACTTATCTTTCAACTGTCATTTTGCTTTAATATTTGCATTTTTTTTTTAATTTTAAAAGTTATTGTTATTATCATTAAAATGGTAAATTTTAAATATACAATATCTACGAACTTTTAATTCATCTTGGTGAAACATATTGTAGCAATTATTTATAATTATATACAATATCTAAATGTTAAATGCCTAATGCGAAAATTTATACTTCAAATGTCAAATGTCGGACGTCAAATGTCAAATAGCAAAAGTTGAACATTAAATGAAAAGTATCAAACGTCTCAAATGTAAAATATCAGATCTCAAATGATAAATGTCAACATAATTTATTCTAATATAAATGACAATTTTTTTTTATTGCATTTGGAAAGGCTTAAAATCACAAAATATGTGTTCCTCCATTCCCACCCTATATTCTTCTGATGACAGTTGCTCCATGAAGACTCTCTTGATAATTCATCAAATTATTTGCTAAGTATGGCATTTTTCTGCCATATAAGAAATTATTATTTGTCAAAAGTCAAATGTCGAATGGTTAATGTTGAAGGTCAAATGTCAATATCATTTATCAATTGTTTAATGTAAAATATCGAATATCGAAATTTAAACGTTGAATGTCAAATGTCAAACTGTAATCGTCCACGTACAAGGTTGCTGTTCAATTGTCATTCGTTAAACAAAACAATTAGTACAATATGAACTACGAATTTTGAAGAAAAAGAAACAAGTTAAAAATATTTAATACCTACATCATCTCGTATTTATAATATGTTTTTAGTTAAATGTCCCTGTTTTTATATTGGACGGTGGGATAGAGGCTAACCACCCATCCTACAAATAAATTTTGAAATTATTCCTCGCCAGATTGATGATTTTCTGAAGAAAATTTTAAGCGAGCATACGTCAAATTTTGGGCGAAAGAAGCATGAATTAAAAAACATGTTCTTTCACTCAAACCCTTCTTTTTCTATGCTGGGGAAGCAAATATGCTCTTGGACATCCGGAATTTTTTTATATATGTTTTTATTTGTTTTATAAAATTTTGATAATATATTATTATCAACTTGTATATCTTTATTTCAGTAAATCCATGACTGTTGTTGTCAAGAAACAATAATTCATTTCACAAATTAAACACAATAATCAATTTTGACACAACTATAGTTTCGACCTTTGCAGGTCATTATCAAGTGTTGATAATGATACTTGATAATGACCTGTAAAGGTCGAAACTATAGTTGTGTCAAAATTGATAATATATTGTAAACTTTGTTTGTGTATATTATACAATAAATAGTGGTATAAAAACTTAAAAATTATTTTCAAAGTGATTATTGTGATGATGATTGTGTAGAAGCCTCCATTGTCAATGAATAATTCATTTTTTTTAAATTTGTTAACCCATCATTTATCTTTCTGTCTAAATTATCTATATTAAATATTTTTTTCTAGTAAACTAATTCAATGGAAGCCGGCGCATGTCTGTCACCGATTTCCTCATTGTAATTACATGTTGTAGCCGATGATGGCTTTAATTATTTCCACCCCCTTATTGGCAATTAAAACTTGGGAACAAGATTTGTTGTGGTGGTGTGCTCGCGCGCGCGGGCCCAGTTTTAATTTGGAAGTTTCGGTCGAGTCCCGCGGGGGACGCGAGAGGGGGATTTTTATCGCCCCCTCGGCCGCCGTTTACCTCCCCCTCCTAACTCTTGGATTTGGGATCTTCGGAGGCGCGCAATAATTTAAATCGGTACGCAATAAGGTGGAAAAAAAGAGACGACGGTGTGGGATTGCGGAAAGCCGAACTCGTTGGGTGTGGAGGGAGGAGGAGACCCAGCCATCCGGGGAAAAAGGTGTCCATTCAAGGGCGTCAAACACCGGCAATTTCGCGAGCGTCGGGGGTGGATGGATGGGATGGATGGATGGGTGAGTGCGCCGCGACGCTCGGAGCGCCGCGCTAGCGTCTGGCCGCAAGTTCAAGGTCCTGGGATCGATGATTTTGGGGCTGTTGCACTCCCGTGGCCCAGACTGGGCAATGACACCACCGGCTGGGCCCACCATTAATATCCCACACCACCGTTCCGCGCTGAAACAATGGTCGCTGCACATTTCAATTGGAAATGTGAAAACGCCGCCGCTGCCGACTAATTTTTCACACCGACATTACGTATCTGGGCAATTTTTCAAAAAGGCACACAAAAGGCTATAAAGCGCACACGTCCCCGCGAGAATGCTGATGCGAAATATTACAGGGTGAATCAGTCAACGTGGCGCTGGATGGGGGTGGGTGGCGGAAGGGATTCGGCACGAACCGCACCCTGAATGCAAGCGATACATTACAAACTCCAGACGACGACAATGTAACCAACTGCAGCCCATCAAGACCGAACGAACCCAGCGCGCGTCTTCCCTTTATTTATTTCTTTTTTTCTTCTTTCATTTTGATTTACGACCAGCGGAATGTTAACTCGCGCGCTAAAGTGATTCCGCGGAGCGTCGCGGCGCAATAAAACCCTTTATCGTCGCGTCCCATTTTTATTATCATCTGCGACTTTTATTATGCAATCATAACACGGCGCGCCTCCGTCCAGAGATTATGGTGGGTGCTGTGTGTTTTTTTATTTTATTTTGCAGTTGTTGTTGAAGGGGTGCCCTCGTATGCTGTGGCTGCAGCAGCACGTCCCGCGACTTATCTCATAGGTCGCTTTTTTTCCTGCACAGCTACGATAACTTTTACGAGTGTAGACATTTTATTACACAAACGTGCACTTAACGATTAGAACGTTTAATACTTTGTTGGGGAGTTGTTCCCAATTCTAAACATTTTTCCACATTAGTACTATTAAAAGAACGATATTACCCACCCACCCTGTATATAAATATAAACCTAAACAAAAATAATTTTAGATCACTTAACATCGACACATACAAAAGTTTCATTATGAAAATAATTCGTTGTAAACAGAAAGACTTCAATTTTTTATGTTTTTGTTTTATTAATTTCCTTTAGAGGAAGCCTGGCTTGTGGCATAATACATGGAGGGTGGGATAGTGGCCACCCACCCACCCTACATATATACATGAACATAAACTACAACCAATGTTTATAAATTCCTAAACATCAACACTAGCACTAACTTTGTATCCTGGAAACTAAAACAGGGTTAGTGATTGAAATTAAAATGTATATGTAGGGTGGGTGGGTGTCCACTATCCTACCCTCCAATCATTAGAACATATACAAAGTTTTCACTGAATAATTACTTTGTTACAGATAGAAGGACCTAATTTTTCAACTTTTCCTTTCATCAATTACCTTTTAATGATCACATGTTCGTGACATAATAATTGGATTGTGCGATAGAGGCCACCCACCCACCCTACATATACATATAAATTTAAATTAAAACACTTTTGCTAAATCCCTTAACATCGACTCTAAGTGCAATGACGTTTATTGAAAATATTAAAAGTGTCAGTGATTAAAATTAACAGGCATATGTAGGGTGGGTGGGTGACTACTATTCCACTATCCAATCAGTAAAACATGCACAAGGCTTTTATTGAATAAGTACTTAAATATAAGCCTCAATAATTTATTTTAATAGTATTTGTGTTTCTTCGATTTTTTTTTTTTTTGAATTTACGTGAAGTGTTTTGTAAATGAAAATAACACACAGTTTACTGCACTTGTTTATTAAGTGTTAAATGTACATTTCGTTCACAAGGTGAACATTTTCAATAACAAACTAAATTCTTAAAACTATTAGCGCTGCATATGTATATTCAGAGAAGAGATTATAGTGAAAAAAAAAAAACAGGGAGTACATAATTAATTTCAAATGTTTTTTCAACTGTATGTTGAAAAGAAATTTTTGATTTTATTAAAACAGTTTTTAAGAATATTTTCAATTGTTTAAAGCTTTAAACTCTTTTTTTAAGGAAATTGTCATTTGATTTCTTAAAATTTTCAACTGTTAAAAGAAAATTCTCAACATATTTTCATTTTTAAACGGTATTTTTGAAAAATCAAATTGATTTTTTAATTGTTTTTTGAGGATGTTTCTTATTATTGCAAATTGTTTAGTTTAGGATAGTTATTTTTTGTTTGTTCTTTTTTGTGAAATTGTAATGTTTTGTGGGTTAAGTGGTAGAGTAGCCTTAATAGATAAACTTCGCCCATTTTTTTTTTGAACAAATAAAGACGTTTATTATTATTATTTGATATTTTGAAGGTTCAATTGTTGTTGCAAATTTTTTTTTCCAATAAACTGATTATATTGATTGTCGATAAAAAAGCGAAAGTAATTTAAAACTATTGAAAAAAAAACACATATTTGAAGTTATCAAAAATGCCAGAACAATTAAAACAAAAGAAAAACTCTGGAAAAATACATGTTGAACACTGAATTGATAAATTAACTATGGTTTACCATTTTTATGGTTAAAATCTGATTAATTTATTAATTCAGTCTAAGTATGGATTACCATATAGTAACGGTCGCAACCATTCTCATCGGAACAGTAAGATAATTGCGAAAACGAAAAACCAATCGATGGAAGTGGAAATCAAGTTATCCAAAAAAATAATAATTCTAAAAGGAAAAACCATTAATTGCCAAATCCAGAAAACAATTGAAATTGTAAGCAATTGAAAAAGAAACAATCGATAATCGATAAAATTATATTGACAAAACAACTTGAAGAATGAAAAGACATAAAAATTATTAAAATAGTAATAGAAAATTTGCCAAAAACAAAAAACATCTGAAACTGTTTATTTATTTAATTAACTAAAGTCCATTTGAATACAATAAAAGTTATATATAAAAAGAAGTTTAAGAATAAAAAGTTTTAACATAAATACATACAGGACGCAACACCTGAAAACTAGAGTATACAATTTAAAAACGAAACTAAAATTACATGTTAAGGACAAAAAGGACGAAAATAATTGTTTTTGTTTTAATTTCCAACAATTTCAATTGTTTTCTGAAGTGACATTTAATTTTCTTAAATAATTTTAAGTAGTTTTAAACGATTATTTTTGCTTTTTATTTGTGCAGTTATCTAACAATTTCAATTTTATTATTTTCTGTAGTGTTTTAACACCTTTGTTATGTTTTAATTGTTTTATTTTTAATAACTTCAATTGTTTTCTTTCGTCGTTAATATTTAACTGATTTTATCGATTGTTTACAAAAATGTCCAACAATTTCAAATGTTATCTCAAGTGGAATTTTAATTTTAGCGTCCTTGAAATTTGGAACTATTAGATACATTTCTTGAATGATTTTCTCATTTACCTCTTGTAATAATAAGTTCAATTTAACTAATTTGTTTTAATTAATAATGAGAGAAATAAACAGTTACATCATTCAATGCCTGGCGGTGCTTTAGTACGGGGAGTAGTTGTTTTAACTGTTAGCTGGAGTTTTTACATTATTATGTAAAACATTAGTGCAGAAGCTCATAGAGATTTATTTCTCTCATTATTAATTATTAATTTTCATTAATACTGCACTAGAAATTTCAATACTTAATTTGTATAATTTGTTTTAATTAACCATCTGATTTTTAACTATTTTTTTAAATAATTTTCAATTGTTTTTATTCGACAAGTTTAAATGTTCAATATTTTTTTTTGAAAACTTCCATAAAAATATAAATTGTTTTAAGTAGATTAATAAATAATGACCCCCGAATAAAGTGTGGTAAATTTTGCAGACTGTCATCTTCTCAAGTCGGAAAAAAATATAAAAACAATTGCATTGAGCTTGAAAATGTCAAAATTTATTAAACATGGTTTTGCATTTTTTAAATCCTTTTAAACCCCAATGCTATTCACTTGAAAATCAAAATAATCATCCCCTAATGAAGTGTAGTAAATTTTACAAATTGTCATCTTTTCAAGCAGAAAAATAATATGAAAACAATTGCCTAAAGCTCTGCCTAAACTGTCAAAATGTAATAAAAATGGTTTCGTATTTTTAAATTCCTGAAAAATCCCCAACGCTATTCACTTGTATATCCAAATAATCATTCCCAAACTAAGTGTGGTAAATTTTACACATTGTCATCTTTCCAAACCGGAAAAAAATATGAAAACAATTGCCTATAGCTTGAAACTGTCAAAATATAATAAAAGTAGTTTCGTATTTTTAAATCCCTGAAATATCCCCAACGCTTTTCACTTGATTATCCAAATAATCATCCCTGAATGAACTGTGGTAAATTTTACAGATGATCATCTTCTCAAGTCGGAAAGAAATATGAAAACAATTGCCTTGAGCTTTAAACTGTTAAAATTTAATAAAAATTGTTTCGCATTATTAAATACCTTGAAAATACCCAACGCTATTCACTTGAATATTCAAATAATCACCCCCGAATAAAGTGTAGTAAATTTTACAGATTGTAATCTTATCAAGCTAGAAAAAAATATGAAAACAATTGCCTTAAGCTTGAACGTGTCAAAATTTAATAAAAATGGTTTCGTATTTTTAAATCCCTGGATAACCCCAAAGTTATTCACTTGAATATCCAAATAGTCATCCCCGAATGAAGTGTAATAAATTTACAGATTGTTATCTTTTCAAGCCAGAAAAAAAAAAAATTATCATATTGATTTCTAATAATTTCAATTGTTTTCTAAAGTGATATTAGTTTTTGCATTTTTTTAAATAGTTTTATTTAATTATTTCTGCGACAGATAGTCAATTGTTTTTGTTTTTGTAATTAAATAATAAGTTCAATTGTTATTTTCTGGCATGTTTTTGTTCATCAAATCTTTTCGTTATTATTCAAACGTTCGATAATTGTTTTTTAGGGATTCATTTCATTTCATTTCATTTGATGTTTATTTACGGAAATCTCCTTTACATCAACAAATTCAGCATTCAATTATTTAAACACAATTGTTCGTTTAATAACTTTCAATTGTTTTTCATTTGTCAAATTTTCAACAGATTTCATCGATTATCAATTATTTTTTGCAATTTTAATTATTTCATGAGTAACAATTAATTGTTTTAAAGTTTAAACTATTTAAAAAAATAATTTTCATTTTCTTTGTCAATATTTAAACGTTATTATCGATTGTCAATTCTTTTTTTTTTGCAATTTTTTTAAGATTTCCAAAAGTTTTTGTGTCATTCAATTATTTCAAAACTTATTTTTGAATAATTATTTTCAATCCATTGCATGTATTTATAGTATATTTTTAAATTTTTTAATTCTAATAATTTCAATTATTTTCTGTTGAGACGGACATTCAATTGTTTTAGAACATTGTCAATTTCAACTGTTTCTAATTTCTCTGTACTTTTTATATATTATACAGATAATTACAGAATTACTTTATGCTGTTTTTTCATTTTCGTTTATCTCTTTAAATCTAATAATTACAATATTGCTTTTATTATAAAACAACTGTGCAATCGTTGTTTATTGTTAATTGTAATGCTTTGGATTACCTGTTAACAAAATACATTAATATACATTAAAAAAATACACTAATTTTTGAGCACAGGAATCACAGGCGGACTTCATTCTTCAGAATGTTCTTCCAGTCAAAACCATTAAGAATGTTCCATTTATTGGAATTCTGGAGAATTTCTTCTACTTCTTTCTACAACTGTAGATATTTATTTTATTGTACTTTCAACTTTTTCATGGCCAACTATTATTTTATTTATAATAAAAATTAAAATTACTATAATTCACTTATTTTTAGAAATAACTACGTCGTATGTGATATTGCGTTAAAAGGAAAAAAAATATCATAGCCAACTATGGTTTCCATTTGAAAAAATGTAAATTTGCGTCATATCTGTGAAAATAATGAAAATTATCTACAACTTTGTCTTTTACAGTTTTTTTCTATCTGTTATAACAACTGGGATATATTGATTTGAAAAATTTGACACTTTTTTCAAAATGTCTAGTTACCCTTGACTTTTTTTAAAATTTTGAAAGTGGAATTTTATTCGTCTTGTAAATCTACACTTCTTTCCCAATTTAACCGTTTTTCTATCTCTTATAGTTTTCGAGATCTAAAAAAAACTCACACTTTATATATCGAATATTAACCTCAGATTTACACTTATAAACATTATTAGTTCTAGCGTACTCTTGACCTACCTCAACAAGCAAAGCAATGACCTCTCGTACCTCTAATCCGCCATAATAGATTATACATTGAGGTAGGTCAAGAGTACGCTGGCTCGACCGGGAAAATAGGTGCTAGGTTAACGCATGGTTTATTGGGGTAGGTCAAGAGTGCGCTAAGTTACTATAGCCGGTGTTTCTATATAAATATCGGGATTTTAACGCATTGTAGTACTTGGTACGTAAAATTTAGAATCATAATTAATACATGAAATTAAAGAGCAACTCAAATAGTTTTGTTTGTTGGTATGCGCATGCGGTAGAGGGCGCTAGCAGCAAAAATGGACTAGTAAAAAGAAAGTACGGGACGACCAAGAATCTATCACGTGTTGGGAAGGCTAGTCGTGAATTAGCAATTTCAGTGAAGACTGTTTGGAAAGTTTTACGGAAACGGAAACGTAAGACACATGTTTGAGGCAGCTGTCGCAACAATTTGTTGTTTTTCCATTTCATGTTTTAATCATGATTTTAAGTTTTACGTAGGTAAAATAATAAGATAGGTAGGACAATTAATTGCCAATGAAATTCTTGAGTGAGAAGAGGTTTTCGACTTTTTTGTGCTCTTAACTTATTTGCGGAAATTGATAAAGTAGTTGGCGTAAATGATCTGGAGATATTTGGAATGAAGAAAAGGGGAGGAGGGAAGGAGAGATAGAGGTGGTGGTGCCGTCTTAGTAAAATAGCTTTGTTTTCCGGCGTGCGCGCTTTATCTTGGGACACCCCCGGACACCCGGCGTGATGTATGGCGGAGGCGGAAGAGCGCGCCCCCGGTAATTCGCCGCCTCCAGCGGCAGCGACGAGGGACGCCCGCCCCATAGGGGGTGAAGGAGATGATGTATTAATAACAACTTTTATGGGCCACGTACGCGATGTACGCACATCATCGCGGAATTGCGGACATTTCATCAATCTCTTTTCACCGCCACCATGATTGATAACTCTACGTTTTTTTTGTCATTCCGCTCGCCGTTTTCTCTCTCCCTTTTTAATAATAACTGATAACAGAAATATAAACTAACGGTACATTAACACCTCAATAATGGTAATGACATGCGAAAACATGCATGTGATACGAAATGTGGAAATTGAACAGTTAAATATTTTTTTGGACGAAAATAAGTCTGATCATCGTGTTCTAATTAATTTTTAAAGGTTAAAATTTACATTAAAGGTGTAGCAGTTGATAATAATAAAAAAATAAAACTAGAACATCAAAAATTTCTAAATGAACGTAGGTTTTTAGCTATTCCTAAATCTACAACATTTTATAGATGTTCGTAACGTAAAGGACTTTATCTGTCGTAATATTTTTATTTTAATTAAGATCCGAAGAATAATTTAATAATAAAATGTATTAAAGTCTTTTAGGTCGTTGTAGAATTTTTTTTAGTCTCATTGTTTTAGATTTACGAAAAGTTTTCGTATTTTTAAATTATAATAATAATTTAGTATTTAAATTCTCATTATTTTTCATAATTAAAATAATAATAATAATAATATACATAAAAAACTCTGCGCCGGTGTTTAGTAAAACTTTTTCAAGCGCGGATTTGAATAAACGTTGAATCAAAGGAAATCCAGCAGGCCGTGTCGAGTGAGTGTACCTTTTCCGCGTGCGGAGGCCATTAATAAAAGCCAGGATGTAATTGCGGCATTTGGAGATTTCCTTAAATTCACCGGTAACGAAAGAGGGAGAGAGAGATAGAGAAAAAAGAGAGACGGGGGGGATTAAAGTCTCTCGGGGGGGGGGCAAAAAAATATCAGGCGGAACCACTTATAATTTTAATGCGCATTCGCGGCCAACAGCAGAAAAGAATAACTTCGACGGTTTTAATCCGACCCTAACCCACCCCCCTACCACCACCACGAATTTACATTTTCGTCTTCCGGATTATTTTTTAATAACGAGAATGTTAATGGAATTTCTAATGTCGAAAGCCCTAATTCATTAAAATAAATGGTAATAAAGAACCACCATCATTTTACTCAGTAGTAGCAGTTTAGCCATCGACCACGTAGTCCTTTAGCTGTTTAATTTAAGTATTCACAAGCTAAAAATATTCTTACATAAATAAGTAATTTACTTCAAGGTAGAAGAATAATTATATTCTTCTTATTCAAAATGAATCACGAAATAATTGCCTCAAGCATCAATCACATTATTTACTTACACATCTAGCTCAAATAAAATGAAAGCATTGGCACAGTGCATGAAACTAATATGAATGGTACGTCAGTTCTTAGTGAAAAGTTAGAGTTGAACAAGCTTTATTATTTATAAAGAAAGTGTTAGTATGTTGGATGCTTGAAACCAAAACTTTGTGATACATCTTGAATCAGATGTTAAATAAAATTGTTCTTTGTTAACATTCGTGTGTGATATTAACAAAGTACAGTTTTATTTTGTCGACTGATAAAGTTCCTAAATTTGTTTTTATTCCAATTTTTTTTTTTAAATTATTATCTTTATTGAAAATTTAAACCGCAGTAGCATTTTAAATTATTATTTTAAACTCGTAACTTTTCAAGGCAACAGAGAGAAGAGTTCCCAACTCTGAATCGTGTAATGTTTAGACGGGAGATCTTTGAAAGGGAATTTCGGGGTGATTTAACTTCTCTCGAGCAACTCGCAGAAGAGAAACTTTCCCTATCGCTAACCACAGGAAGGGATTGGACCGGCCGGTCGATTGTGTGCGGATAGGTCAGAACATGATTAAATACTGGTTTAAGTTATACAGTTAATAAAAATGATGTACGAGATGTTGCAAAATAATTAACCAACCAAATCTTTGGTTAATATTTAGTGAAGCTAAATTAAAGTTAATATTTAGTGAAGCAATAAAAATAAATTAAACATGTGCTGTTCATTTATTAAATTATACAATTTTGTAGTACCCTTCAATTAGTAGAACATACATAAGGATTTTTTACTATAAATACGTATTTATAAGAATTCAACTTCTAATAATGACTTTAAAAATGAACTTTTTGTGATTAGAGTTTGTAATTAAACTTAATCAAAAACACGCATTAAATATATTTTAACATCAACACTAGAACTACTGTCGCTTCTTAGAAACTAAATCAGTATCTGTAATTATAATTCCAAAGTATATGTAGGGTGGGTGGGTGGCCACTATCCCACCTTCCAATCAGTAGAACATATTCAAGGGTTTCACTGAATAATTACTTTGTTAAAGAGATAGAAGGATCTAATTTTACAACTAAGTATTCATTTCATCCATTCTCTTTTAATGATTACATGTTCTAGGCATAATAAATGGAAGGTGGGATAGTGGCCCCCCACCCACCCTACATATACAGATAAACATAAACTAAAACAATGTTAATATATTCCTGAACATCAACACTGACACAAACGCCGTTTCCTCGAAACTAAAACAGTGTCAGTGATTTTAATTCAAATGTATATGTAGGTTGAGTGGGTGGCCACTATCCCACCTTATAATCAGTAAAACGTGCACAAGGGTTTTGCAGAATATATATAGTTAAATAAAACAACATTTAAACTTTTAATAAGGTTTCTAACTCATCGATATCCATTTGAAAAATTCTAGATTATAGTATGAAAATTGAAGGGTGGGTTAATAATAAAAGATAGAGAGAGAGAGAGAGAGAGGAGAGAAAGAGAGAGGTATTGAAATGAACAGAAAAAATGTATTAACTATTCCCATAACATTCTTCAAAGGAACTTGGAAGAGATTATTTTTTGAAAAATTTGTATATGAAAAGATGAAATATTCAGATAACAAATAAGAGATGAGATGACATTTTGGAGATGATAGATGGTAGTTGAGAAATGATTGATAACAAGTAGAGATGATAAATGATAGATGGAACATGGTAGATGACAAATGGCAGATAATAGATGAAAAGTGACAAATAAATGATATGCAATAGATGCAGATGATATATATGATAATATATAAAGTGCAGCAAAGTGTCGTTATTTAGAAGATAAATTTACTGGAAAATTTTAGTAAATTTTGCTGAAAAATACCAAAACTAATCAAAATCAATAATCTTGAGTAAATTTGTTTAGAAATTATGAATGTATGACATATGATAAATAACCTATTACAACAGACAATAGGAGACAATAATGGATGGCAGATGAAACATAACATATGAGAGGTAACAGATGACAAATGACAGATATCAAATAATAGATTCCGCGAAGCAGATGATAGATAAAAGGTTAGGATTACAATGATGATCGAAGACAGATGATAATTGACAGATGAAAATTGCAAATGTCAGCTGATTGATGAAATATGATAGATGAAATACGATAGATAGCTAATGACAGATAACAAATAGCAGATTATAGATGACAAATGACAGATGGTAGACGATGACAGGTAATAGATGATAAAAGACAGATGAAAAATGCAATTGACAGCTGATTGATAAAATATGAGAGATGAAACATGACAGATGACAAATGATAAGTAACAGGTGGTAGATTATAGAAGATAGGAGGCAGATGAAAAATGTTAATGATAGCTGATTGGGAAAATATGACAGATGAAACGTGACAGATGACAGACAATAAATGTTAGATGATAAATAACAGATGTTAGATTATAGATGATAGAAGATAATAAATGCAAATGACAGTTGACTGATAAAATATGAGAGATGAAACATGGCAAATGGCAGACAATTGATGACAGATGATAAATAAGAGTTGGTAGATTATAGATGATAGAAGACAGATGTCAAATGCAAATAACAGCTGACTGATAAAGTATGAGGGATGAAACATGGCAGATGATAAATTATAGATGATAGAAGACAGATGAAAAATGTAAATGATAGCTGACTGATAAAATAAGAGAAATGAAACATGAAAAATTACAGACAAACAGTGACAGATGATAAATAACAGGTGGCAGATTATAGATTATAGAATACAGATGACAACTGCAAATGATAGCTGAAAATATGACAGATGACAGACAACAAATGACAGATGATAAATAACAGGTGGTAGATTATAGATAATAGAATGCAGATTACACATGCAAATGGCAGGTGATTGATAAAGTATGAGAGGTTAAACATGACAAATGCCAGATAATAAATGACAGATGATACATAACAAGTGGTAGATTATAGATGATAGAAAGCAGATGACAAATACAAATGACAGTTAACTGAAAAATTATGGGGATGAAATATGACAGATGACAGACAATAAATGACAGATGCTAAATGACAGGTGGTATATTATAGATGATAGAAGATAGATGAAAAATGCAAATGACAGCTAACTGATAAAATATAAGAGATAAAACATGGTAGATGACAGATGATAAATAACTGGTAGTAGATTATAGATGATAGAAGACAGATGACAAATCTAAATGATAGCTAATTGATAAAATATGAGAGATGAAACATGACAGATGATAGATAATAAATAACAGATGATAGATTATAAATTATAGAAGACAGATGACAAATGCAAATGACACCTGACTGATGAATTATGAGAGATGAAACATGACAGATAACATACAATATATATGATAAATAACAGACATGATAAATGACAATAAATAATAGTAGTAGGTAGTAGATTATAGATGATAGACGACAGATGACAAGTGACAGATGAATAATAATAAAAATTTAACAGATGACCGACGTCAAGAGACAGATGACAGTTTTTTTGAGGCTAAAGTGTTTTACAAAGTTAATTAAAAAATAAATAAATTGAACATTCTAAAAATTAATAAGAAAAATTGCTGTTATCTTTTATTTTATATATTAGAATAAAGTATGCTTTCTAAATAATAAATTGTCCAACTAGAATTATTCGAATTCTAAAAAAGTCTCTGCTTGGAGCTGGAAAATTCTAGAAATCAGAAAAAAATATTACTGAAAAATATTAGAGCTCTTCAAATTCTCGAACTCTTCTAAAAACTGAAAATTTGTAAAAAAAAATTGTTTAGAAAATTCAGATGACATTAATATGAAAGATGATAATTGTCTCATAATAAATTACACCTAATAGATTATAGAAGGCAGATGAAAAATAGAAGATATATGTGGCAATTTATTTATATATTTATTTACATATCTTTGGTTGTCTTTCTTAAATTCTTCAATTCTTTCAAATAAATTATTAAAAAAATTATACATAAGATTTTGGCCGAAAGAAGTTCACAATTAAATATGTCCTTAAACTCTAACTCAATGTTGAGGCAGATAATAGATGACAGATACCAGACATTAAGTGACAGATAAAAACAAATTAGAAGTATTGCCCGAAATTGTAAGAAAAAAATTCTTGCAGTGTGAAAAAGAAATGCCGAAACTTTGTAGAAATCCCAAAAACTCATTCTCCGAAAATTCTCCAACCTTTCAAATTAAATCTCGAAATTCAATAAATCTAAAATATACAATTTTGGAAAATAATATTCATATTTCAAAGGCAAATTTTTGTTAAATTCTGATAAGATAAACAAGAAATATTAAAATATTCTAAAAATCTTGAGAAGATTTCAACAACTTTTCCAAAAATTGGAAGAAAAAACGAAAATCTTGGGAAAATTGGGAAAATTCTGATAAAATAAACTTTTGCAATTTATTAGAAAAATTTTAAAAGTAGTTTTAAAACTATTTTTTTTTTACTAGAAATTTCTAGAAACAGATTTTGATATTTTATAATAGAAAAAAATTATGCTTAAAAACTCTTTAAAAAAATTATTCAACTAGATTAAAAAATCTTGAATTATTCTACAAAATTTTCTGCTTGGAGCAGAAAATTCTAGAAATCAGAAAAAATATTATTGAAAATAATTTAAATTCTGGAAAACTTCTAAAAGTTGAAAATTTCTCGAAAAAAATTTGTTCAGAAATTTCAAGTGACATTATTATGAAAGATTACAATTGTTGCATAATAAATTACAGCTCATAGATCATAGATGATAGAAGGAAAATGAAAAATGGAAATGATAGGTGGCAACTAACAGATGACAGATGACAGATATTAAGTGATAGATGAATACAAATTCTAAAAATCTGAATGATAGTTTGCCTGGAATCGTAAGAAAATATTCTTGCAGCTTGAAAGAGAAATGCCGAAATTTTGTATAAATCTCAAAAACACATACAAATTAAATCTTGAAAATTATATAAACCTAACAAATAAAATGCTGGAAAATGTTGTCCATTTATAAGGTAAATTTTTCTTAGATTCTGATAAGATAAACAAAAAATTCTAAAATATTTTAAAAATCTTGGAGAAGATTTCAATAACTTTTATAAAAATTGGAAGAAAATCAAAAATGAAAAAATACTGTATAATTCTATAAAAAAAAAAAAATAGATAGGATACAAAATCTTTACAAAGTTGGAAAAAAATTTAATAAAATAATTTTTTTTTTTTAGTTTAAAACTATTTTTTCTTACTAAAAATTTCTTGAAACGGATTTTGATATTTTATAATAGAAAACAATATGCTTAAAAATTCTTAAAAAAAAAGAAATTGTTCAACTAGATTATAAAATCCTGAATTATTCAAGCAAAATTCTCTGCTTTGAGCAATAAATTCTAGAAATCAGAAAAAAATTACTGGAAAACTTTCAAAAACTGAAAATTTCCTGAAACAAATTCTGAAGTCGTAAAACTAACAAAAATACTTGTTATGATAGCAAAATTTTTGAAAAAATGTAGAAACATCCAAGAAAAGTCTTGCAGACTGAAGGAGTAATTTTATTTATTTATTTATTTATTATACTTTAGCTTCTTATAAAAAAAATACATACAGATATACAAAAATATTATAAATTCTGTTATTCATGGAGAAGAAAAAAAAACAGCCAGAAAAGTTAAAATAAAGCAAGAAATTAAAAAAATATTGAGAAATTGCCGAAAAATTCTAATTGCTAGAAAATTAAAAAAAAATTAAATTGCTAGAAATTTAAAGTTAAGAACTTCATGAAAAATATGCTTTAAACAAAAATGGCTAGAAACAAAACACAACGCGAAAAACAATTGCGCTCTTTATTTAAAATAATTGTAAAAAATTGTTCAGCAATAGAATTAGCTTAAAATTTCGAAAATATATTTCAAATAAGTTAGGTAGGTATTGCTATATAGGGACTAGAAACAAAAGCACAACGCTTAAGACACGATTGAAAGAGAGTAAAATAGCAAATTAAAAAAATATACGAAAACATTTCGTGAATCTACAACAATGAGTCTTACTAAGACTATAAAACAAATTAATTTGAAACAACTACTTCTCTAGCTAATACTTCGACAGACATTGAATAATACAAATTAATTTGCGTGTTACAAATAGTACAACTATTAAAGCAACACTAATTTGAATGAAATTATTTCTGTTGAATAAACTAATAAATGATAATAAATATAATGAAATACAAATAACTTACTCAGATATGTACGGCAACTGACACAAGAATGAAATATAATCGACTGAATGTCTGAATTTATACCTGAGGTGGATTAGTGAATTCTTCAGAAATCATTACGTTCGGGATTAAGGAAAAATAATTTTCTACAACGAACTAAAGGATTTTATTACATTTTATGAGTAAAATAGCATTTATTGGTTTGAAAAATTCTAAAAAATTACTCACTAACTGAATTGGTTTAAAATTTTCAAAATACATTTAAAATATTCCATTTTATAACATTTCTTTAAAACAATTGATCCATTACTGCTAAACTCAAATGAAAGGAAATAAAATTGCATTCGATGATTTAAATAATAACAACTTAAAATTTTGAGAATATATTTAAAATAAGTTAGGTTATAAAATCCCTTCAAAACAATTACAAAATTACAGCTAGAAATAAAAGTACAACGCTTAAAACTCGAATGAAAGAAAATAATTGTATTTATTGGTTTAAACAATTGTAAAATTTATCCATGGTGTTAGTTTAAAATTTTCAAAATAAATATAATATGTTTAGAATAGGCTAAATTATAATATTTCTTAACAACAATTGCTATATAATGGCTTGAAGCAAAGGAACAACGTGGAAAGTTCGAATGAAGGGAAATAAACTTGCATTCAAAGTTGAAATAGAAATCTGGTGTAAATTTAATAACATATTTTTGCTTTATGTTTTACTGGTTGAAGGGTGGGATAGAGGACTTGTAAGGTTTCTTATTCCCTTCAACTTTTGTTTGAAAAGTTATGAAATATTTTTCATACTCTATACAGGGAAAGTAAAAAAAAATGTAGAATCCATCAACAATTAGTAATTAAAGTTATCATGTATGTGTAGAGTGGGTGGGTAGTCTCTATTCCAACCTCCAATCAGTTTTAATTAAAAGTTGTAAAATAAAAATAAACACAAAATAATTAAATTTTTTTGAGATGCATTCATATAAATTTTTCAAATAATTTTTGATGATGTTTTACTGATTGCAGGGTGGGATAGAGGCCACCCGCCCACCCTACATATACATAATAACTTTAATTCCTTATCGCCTCGCTGTGTGCAATGAAATTAAATACAAAACTTTTTGAATAAAAAAAGAATTAAAAAAGGTAAAATTTTTGAGTGAGTAAATTAGTAAAAGTTTGATGTATGATGGGTGGGCAGACTATAAATCTAAATTAGATAAGATTAGCTACAGAAAGTTAATTAAATTTACACTAAAATTTGGCGTATGCTTTAATTTTTATTACATAAAGGGTTTTATTATTTTTAGCAGCAAAACCATCAACGATTAGCAATTAAAGATATCATGTATATGTGGGGTGGGTGGGTGTCCACTATCATACTCTCCAAGTCGTATAATACAAACAAGGGTTTCTTGTAGAGATATTAACAAAAAAATTTACAAAATATAAAATATATACCTAGTTACGTTTAATTGTAGATTCAATTGAAATTTTTAAACGATTTGCGTGAATTGTAGGGTGGGATAGAGGCCACCCACCCACCCTACATATAAACGTGACTGCAGTCATTGCAATACGTTGATGTCCGAAAAACATCATCAGAGTTTCTATTGATGTTCCCAAGAAATTAAAATCAGTTTTGTGGTTTTGAATTTAAATACATATGTAGGGTGGGTGGGTGGCCACTATCCCATCCTCCAGTCTTTGTAACACAAACAAAGGTTTCTTAAATGAAAATTACATTAAAAAGAAAATTCATTCATTCTTTGCCTTTTTTCTCTAAAGAATTTTCAAATAAGAAAGAAAGATAGTGAAAATATATAATAATTTAATTTAAACCTTTATCAGTAATAGTTCACTACTTATTCTTTTCGGTGTTTTCTTTTGAACAGAGAAAATAAATAAGTGTATTCGTAGGTTTGAAAATTTTAAAATTTACTAAGAATTAATATATTCATCATCATTAGAATGTAAGTAGATTAATTTACTTAATCTAATTACATCATTTCGCAAAAGGGGGAAAAGAGTCTTGATTGCAGGTAATTAGACGGAAAAGTGCATGTAAAATGAATTTCGCGCTCTCGCAGAGGAGGCGATTCATTTCCCGAAAGGAGATTATTTACGACGTGATGAAACATTCACCGGGCAGCAAATCTGTGAAAATTGGCGGAGCGCTGAATGGGCCCTTTAATTTTTCAGCAGCAGCCTGTCGACTTACGAGAGTGAGGCTCATGAATAGGGCGCTCATTTGCCCCCCTTAATGAAACACTCGAGTGCTTCACGTCCGCGATTTCACCCTTGACGTATTAAACAAGTGCGAAATCCCCATCGATTCAAAACACACCTCATCAATTAAGTTATTTTAAATCTATACTTGAATTTAAAAATCCTTAAATTTAGGGAGTGAATTAATAACTCTTAATAAAAAAAAAATATAAACGCAGGAATGATTTATGCTTGCAAAAAGGACAAAGTATCACTTTTTCAGCGACAAAGCTCGATTTAGTATCTGAGAATTCATGAGTCATTAGTTTTCCACGGATGATTTACAGCTTTTCCGGGGCACAATCGTGCGTTCGTTCTACTTTGCGTCTATAAAATCGGACGACTTATGCGCACGTATGGGGCCTGATTACGGTTTTCCCTTTTTTTATGGTATTCCCCTGGTCATATAGTGCGCTTAAATATAATGAATCGAGTTTATGACCGATGCGCTGAGGGGGCTCAATAATTTACCATCGGGCCCCGATTTCACAGTCTTGAGCGTAATTTATAGATTGAATCGTAAAATTAGGCCCCTTTCGACGTTTATTTCCCCGAGTTGTGGGACGACAGAGGGCCGTATTTCACCGCAAAGGGCCATTATTGGTATTATTGTAAATCAATTTATCGCCCTCCATATATATATGTATGCGTCTGTGGAGATCATTTTTTTTCAGTTTTCAGGTTTTCGCGTCGACGGGAAATAACTTTATAATTACAGCGCCGGGAACTCGAAGAAATTTCATTAATTACGAGGCGCTGAGGGTGGGCGGGCTGTTGGGAAAGGGTCGGGTGTGCTCGCTGCGCGCCTTAAAGAAACGAAGAGATTTCCTCAATTAAGTTTCAATATTTCGCCTGAGGAAGCAATTCAATTTGCAGTTGAACCTGTCGGGGATCCTTTGAATAATTTATCGCTCACACATCCGTCTCCTCTCGTTCCCGGGCGCGCTTCTTTTCACGCAATACGTCAAAATATATTTACCGGCGTAAAAACCTTCGCCGGGATACACAATTCGTTTCCCTCTTTGATTTCCAGATTTCGGTAATTATTTGCGGCCTACTCCCTTTTATGAAAACGCGTGTATTTCTCCCGGGGGTTACACTCAAAAGGGTCGTCCCTTTTGATCTTTTTAATGGTATTTATTGTATCCACGGTCGGTGCACGTGAGGTTATTTTCACCAGCCGATATTTAATAATTAATCCTATTAGGAAGACGCGCCGAATTTTCCTCAAATTATTTTGTTCCGCGTAATTAACTTAGAAAAGGTATACAAGAAAATACCTACAACTTATAATTTATAAGAACTTTTATAACCGAAATAAAATCCAAAAAAAAAATTGTTTAAAATTTTGTTTTACGAGGGCGGATCAAACATAAACCGGATTTTTTTTATTTATCGGTATCTGAGTAAAGAATTATGTCATTCTACATTTAAAAATCTGAGTAAAGAATTATTTCATTCTACATTTGAAAATGAAATACCACATAGTAACGTTCACCACCATCTTGTTCCTTTATCAAGGAAATTACTGAACATCTAGGGGCCTATACAGAAATTCAACGCTCTACAAACCATTCCACTAGACACCCAATACTTTCATGAGTAGCTGATTTAATAGCAATTCAAAAGTCGTAGATTAATATTCTATTTAAGGGACATTTTTGAATTATATATATATAATATGATGTGTGCGGTTTTTATCAATATATTTTATCGTTTATATTCTGGGTATCCGTATTTTCATAATTGCCCGTGTGTATATACATACATACGACCTTTTATGCCCTAAAATTCAGCAGGCCATCATCTAAATACGGCTGCTGTTCGCAAAAAGCGCCTTTGAAGTAATAAATTACGGATTCCCTTTGCGGCCTCGAACATTATTCATGAAGGAAATAAACGCCACTTTCACCGTGGACATTTTGATTTTACAACAACACAAAGAAAAGAAAAAACAAATAATTTCGCATTTGAGACGGTGAATGGATGTTGCGAGGGACTTTTATATATAAATATATGAAACGTGTACAGGTGCGGACGGATCAATTACCTCCTCAGGAGGGAGAAGCTGTATTTCCGCAGAATTTCGTTTCCACTTCCATTCGAATCAAATTATCTTTCTTTCTGTTGATCGCGTATATAACGTTTTTCCTCTGCTGACGCTGACAGTCTAGGCCGTCCGTTCCTTTTTCTCTCTTTTGCGCCGTCCCCCCCTGCTGAAAGCGTCTACGCCATCGATATCGAAATCCGTACAATGTATCATATATAGGAGGTGATATTAAGATGTCCACGATAATACTACGTTGTGCAACTGGTCGAAAAAAAGGGATACATTCGAAAAAGGCGTTGGTAACAATTTGTAACAAATAAATTGTGTTAAAATAATTATCCAATTTAATATTAATACATTTAACAAGAATTCGGGGTAAGAAAATTTAAATTAATGAACTATCGAGCTTCGCTCTTCTAAAGTGAGTTAATATACATGTATCAACAATAAATCTAGAAGCAACCAAGGGTCGAGGAAAGATCATTGTGATTCCTGCGGCCAAAATTTTTATATTGTTTTGTGTATAAATTTATTTAATAAAAATGTGAGTCTTACTGAGACTACAAGTAGATTTACGAAATGTTTTCGTGCTTTTCTAATTATTATATTTACTTAAATATGTAACGAAGCTAATAACGAATAATGAATAATTGTTATCTTAAATTATAAATACATTGGTAACTATCCATTGTTTATTATATATAGATTGAAGAGTTAGATGGTGAATTATTTTCTTTTCTTTTATTAAACTGGAATTTTCATTTTAATTTTTCCAAATTGTGATATTCCATTTCAACAAATAAGAGATAAACCAGGTAATAAAGATATTCGAAAATTCCACAACCCTCAAATTAAATAACTTTCATTTAAGAAACCCTTGTTTGTATTATAAAGACTAGAGGGTGTGATAATGATCACCCACCCACCCTGTATATGTATGTATTAGGACATCAACGTATTACAGCGATTGTAATAACGTTTTATATGTAGGGTGGGTGGGTGGCCTCAATTCCACCCTTTAATTCATGCAAATCATCTCAATTATTCAACTATCCCACCCTCCAGTTCTTTTAATACAAACGTGGGTTTTTTATGTGAAAACATATGTATTTAAATTCAAAACCACAATACTGATTTTAATTTCTTTGGAACATCAACAGAAAAGCTACTAAAGTTTTTAGGACATCAACGTATTACAATGACTCTAATAACGTTTTATATGCAGGGTGGGTGGTTGGCCTCTATTCCACCCTCCAATTCATGCAAATCATCTCAAAAATTCAATTGAATCTATAATTAAAGATAAATAGGTATATATTTTATTTTCTATGCATATTTATGCAAAAATCTCTACATAAAACCCATGTTATACTACTTGAAGGTTGGGAAAGTGGCCACCCACCCTACAATTAATGCAAATCGTTTTTTCTTACCTTTTTGGATATTTTCAAAGAATTTTTTTCCAAGTCGAGAGAGTTTTTTTTTTTTAAAGATTGTAATTTATTTCAGCAGTCCTGATTTTTAAAATTTATTTTTTCTAGTTTTAGAATTTTTCAGCATTTTCTCGAAAGTGTTTCACTATTTTTTGCTTTATATTAGCCAAATTTATCAATTTTTCTTATTTCAATTAATGAGAATTTTCTTTAAGGGTTTTAATATTTTCTAGTAATTCCACATTTATTTTTTTTTTCAGTTTTTCAGCATTTTTTCTTCCACTTTTCGAAAAGTTTTCTCTTTTAGTTTCTGAGACCTCTTCAAATTTTTCAGTAATTTTTAATTTTCTACTAATTAAAGAGTTAGGAATTAGGATTTCCTAGGAATTCTTCAAAATTATTATTTACATGTACGGAATGTGCCAAAATGTTTTCTTCTTCAGAAATTTTTCTTCCAATTTACGTGTGTTTTCTTCGATTTTCTTTAATAATTTGCTGGGTTTTTATTTTCAATTTTTTTCAGAATTTGTTCTTTTATTTTTAGAAAATTTTAATTGCATTTTTTTCTCAAGGAAAATTTTCTTTCAACGGTTCTAAAATTTTCCAAAAATAAAATTTATTTCAGATGTTTTTAATTCTCTACCAATTCAATAATTTTAGTATTTTCTAGCTCTTCTTTAAAAGTTCTCCAGTATTGCTTTATATTAGAGGAAGTTTCCAGCTTTTTTCTTCTCCAGGAATTTCTTTTCAATTTGCGAAAATTTCTTTTAATGTTCTATTGATTGGAGGGTGGTATAGTGGCCACCCACCCACCCTACAAATATATTTTCACTTAAATCACTGACACTGTTTTAGTTTCCAGGAAACGACTAAAGTGTAAGTGATAATGTTAAGTAATTTATAAGCAGTATTTTAGTTTGAGTTTAAATGTATATGTAGGGTGGGTGGGTGGCCACTATATCACCCTCCAATTTTAGATCACGAACGAGGGATTGTAATTAATGTAATGTTTTTTTTTTCCTTCAAAAAATAAATATAGTACTGTTTGATAACAAAATAGCTGTGTTATTCATTTTCTAGTTATTATATGATAATTGTTTTATCGTAAAACTATACATGTAAATGTTTTGGATGGAATTTTCATTATAATGTAAAGTGTAATTTAACATAAACCTTCATCAGTAATAGTTCAAGTGTTAATAATTTTGCTAATTTATTTTTAATTACATCAACCTAAATTCATTTCTTGTTCCAAATTACCATAGTATAGTCACTCACAAACTATTTAACGTACATCACATCACAATCATTTTTTGGTTCATTTTACAAAAAGAAATACGTTCAAACTAGTGTTGCTTTGATAGCCTTGCTATTTTGTAACACGCAAATTACTTTTGTATCATTCAATGTCTGCTGAAGAATTAGCTAGAGAAGTAGTTGTTTCAAAAGTGATTTGTTCTTGTAGTCTTAATAAGACTCATTTGTTGTAGATTTTACGAAAATATTTTCGTGTTTTTTCTAATTATTAACAAACTGATGTTTATTAATGGATAATATGCACTATTTCGCAAAAAAAATAGCTTTAAATAGTAATAATAATTCTTAATGACCAGACCGACGTAATTGTATTATCCTCTTTTCAAAAGTTATAAAGTGTTTTATTTAAACTTTTTATTAAAATGCACCACCAAGTGAACGCCGCCATCATACAACAAAAAAATAGCGTAAAACGATCCCCGATTGGTGCGTCCGGGTGACTAGAATATAAATCTAGACTGTAAGCAGTGGTTGAGAAGGCTTGAGACCGTAATTAGTGCTCAAGAGGGTATTTTGCAACAGATAGATTGTACTCAATGCTATTGGTTAGACCCAGACTGTAATCATTGCAAGATGTTGCAATTGTAAATCAGGTTCCTGTTTATGTTTATATGGGTACTTGAGCTATAAACTTGAACAGTTGTCGTGTGCGCATCATCTATCGGGTGAGGATAGTACCGTGCCGCCGAGTCTCTGTGCGAGAGAGACAGTATTCAAGCGCTTCTCGGCAGTTGTCTTTGTCTACTCGACGTTACATTCTCCCCCCATATGGTACAACTGCGAAAAATAAGTTGCTGGTATTGCTTTGACTGATTCAGAAAGTGGTTATTCCAAGTTATCAGTCTGGTATCTTTGATATGGCGTGATGGTAGAGGCGTAGAATATTCTTAATGATTGATCCAGTTGATTTGATACGTCTACCACGATTCTTGGGTTAGTGATATTGATGATTACTCTTCTATACTGCTTTTGGGCATTACTTAATGCATATGTCGCTATCCAGACTAAATCGTTAATCTAGTATGATGGTCAGAGAAGGCGGTGCTGGTTTCCTTTATTACTTCGTGTGTCTTCAATAATTTCTTTAGGTAGGAAGTCATCTCGACTTGAAAATTTTCGTTCTCGACGACTTAGCGTAAGCCTCAATCAATATCAACTGGTTCACGTAGTTCTCGGCCGAAGGTTAGATAAGTAGATGAATAACCGGTGTTGTATACTAATGCGGTATTCATTAAGGTAGTTTCTCGGTACAATTGGGATAATTGCGGCCTACGAGAATTCCTAGTTTCGTTTTAAAATATTCTCTCTCGACGGTGTTGGCTTCAGGATGATAAGCTGGAATAAATTGAAGTCGGATTCCGAAATCGAAGGTGTAGTGTTCCAGTAGAGCACCAACGAATAGTCGCTCACGATTTTCTTCGGGAATCCATTTCCATGATTGTTTTTACACAACACTCGACAGTGGCTTTCTTAAAAGCAAGGAGCTCTATCCATTTAGATGTCAGGTCTTCAACAATCAGGATAGTCGTTTCTTCTTCTCGGGATCTCGACAGAGGTCCAAATAATTGACTTATGGCGATGGCTACGGATCGCTGATTTAGAGGCGTTGTCTGCAATAATCATCTTGCTGGTTTGTAACGTAGGAATACGTTTATTGATGTGTGCGGCAACATTCTTCTTCGTTCCCTTCCAATAATATCGGCTCTTGTGGAGGATCCTTTGTACAACGCAATGGCCTGCTTAGGGTGCGTTGTAAAAGGCGTGTAGTACTCACTGAACTTCACTTTTGGGGTACGACTTGCTGGGAGTTTTCGGATATATATCACTCATCGAATTACGGACTGAGCAGCCTCTTATGCCGTGCAATGAGAACTTTTAATTGTCTATCACACAAATTAGATATTTTTCATGTACCCTACCATATTTTTCGGAAACGCTGTATGTTCGTCTTATCTAGTAATAATGTATAGTTTATTCGATTAGTAAGTATACTTATTATGTTTTATATATGTATTTATCATGTTCATGAATTAAGTTAAAGTTTAGCATTTTTCATTATAGTACTAGTTATTATTTTGTGCATTACGTAAAAAGTTGATTACGTTAATAAATATTATTATTATTATATATAAGAGGACTTCTCGAAATATGACTAGCTTTTGTTGCTCTAATAGTAGGTGTCTTCATTCTCGTTCGGATCTTCTAGGTTTTTGAAGATATCTTACAAGTTCTCGTCTGCTTCTTGTGTCTTCCGTTAGATTTCTCCCGGAGAAGTGCTCATCTAACTTCGACGTAAGAGATCATCATCTGGATAGTGCGTTAGCCATATGATTCAATATTCCAGGTATGTAGTTATAGGTGAGATTGCACGGTTGAAGTAAGAGTGCTCATCGTGCGATGGTGACCAGTTGTTGGTTTCAGTCTCATAAGTTATTTGAAGGCCTGATGTTCGGTGCTGACTGTATTTGGATATCCTTCGATATATGAGGAAAGTTGAATAACTGATGCAACATATTTTTTTCTCGACCACGTTATGTTGAGAAACCTGAATATTTACGTGAAACATCATTTAATATTCCCGCTTCGTCTCGTACAGTTTCATTGATTTCCGATAGGTGACAGCGCTGTACCTAGCGAGACTGGTATCTATAACGAAACGCAACAACGCGCAGTGATCGAGTTTCTTTTGGCGGAAACCCAGGGCATCGCAGATATTCATAGGCGCTTGCAGAATGTCTATGGAGATCTGGCAGTACTAAGAAAAAGTTTAAAGCCACTCCCTCAGCTGGTTAAGTCATGGCTACGGTCTTCTGGGATTCTGAAAAAAAAATGTGTATATATTGGACCTTCTCCTATCTTTTAAACTTGATCATATAATCGGGCGATTGCTTCCTGTGTTGATTGCTTGTCGCTTTACTTAGCGAACTAAACAGGTCATGGAATTCGGTTAGCAGTGCATCAATCTTCTGCGTGGTGTTGATCTCTACAGACTTCTTATTAGGCGTTGCAAGTTGCACGCTGTTGATTCGACACTTAATCTTCGCTGACGGACATTCAAACAGTTTCCTAGACTATTGTCTGTAAATACCCATATCCTTGTTCACTGTATATTCAGCGAATAATTCGTTGATAAAGTCAGGCTTCCAGGATTGGAACATTTCAGGAAGCGGCGAAATCATCTGCGGCACTTTGTAGTATTCATTTTTAGCACTCAGAAATATTCATCTTATTCCCGTCTTACAGTGAGTAGGTAGTCATATTGTTTTGTCGTACTATGTACATTGGGCAATATTTAATATAAATGTGGCATTCTTCATAAAATCAACGCCCAACACGGGGTTGTTATTCATCTCTCCGGGAAGTACGAAGAAAGTTATTTCAATTCTTTTGTGTTGTACTTGTACGACTGTTGTGGTTTCCAATACTGTTTCACTTGTAAGTTGGCTTGTCGGCACTTGTGGCCTGATTTTCTTAATCTGTGGAACAATAAAATGGATGCAATTTTAGCTTTAGCGCTGAAGTCGAGACATGTTGTTACATTCTCATCGGCTGTGTGAATTTTAAGCAAGGGGGAACTGTTTTTTTTGTTATCTTCACTGACCGAAATGTAGCGATGTTGTTCACTGCTGGCGAAGGACCGCATGTCATGAATTTTTGTCTGACATAAACATCTACATCCACACATTCAGACTTGCTGTTTTATCACATCCCAAAGTCTCATCAAGACTGGCAAATAGATGTGTTATCGCACTGGAGATGGCATTTGTAGATAACAGGATTGCCTTATCTTGGATCAAGGCTCTAGCAAAAGAAAGAGCATCTTTGAAAACTGATAAGAGGAATGTGTCCCCGCCCAAAAGGAATTTCTTAAACTTACTGCAAGATATGACGAGGTGGAAGAACGTCTCCACTTGTGCTCATTCCAGAAACATAACACGAACACCCAAAGCTAAAGTTTCCCAATATTGTGTTAATCTATCCAAGTCTAACCCAAAATTCCTTACTGGCATTCTAACTGAACACTGTCAGTTAAAGAAACACCTCTATGTGTGTAGGAGTCGCTGAAGATCCCAACTGCAGAGGGTGCAACGAGAAAACGGAGTCGGCGGAGTTAATTTTGGCAACGTTACCCTGTTGGGGTCATCATGGCCAAAACCGGGCAACATCCTCAACTTTATCAAAGGGGTAGGGGCCTGAAGAGGTAGCCCTCTTATCATTCCTGACTTTGCCGCTTTCTCTTTTATCCGTATTCGTACCACGTTGTACAATTCGCGATGTGATCAGCTAATTGAAATACTCTGGTGTAAGAACAAATTGTTGTGCCATTGTATCTGCAATGCTCCTGCCAATCTTGTAGGGTCCTTCGGCCTGTATTATAATGTAGAGGCATAGATTTTAATAACAAGCAGATATTTATTAATGGATAATACGTAGAAGATACTATTTCGAAAAATTATAGTGTAAAACGCTTTCGGTCGGCTTGGATATAACTAAGTTTGTCTAGATTGTAATTAGTGCTTGAGAAGGTTTGAGACTGTAGTCAGTGTCCAAGCGGGTATTTTATAACGATTAGACTATACTCAGTGCTAATGGTTAAGTCAAGACTGTAGTCAGTACAAGACTCTGTAATTGTAGGTCCTATTTATATAGGGTTTTTGGACTATAAACTTGAACAGTGTTGCGTGGTGGCAATACGGTTTCTGTCTAGAAAGCTTTTGACTCTGCCTGGCAACAAGGATTATTTTACAAGTATCACTTACTCATATCATATTAAATGTTAAAGAGTAAGTCTCTAAAAGTTAAAATCAATAATTCATTTTCTTCTACTTTTCCTCTCGAACATGAACTTCCCCAAGGTTCTTCTCTTTCACCTCTATTATATAACATTTTATGCGCTGACATCTATAATTCTAATTCACTTTAATCTTCAAATATCTCCTGGAATTTGCATATCCTGCTTTAATTTCACATGCTTCTACATCACTAAAGTCCCTTCAATTCCTGCAAGAACTTATTGACTTCTTTCAAAGTTGGTTTGCAAAAATGGCGCATTAAAATCAATCCTCATACAAATCACAGCTTCTAATTCCTCATAAGGTCTTAATTTCTCATCTATCGACTATCTTTCCTCCTTCATATTTCTTGAATAATTTTTCCACCTATCCTTTTACGAAACATTATGAAATAATAGGTAAAAGATTCTTAACCTATTTGCCTTCTTCAGTTTCCGGCATAACCATAGATAAAAAAAATCAATTTAATAAAACACATTGCTGAAATCAAAAGAGGATAAACAAGAGAGTAAATTTAGAATATAAAAAAAATGTTATTTAAATGAAGTATGTAAATTTGAAATTCTGTGGTGCGTTATAAAATAAATTAAGCGTTGTTTCATTGGATAATCATTTAACACGCGGAAAGCAAGTTCGTTTAGCCGTTTGTCTCTGGCTGTGTGTGTGTGTGTGTATGAGGGTGCGCTCTCCCCCTAAATTGAATCGAAAGCGTCGGCCATCAGGTAGTGCCGTTCTGTGGGGGCCGCGTAGGCGGCGATGCCAATTGGCCAGGACAATCCGGCACTAATTGCTTGTCGGTGTGTTGTGTGCGTGTGGCACGTCTGACGTTAACTATCCTTTTGTTTGCCCGCAGGAGTGTACGAGTTCGTCCCCATGGAAACCGGCAGTGGTCAACGGCTGCAGATAAATGCCCAGAATTGCATCCACTGCAAGACGTGCGACATCAAGGACCCAACCCAGAATATCAACTGGGTCGTCCCGGAGGGTGGCGGCGGTCCGGCCTACAATGGAATGTAATCTAATCGAATAACGTCTTTCAAGTCTTCCCCAATTTAGATCCCTTCATATCCTACACGTACAGGATATGAAGGACGCTAATGAAACTTCAAGTGCCTCTAGCGTAAGCAGAAAAGGAAACATTGTAATATGTATTGTAAATATCGTCGCGTATAATTTTCCACGATTTTTAAAAAGTGTTTGTACAATAAATAATTAATTCTCTGTGAGAAATCGCCGTGCTGTTAATGTGCATAAATTATTTTAATCAGTTCATTTGCATTTATTAGCGTTGCAAATGCGCCAACCCCCCTCACCCCCCACTTCTAAACTCCCGATGATTATAATATTCCACCGGTGGATTGTGATTTTTTTTTCCCGTTTGGTAATTTATGGACGCTTAATTGAGTTCCCGAATGCAATATGTTTCGACTAAATGGAATCGGCGGAAAAGTTGGAATTAATGTTGTTTCGACGAACGCAAACATGTTTTTTGTGTTTTGTAAAATTATATAGCTGTTGCTAGATTGGTTTCCACCGCTGGGGGGAACACGAGGATGGATAATGTTTTATTTATTGGATCGGGTTTCGTATTTATATAAAACAGCAAAAAGGGAGGGAAAGTTTGTTTTATAAATGTAATAATAGGATTGAAATGGATACTAAAAGTGGAAATATTATTAACAGTGCTTGAGACTTTTTAAATCTTTTATTTTATATCGTGAAATTATTAAATTTCAAATTCTTGTCGACCTTAAGAATCACGCGTTTTTACAAATTAACGACCTTGCCGCGTATTTATCACTATTTAACGCGCTTGTATAAATGCAGCCACAAATATTTAATACTCTGCAATCGTGGTAATTCCATTCGTACACACACATCTATAAATAAAATGGTAAGGTAAAATCATATTTGTATACTTTAAAGTCGTATTTAGATTATTCCACCAAATAAAGTTTGTATCACTTATTGCATTCGATATAATTTACATAATTATGTGTATGAATGGAAAACATACTTAACCGTGTTGACGAGGAAAATTTGTCGTTTTCAATTTAATCTCGCGAATTTCGGCAATGCGGGGCTTCCACATTAACCGAAAAGCAATTAATTACTCTTATTGAAAACCGATTAAACTTAATCCCGCCGAATGTTTATTACACGAGGAATCGTAAATGAACTCGTTTCATCCGTGATTTATTATCGCGCTGCGCAAATATTTGCGCTTCGACGTAATGAATGTAATTCGTAATTAAATTAGGTAAACCGATTTAATGTTTAGAAAACGCTGCCGGGACTCAATGAAACTCTATTTAATTGAAGCGACCGCGGACATTTTCATCCTCTCGCCTATGAATAATTCATCCCCTAAGTAAACCTCCTCCCCCCATTCCATTAACCGGAAAGTTTCCGCGTTGCGAAAAACAAGACCATAACCGAAATATTCCTCTTTACGTATGCACCCGCGTATTTATATACATTTTTCCGTTTGTTATTGTTGTTGTCCGCAGGGACGCACAATCATCATAATATCACTGGTGGCCGTAATATTATACGGATGCGAATCTGCGGATCTAAAAATTCCATTAGACGACCCGAGGATGGTGGTGCTGGAGGTGGAGGAGGGCGGAGATTTCGAAATCGGCGCCATAAATAATTCAGAGGCGGCTCAGGTTACGCAAGGCGGCATTGCTGGGAATTATCATGCTGCCCGGGAAACCGGAAACGGGACACAACAGGAAAACGCCGCTCCGAAGATAAATCCCGATCAGGGGAAAATTAGGTATAAGCGTCAGGATGACGACGGTAGGAGGAGGAGGCGGAGGAAGTTTAAGGCGATTTTTATTGGATGTGGATAATTTTTCAATCAATCAAATAACAATCAATAAAATGAAATAACTCTGCAACTCTTTCATGAAATAGTATTTACAGTTTATTATTTAACACAGAAATTTGTTTATGTAAACAATATTTTTAGCGTCAACAATATTTTTAAATATTTGATTGTAGGATAGTATATTTTCTGGTATAATAAACACACCCAAAATGAAATATTTAAAAATATTGTTGACATAAACATATTTCTTTACAATAAAATGTATTGTAGTCTTTTACGTTGTAGAAAATTAACTAATATTTTGTATATAATAAATTGAAAATACTATTTATAAATATCGAAGTGTAAAAACCATCAAAATACTATTTGATTAATAATTAAGGGGCGATAATTAAATACCATTTAATAATTAATAATGTTTCTTTTTTCCTTTATGTAATTAACTATTATTTAACATTAATGCATTAAAAACTATTATTGATTTCCCACACGCAAATAATTTCCAATTTACAAATGTTTTCGGCGGGAACATAACGAATCCCGGCGCATCCACCATTTGTGCCGGCGTGGAATTACGGCCGGTGGGTAATTCGTGCCGGCGCTATTTACATTTATTACGGCCGTAATAAACGAAAGAGTCGGGGGGGGGGGCCCGTGGAAAATGGCAATGCTCTGGCAATCCATAAACTAGAGTGACGTTAAACATATTTTAATGGCGGCGAGGCCGTTTTAATGGCGCGCTGTGAAAACGCGATGGTCCGTAAAATGTCTCGCGTTGATAAATAATAAATACGGTGTAATAAATAATTTAGCTATATGTTTGGATAAAATAATTGTTACAAGAATAAATCCAAATTCATAATATTTTTATTGAACGTTATTAACCCTTGGCTGTACCTGGGGGTCCTGAGGTGTGGGCTACCTCAGTACCTTCTTAAAAGTACTTTTTAATTATTTAAAATTTCGAAATATCATAAAACTAATGCCTTGATTTAGAAGTAGAGCGCTAAAAGTAATTTTAATTTTAAGAATTTTCTTAATTTACTTTCCCAATCCTCGAGGAAAAAGAGTTAACTCTGTAGTATGGCTAATTTTTCTAGTTTATAATTTACCGATTAACACTTTTGTACAGTCCTATATAGAGGATAGAAGATGTTTTTAAACAATTTTTCAACTTGGGGTCCTGGAAGATCATATGCAGTTAAGTCACAAAATTGAAGTGGTGCAGCTAAAAAGGTTAGTAATTTCATCTGCTTAATGTTTGATATGTTGGATGCTTGAAGCCATAACTTTGTGATACATATTGAATCAATAAAACTTACTTTGTTAATATCACACACGGATGTGTGATATTAACAAAGTAAGTTTTATTTATCATTTGATAAAGTTCCTGCTTAATGTTTTATTTTACAAAAATACATTTTATTTCGTTCCCTCAGCTTTTTTTATGCAGCATGTTTTAATTGTTGGGCAGATTTTTAAGGTTATACCTCTAGTTTGTCAAAAATTTAACATTCAAGTCGAATGAAGACTATTGTCTAAAATCTTTGGATTTTTGATACTATTGTAGGGATCCTTACGGTTTTGGTTATGAGCTGTGTGATTCTTAGACTTGTCCATTATGAAATAAAATGTCTGATAAGCTTGTATTCAGAAATGTCAAATTATAGAAACAATTGGGGAAGTATATCAACGTAAAACAAAATGTGTTCATTATAATCAAAGTTATACATTGAATTTATTAAAAAAAAATGGATGTAAACCTGGCATCATCACTCAAAAGTAATTTTACTTTAAATAATGCTAATAGGTATATTTATGTATTTGATAATAATTATGTACAGGGTCTATTATAAAAGTAATGCGCATTTATTGATTGTACAAATACAAATGCTTAAAATTTTTCAAAATATTTTTCTCCAGCATCTATATACTTGCAAAGACGTGTCTGGAAGGCTCCCTAAAACTCCTTTATGTGAATATCTGTTAAGCACATTATAATTTGCTGATGTTTTTATGTTTTCCGCGAAGTTGCAATGCAGTTTTTTCTTCAGTCGAGAAAATTGAAAAATAAGTTTTACACATATAAGTTGGGACTGTAAGGGGGCTGGGGGATTCAGAGTGTGTTGCTCCAGGCCAGGAAATTAGTAACGATGAAGTCCGAGTTGTTAGGGGCATTGTCATGGTGAAGTGGCCGTGACAGACCTCACGTTTCAATCTCTTGAGCATCTATAGGTAAAATGCTGAGTTGACAATTTTTCTCAGCGGTAAAAACGCAAAATGAACGATTCCTCGTACGTCAAAAGAAACAATAACTAAACAATGAATGAATGATCGCCTTTCACTATCTCCCGGTCGGTGACCTTGAAATGCAGTCATTCTCGAATCTTCACGTTTCAGTCTCTTGAACACCTACGGGTATAAGGCTGAGTTGACAGTTTCTCCCAATGGTAAAACTCAAAATGAACGATTCCTCGGACGTCAAAAGAGACAATGGCAAGAGAAACCAAAACAGTCCAGCTACGTCAAGAATGTCTGCATTTCAAGGAGTTTGTACAAGGCGATCATGTAGCCTTGTACAAACTCCCTGAAATGCAGACATTCTTGATGTAGCTGGACTGTTTTGGTTGCATTATTTCCAACCCGCGCACATATCTTGGTTACATCTTGGTTCCATATCGTTGTTCAAGCGAACGCTACATAGAGCCGTATTACAGAGTCGAAAAACAGACATCACGCAGATGGCCTTCTTTCCACTCATACTGCTTGGAGCAAATTGGCTACATTGAAAGAGCAAACCCTTCACCACATTTTCCGACCCGTATTATCCCACTGTGATGTATAGTCGTGTCACAATAAAATCATGCGCATTACTTTCATAATAGACCCTGTATTTGTAAGAATAATAGAATTAAATACAATATAAACTAAAACATGTTCATTATCATCTAATATCTTACGTTGGATAAGTACATGATGCTAAAGTTAGTGACATAAAAACAAAGAATTAAATACATATTAAACCATTAATTATGTTATATATGTTGGAGGCTTCTACTTCGTTATACATTTTTGTAAATTGAATAAAACACGATAACTTTGTTTGTATAACTTGAAAACTTTTTTATTGTGACTAGTTTCGACAAATTTAGCTTGTCATTATCAAACACATAGTGACAAGCTAAATTTGTCGAAACTAGTCACTAGTTTTCAAGTTATACAAACAAAGTTATCGTGTTTTATTCAAACCATTAATTCATTAAATGCATCTTCTTCTCTCAACTACAGGATGAAGAAGCATTTGAGGAATTCATTATATGTTTTAAATTAATGACCAAATCTGTAATGTTTAATTATTACATCGATTGTTCTGGTTATATTTCTCCTAGTTGTTGTTTTCAATTGTTCATTTTTTAGTATAATTGGTGTCTTTCCGAGCTCCATCATTTACACACAAAAAACGTGTGCCGCGAATCGTACTTTATACCTGGATATTAGACGCAGCTATCGTCCGCCGCTTTCCCAATCTGCTGCAGGTAGCTACCGAAGTAGCAACTCCCGGGTCCAGGCTCATTTACGGTCCCCGCTCCACCTCTCTTGCCATCTTGTTTCTACATATACCCTACACATCTCCTTGGCCCTTGTTTTGACACTCGGCATCTGACAGCTCTAAAACTACGGACTCTGCGTTGATGCCAATACCTTCGAGGCTTTGCTGGAAATGGTTTTATATACCCTGGCTAGTTGATTTTGATGGTATGGTCCGTCCTCTATTATGAGGAATCAACTACTCCTACCAAGAAACTCTCCGTTTGAGACTGAACCGCAGAGTTACTTTTGTTACATCAGGTGGACAACGCAGCCGGACTATAGTAAAGCCCACACAACAGATGTTGCCCAAGCGGGCAGTAGGATGGCTAAATGGCCAGGCTCCTTTCATCGATTATCGAATTAAGATTTTGCCTTACGAACAGCGGTTCCCTGAGAAGTAGGAAGCATTGCCGTAGACATCCGCAAAGCATTCAACAGCCTGCCATGGACAGTCATCTTGAAGGCGTTGAGGAGAATAGGGATGCCGGACTACCTGATTTCAATAATGAGAAGCTACCTGTCTGACAGATGGCTCATATACAGGTAAGATTCAAAAGTAATGAGTCTCACTTTATACTGTCGTGTAAGCACCTCATAGAGCGTTCGGAACGGTTACATCGGTCTTAATGGGAGTCCCTGTACGGGGGTGTCTGACACGTCGAAATGGAAAGTTCGTTAGAGCAACTATACGCAATCAAATTTTGCTTTCGGTTGGGCTTTGCGAACGTTTCAGAAGTAGACTTTCTGAAACGTTCGCAAAGCTCGCAAAATTGTCTGTCATATTCTCAAGTGAAAAAATGGCACTTTTCGCTAGGGCCGGGAAGAGGTAACTGATGAACCTCGGCCTAGATGCCCATCGTCAGCCCAACTGACGTGAATGTGCAGCGAGTATGTGATTTTTTAACACAGACCGGCGTCTGAGTCTCTACCAAGTGGCAGAAGCCCTGAACTTATTGAAGGCAACGGTGCAACGCGTTGTTACCGAGGACTTGCACATGCGGAAAGTCTGCGTAAATCTTCTGCCGAGAGTTTTGACAGAAGAACAAAAACATAACCAAGTAATACGATGCAAGGAACTGTTGCAATTGTGCGATGACGATCCTGACTTTTTCGAAAAAGTGATAACGCGACGAAACTTGGACTTTTCAGCACGACCCAAAACAAGCTGAGTGGCACACCTCAAACTCAAGCCCCAAGAAAGCGTGGATGAGCAAATCGAAGAAGAAGACCATACTCATCGCATTTTTCGGAGTGAAAGGGATCGTACACTACGAGCTTCTCCCACCCGGACAGACTGAACGCTGCTAATTTCAGAAAGTCCTGAAAAGGCTGAAAAAAAGCGTCGCGCGTAAGCGTAGGGACATCAAGGACAGCTGCAAGCTTCATCACGATAACGCCTTCATCAGTTCGAGTCAACGTTTCTGTTATCTTCCAACCTCTCCACAGTCCGGACGTGTCGCCTCCTGACTTCTTCTTGTTTCCGCGCTTAACATCAGCGCCGAAAGAAAACCGTTTCGACTCGATCGAAGACATCCAAGAAAATGCCTTTCGCGGTATTTTTTGAGTCATGGAAAAGCCGCCTACAAAAGTGTATCGATGTAGGAGGTTCCTATTTTGAAGAGTATTAACCAGTTGTACTGATCGGCTCAATAAATCTGTCTTCTTGAACGAAGCCCCATTACTTTTGAATCCTACCCTATATGATGCAGATGGAGCCGAGGAGATGGTAAAACTGGAGTGCGGGATTTCCCAGAGATACATCCTAGGGCCCCTGCTATGGAGTATTGCTCAACTTATGTTTTTTTTTAAAGTCGTATCCATTCCCTAAAAAACGTTCGCAAGAAAAATTATTAACACATAAGAATTCAGCAGTATTTTCATTCGTCATGAATGTATTAAATATTAATAAATAATCAGAAGTTGAAAATAATAATATTCATCGGAGGTTAATTAAAAATATTACATTAAAATTAACTAAAAAGTGGCAGGAATCTAATCAAAATATTTCGATATTTGAGATGAATAATGCAGAGTGGTTAAATAAATCGGAAGAAGAGGATCATCGATCCTTTCCTGATTTGACACCAATGTCAAAAAAGAAGAATGTCACCACTTCTAAAAAAATCTTCATAAGAAGAACTCTCTTTTGTCACACAAAAGAGTTTAAGTGCGACAATAGCAAAGGAAGTTGCTGATTCCTCTCAGACCAGAGCGACTGAAATGAAAAGGGCTTGGAAATCTACGTCTAGACAAGCAAAAAATATACACCGGAAGAAGCACTTGCTTTATACAATAGAAGGTAAGTTCTCAAAATACTCTTATAAACTGAGACGACACTGTAAAATTGACATCAGCTGTGGTGTCATCTTAAAAGCAAAAGAGGAATGTTATCCCCGAGAGAAACGCATACAATTAACAGAAACTACAATTGCCCTACAAGCAAAAAGTAAATTAATCAAATATATGGAAAATGTTATTTTGCAAAACGTGGAAAACATTGCGAATGAAGTAAAAAAAATTTATAAATGGTGCTGCAATGGAAGTTCCGGTCATTCGTTGTATAAACAGAAATTTTCTGAATATGAATCATTTTTTGTTTGTTTTCGGTATGTTTAGTAACTTTAGGCACGCACTGTATATTAAATACAATATATTTTATTATCGTTATATATAATTTTAAACATTGTAAACAACTCTAGAACGAAATTTTGGCTAGATTCAATAACTCGTCCAGTGTGCGCGACCTTGACCTTCTCGATCTTCTATCTCCTAGCAAATATGAGGAGGTCATCTGTTAAACCTGACAAGTCGATCCCCTCCGACAGAATCGACTCCCACGTAATGCCCTCAATCACTTCCTCCACCTTTAGCGTAGCCTCATCCCCTTCGTACTCCAGGGTCCTGTCCTCAAGGTAGCTCCTGAACATACAGAGTAGTTAGTTCGGCATTCCCCTTCGTAAAATGTGTCACGGCATCGAGTTAAACACTTTCCTTGCGCCAAGGACTATAGCCAGGCAGGTTGGGTAATAATTGCACGCCTCCCTGCCGGATTTCTTTTATTTTAGAGATGAATACCAGCCTGTCTTGGCCACGTCCCACCTCACTGCTTTGGTATTCGGGATCTGTTGATGTTGATCTCCAGCACTTTAAGCCTCTTTTTGCAGTCCTTAACTACCCTAACGCTTTATTTTTCTGCACCTCTTTAGGAGTCTTCATTTTATTTATTACCTCCTTGTAGCTGAGGCACAGCTCGCTCCTATTAGGTCCCTTGAACTGGGCAGCTAAGCATGCAAACGTCCTGAATCTCCTACAAGGTCCGAGTCTTTCAGGTCTCGCCTCGACCCTGCAGCTAACTCTATCCTGACCCTTTTGTAGTCATTGAGATGGCACTTTTTTGCTTATCACCTTCTCGAGCGCCTCGACTATCTACCTTCCAGTATGTCAGGACAATGAATAAATTATCATTTCAAAGGGTCTAAAAGGTAAGCCGTGGCCGTCGACACCTTCCCCTGACCATGAAGTTTGTGAATGGTTATTGTTTAGTTTTAATCATGCAGTATCGCGTTTTCGTAAATGACAGTATTGTGAGGAGCGGTGAAACAGTCATGAAAGTTTAATGTCTCTTTTGTCGAAGGTTTAATGTTCCTCTTCATGGAGATATACCAAGCTGGAACATCATTTTGTGATGTGGTGGAGAACTACGTCACACCTTTCGAAATCCGGAGAATGTGGAACGTGTAAAACAGGCTATGTTACGTAGTCGAAGGTATTTTGCAGCACTACTTCAGTACGATGAATACTCCACCGAGATTAACGTTTTCACCCCTATAAAAAGGTAGTTTTGCAACAGTAGAAGGAGGCCGACAAACTACAATGTGCAACTTTTGCTTTTTGGAACATGAGCCTAATGCGATGGTGTGAATCAACAAAACTTCCTATACTGGGCCACTGAAAATCCACAAACTCTACAGAAGTCTACATGATAATAATAATAATAATGAATAACCAAAGCCTTAAAGTTACGGTGTGTTGCGACATCAGCATTTTTTTTTTTGAGGAAGATGGGAATATTGTGATCGATCTTTACTTGAATATGTTGAATAAATACTCCTCTGAGCCGAGAGGACGATGAATCAATCTGCGAAATCTTTTGTTTCAATAGGATGGCTGCTGTTAGAAAAATGTTCCCTAATCGCATAATCTTCAGATTCTTGTAGGGGTATCTAAAGTCTCTTGTGTATGAAACCAAATCTTGTACACTGGTCGAACTGCGACGAATGATGAGAAAAACATCGCTTAGATCGATCGTTAACTAGCGGAGAAAGTAAAAGTTAACTTCAAAGAGCGTTCCCTTGAAAATTGACACTATCTTAATGGTATGATTTTTCATATATAGGTAACAAAAACTGCATGTTCTAACCTACTTATTTCTGCTAAACTCTAAAATAATTAATAATCATTTGTAAGACGTCAGTTATCCATGGCGCACCCTCTATATTGGGTACGCTAGGAGAATATATAACTTGTTAGACTAGGTTAAGAGAATGCTAGGGCATTATTTTAAGACATTTAATACCTTATGAGACTTGATTTTCGCCTCTTGTAATTTTGCCGTTCTGCATAAATGTGTTGATTTTCTTAACCACGCTTTTTCGCCGTTTGTCGCCCTCCTGAGCTCGAGGACTACGTTATCGGCTTTGCTTCTCTTAACTGAGGAGACAGTCGAGTTCGGTGCTGGACCTAATATTCCCTTTAGTTTGGCCAGTTCTGATGCGTAGTAGGATACAGCTTTGTAAGCTTACTAACTGGGCTTCTCTCATAGCTTTCCTTGGCCTGTTTCTGTCTGGAGTGTCTAGGGGTCAAGTTTGTGTTCAGTCTCCTTTCGTTTTTGAGCACTTCACACCACCCTTCAGAGTTGTTGAGACCTGGCTCTCTCAACCCCTTGGCGATCTTGGACATTTAGGAAAATAAAGGAATCGCGGAGGCGCGGGCCAAGAGGTGACCCGCAGATAGAATCGTCTGTACATATCGCCGAGGGGGTGAGATTGCCGACTCCCAATAAACCCTGGTGTATTAGGGATACTCGACCTTACGTCATAGAGCTTTAATGCTATCGACTATGTTTTCATATAGTTCTATATCAATCCGTTGTTGTTGCCTGACCGACAGCACTCTCGGTTTCGGAGTTTTGGCATTCGACAGTATTTTAACCTTTGCCTGAACTCCTGGCTCTTCTATGAGGTCCAGAAGTTTCTGCCAGGGGATGATCTTTAGCTGTTCTACAAGTATGCTTCTTGTACTGTTTAAGTTTCTAAAAAGAATTGTACTGTTGGTATTGCTGTTATTTACTCATCATAGGTTACGAGATGATTATGTAAAGAAGTAAACAAATAAAACGTTAATATTTGTTAATATATACTAGTTTTTTTATTCCCAAACGCTTACTACTTTCCGGACCGCCCTCGTACAATCATTTCAAATCCAATCATTCAGCATACACAAGAATTTATTTCAAATCATTTATTTTTAATAAAATCGATGCATAATTTTATTCATAGAGATTATTCATAAAGAAATATTTTAAATTCTCTAATAATTAATATTAAATGTTGATTATCTGTTTTAAAAATAATAATAATATATAATTTGTAAAGTTTTAAGCCACTAGCAATATTTGTTTTTTTTTTTAATAAAAACATAAAGAATAATCTATTTTGAGTAAATTAGGAAAATTTTAGATGAGTGGCAGTTGTTTTTATATGTTTGTCTTAGCCATTAAGATGAGCAATTTCCGTTTGAACATAAGCCGCATTTTATGCGATTATTTTCAATCTTACGTGCGGAATATTTTAATTTTTGATTTAAGTATAAAGAGTAATCTATTTTAAGTAAATTTTTTAAGTTTTTAACTACTAGCAATTGTTTTTAAATATTATTTACAGCCATTAGAAATTAGCGATTTCATCTTAAACTCAAGCTCTATTTTATGCGATTATTTCCAAACTTGTAAGTAGAATATTTATAGTTTTTTTATTAAAATACAAAGAGTGATCTATTTTGAGTAAATTTTGAAAGTATTAAGCTGCTAGAAGTTGTTTGTATATCTTTTATCAGCCAATGAAAATTAATAATGTCACCTTAACCATAAACTGCTTTCTATGCGATCATTTTTAAAGTTACACGAAAATATTTTTAGTTTTTGATTGAAGCATAAAAAGTAATTAATTTTGAGTAAATTTGTAGAATATTATGCGATTGACAATTGTTTTTATATATTTTTTTTCAAACCATTGTAATTAGATATATTAACTTGAACATACGCTGCACATTATGTAATTATTTTCAAACTTACACAGGAAATATTTAAATTTCTTATGAAAACATAAATAGTATTCTATTTTGAGTAAATTAAAAAAAATAAGTTACTGGCAGTTGTTTTTATATTTTTTCTTAGCCATTAAAAATGAGCAATTTTAGCTTAAACATAAGTTGCATTAAATGTAATTATTTCTAAATTTAAATAATTAATTATTTTAGTTTTTGATTGATATATAAAGAGTAATCAATTTTGAGTAAATTTTGAAAATTTTAAGCCAGTAGCAATTGTTTTTATATATTTTTTCAATCATTGTAAATTTGTAATTTTAGCTTGAACATAAACTGCATTTTATGCTAATATTTTTCAAACCTGCTGGAGAAATGTTTATAGTTTTTAATTAAAATATTATAAGTAATCTATATTAAATACATTTGGAGAATTTTAAGTCGATGGCATTTGTTTTTACATTTTATTTTTCAACGATTAAGAATTATCAATTTCAGTTGGAACACAGGCTGCATTTTATGCGGTTATTTCCAAATTTACATGCGGAATGTTTTTAGTTTTTGACTGAAATATAAAAAGTAATCAATTCTGAGTAAATTTTAAAAGTTTTAACCACTGGCAATTGTTTTTATACATTTTTCTTAAAGATTGAAATTTGATAATTCCAGCTTGAACATAAACTGCATTTTATGGAATTATTTCCAAATTTATTCAAATAATTTTTATAGTTTTTAATTGAAACATAAAGAATAATCTATTTTGAGTAAATTTTGAAAAATTTTAAGCCCCTAACAGTGGTTTTTATGTTTACAAATTTTAGTTGAAACAGAGTAATCTACTTTAAGTAAAAAAAAACCTATTTTACAATAATTTCTAATTATATATGTAAGATGGATGGGTTTGAACTGACCCACCCTTCAATCAGTAAAACATAGAGGAACATTTATTTTTAACATAATAAATATGCAATGTTTTTCTTTTTAAGAAAGAATTCTTTAAATTTATGATAAATGTTATGTCGTATTTAATTTTCAACATGTTCACATATATATTTCATCTAGTTGGAAAATCCTATAACAAAACTGTCATCGCCGTTTTTTATGTTTATTTTGTACTTGTTGATGCGGATGATTTACGACATTATAATAAAGCGCTTTTTTTAGTGGGAATTCGCGGTAAATCAAAATGATACACGACTCGGGCCAAAAACGCGCCACGCAGATCCAATCTCCTCGTGAAGGAAGGTAAGAAAAAAACTCGACGCTTTTCCCCATCCAATATAATCCATTACATTTAATTAAAAAAAGCAACAGCGCCAACCCCCGCGCAACCGCCCCCTCGAGCTGTCTACCTCACCTGTGATTTATGCGGCCATCTCGAAGCAAAAAAAAAAAATCGAGTGGATGGCTAATATATATTTTTTCCCCTCTTTTTTTTCGAGGGGGGCAAATAGGAGAAAAACGGGAAGAAGCGAGGAATTATAAATCTCCCCCCGTGTCTTAAGAGGAGAACAAAGGCCGCGGGACACACAAAGACACATCCGTGCCGAAAATCAATACGAAGTCACACACACACACACATAGAGAGAGTGAGAGATATACGTGCGCTCCAGGGGATGGAAAGCTACGTTTTTTTTTTCGGAGGCAAATCGCATTTTATTTCGCAATCTCGCCCCTTCAGTCGGTGCCTACGGATTGAATATTCACGCGCCTCTACAAATTCGTCCCTCATTACTTCCGCAAAGTCCTTTTCAGGACGATCCCTGAACCAATAAGCGATTCCCTGAACGCTTGCATTATCTCTACCAATGGATGAGTTGATTCAAGAAAAATAATTATTATGCACGGTGTTTAATTTAAACAAAATGAATACAGTTAAAAAAATATAACATAACCAAATAATGAAGTTTTTTAGTGCTTTATAAATTTTATTAATGAATAAACTGATAATTACCTTTGTCAACACTATTATAAAAAAAACAATTTGTATCGTAACGTTATATTTCACAAGTGTTTGTTATGAGTAATAATAGTAACAAGTTAATGTTAATTATTCCTAACCGGCAAACCTTGCAGTGACGGTTAATAAATACGTTTTGTTCTAGATGGAATTTTCTTTTTCTAACGTGCGAATTAACCGTGTTTAATGTGTGCATAATAAATTTCCGGCGGCGGCGAGTGAAAACCGCGGCAAACGGCGAGCAAATAACCTGATTACCAACTTTGATATGTGTAATTTTATACTTTAATGAATCTTGCAGGAGCAACTTTGGCGGCGCGGAACTAGTTTAATTAATCAAGGGCGGGTGTGATATTATTAATAAAGGCCGGATTAGCTGGCGAACAGAGGAACGAAGGGCCGGCAGTGAGCCGAGCATTACATCGGCTCAGGCTACAACACAAAATATACAACCGGACGTGATGAACAACCGGGGGAATGGAGATAAAATCTTTTACAATTCAAATACTTTACTGTACACAAAAGAAAACAACTGTAGTGGACGAAAATTTTGATACAAAGTCATGTGCACTTTATTAGAATACTTATTAACTGTGTTAGTGAAGAAAACATATCTCAGAATTCTTAACAATAATTAGTGAATCAATTTAATTCTATTTAAAACAAATAAATTATATGAGGAGAGGTTAAAAGACACTCATAACACCCTACCCATTCAAGGCCACACATAATCCTTACATGCATCGATGTGATCCTTATTTTGATTGTCCTAGAGTGTGTAAATAACCAAACATATTCAATACCTCACCATGCTACCTTTTCCTTAAATATATTTCGTATTAAATTGTGTTTTCCAACAGTATATCTCGTCACATTGTGATGTTTGAAAGGTCTTCTCATGCTGAATCTCATTTGGATGGTAACTACAATTTTAAGTTTGTTGGTTTCTAAATATCTTCAAAACTATTTCTGAAGCTTCTCTTTCAAGATTTTTAAAGTATTTTTAAGCCTTGATCGTTTACAATAATCTAACTAAAAACATTCCGTTTGGAAATAATCGCATAAAATTCGGTTTATGTTCAAGCTAATATTGCTCATGTTTAATCCTTGAGAAAAAAACTACAAAAATAACTGAAAATGATCTAAAACATTCTAAATTTTCTCATAATAGTTTACTCTTTGTATTTCAATCAAAAAAATATTAATATTGCTTGAGTAAATTTGAGAATAAATCAAAATAATTGAAAATCTGACGGACTAACACCATTTATTTATTTGTATGTTAAATGTTATTATGTATTGTAAATTTGTCCAAATAAAGATTATTGTATATATAATTGAAAATGTTCCAATTTAGACTGCTAATTTCCAATCGTTGAAAAAAATGTAAAAACAAATGTCATGAACTTAAAATTCTTCAAATGTATTTAAACTAGATTACTTTTAATATTTGAATCAAAAACTATAAACATTTCTCATGTAGGTTTGGAAATAATAGCACAAAACGCAGTTTATGTTCAAGCTAAAATTGTAAATTTACAATCGTTGAAAAAATATATAAAAACAATTGCTACTGGCTTAATATTTTCAAAATTTACCCAAAATTGATTACTCTTTATATATCAATCAAAAACTAAAATAATTAATTATTTAGATTTGGAAATAATCACATTTAATGCAACTTATATTTAAACTAAAATTGCTCATTTTTAATGGATAAGAAAAAAATATCAAAACAACTGCGAGTAACTTAAAGTTTTCCACATTTACTCAAAATAGATTATTCTTTATGTTTGTATCAAAAACTTAAATATATCCTAGTGTAAGTTTTGAAATAATTGCTTAATGTGCAGCTTATGTTCAAGTTAATATATCTAATTTCAATGGTTGGAAAAAAATATATAAAAACAATTGCCAGTCGCATAATATCCTACAAATTTACTCAAAATTAATTACTTTTTATACTTTAATCAAAAACTAAAAATATTTCTCGTGTAACTTTGAAAATAATCGCATAAAATTCAGTTTATGTCTAAGGTGACATTATTAATTTTCATTGGCTGAAAAATGATATACAAACAACTTCTAGTAGCTTAATACTTTCAAAATTTACTTAAAATAGATCACTTTTTGTATTTTAATAAAAAAACTATAAATATTCTACTTGCAAGTTTGGAAATAATCGCATAAAATAGAGCTTGTGTTTTAGATGAAATCGCTAATTTCTATTGGCTGTAAATAATATTTAGAAACAATTTCTAGTACTTAAAACTTTCCAAATTTACTTAAAATAGATTACTCTTTATATTTCAATCAAAAACTAATAATATTCCGCATGTAAGATTGAAAATAATCGCATAAAATGCGGCTTATGTTCAAACGAAAATTGCCCATTTTTTAATGGCTAAGACAAACATATAAAAACAACTGCCACTCTTCCAAAATTTCCCAAATTTACTCAAAATAGATTAACTTGTATGTTTTTATCAAAAAATTGAATACTTCTTATGTTCGTTTGAAAAAAATTGCATAAATTTCAGCTTATATTTAAATAAATATATCCAATTTCAATGATTAGAAAAAAAAATATAAAAACAACTGCCAGGAGTTTATAATTTTCAAAATTGATTTACAATTGATTACTTTTTATATTTTAATAAAAAAACTATAAATATTCTACTTGTAAGTTTGGAAATTAATCACATAAAATAGAGCTTAAGTTTAACATAAAATCGCTAATTTACAATAGCTGCAAATAATATTTAAAACAATTGCCAGTAGTTAAAAGCTTACAAAATTTCCTTAAAATAGATTACTTAAATCAAAAATGAAAATATTCGGCATGTAAGATTGGAAATAAACGCATAAAATGCGGCTTTTGTTCAAGGTGAAATTCCTCATGTTTAATGGTTAGGAAAAAACTATAAAAACAACTCCCGGTGGTTAAATTTTTTCCAAATTTTCTCAAAATAAATCACTCTATATATTTCAATCAAAAACTAACAATATTTTTTGTATATGTTTAGAAGTAATCGCATAAAATGCAGCATTTAAATTCAAGCTGAAATTGCCAAATTTCAATATTTGAAAAAATTTACAAAAACAATTGCTAGTCACTTAAAAGTTTTCAAATATATTCAAAATAGATTATTCTTCAAATTTCAATAAAATTTTTACTAATTCATCATGTAGAATTAGAAATAATCACATTAAATGCTACTTGTGATTAAGATGAAATTGTACAATTTTAATTATTTAAAAAATGCATATAAAAACAACTGCCAGTGGCTTAAAATTTTACAAATTTTCTCAAAATAAATCCCTCTTTATGTTTCAGTCAAAAACCAACAATATTTCTTATATAGGTGTATAATCAACCGCATAAAATGCAGCATATGTTAAAGCGGAAATAGCCAAATTTCAATGTTGAAAAAATTTACAAAAAACAATTGCTAGTCGCTTAAAATTTTTCAAATAGATTCCAAATAGATTATTCTTCGAATTTTAATAAAAAATCACTAATTCATTTAGTAGATTTATAAATAAACACATTTAATGCTACTTATGATTAAAGTTAAAATTGTACAATTTTAATAATTGAAAAAAATGTACAAAAACAACTGCCAGTCGTTTAAAATTTTCAAAATTTACTCAAAATAGATTAATTTTTGTATTAAAATAAAAAAGTAAAAATATCCCTCGCGTAATTTCTAAATAATCGCAAAAATTCAGCTTTTATGTTCAAATTGAAATTGTTAATTTTCAATGGTTGAAAAAATTATAAAAGCAACTACTAGTCACTTAAATTTTTTAGAAATTACTCAAAATAGACTACTCCTTATATTTTAATAAAAAACAAAAAATATTTTCTGTGTAAATTTGGAAATAATCACATAAAATGAAGCTTATCTTCAAACGAACAAATCTAACTTTCAATGTTTAAAAAAATATATAAAAACAATTGCTAATGACCTAAAATTTTCAAAATTTACACAAAATTAATTACGTTTTTATTTCAATAATAAACCAAATTAAATCATGATGCAGATTTTGAAATAATTACATTTTAAACAGCTTATATTCAAGCTGAATTTTCTACTTTTCTATGGTTGAAATAAAAAATATAAAAACAACTTTTAGTGGCTTAAAATTTTCCAAATTTACTCAAAATAAACAAATTTATTTATATTTAAATCAAAAACTAAACATATTTTTTGCGTAAGTTAAAAATAATTGCATAAAGTACAACTTATGTTTAAGTTAAAATTGCCAATTTCTTATGGTTGAAAAAGTTAATAAAAACAAATGCTAGTGATTTCAATTTTTTCAAATTAACTCGAAATAGATTATTCTTTATGTTTAAATCCAAAAATATAAATATTGCTTGAATAAATTTGGAAATAATCACATAAAATGGTGTTTATGTTTAAGCTGAAATTACAAATTTATTTGGTTGAAAAAAAAAATATAAAAACAATTGATAGTGGCTTAAAATTTTCCAAAATTACTAAAAATTAATTAGTCTCTATATATCAATCAAAAACTAAAGTAATTCATAATGTAGATTTAGAAATAATAACATTAAATGCAGCTTATGTTTTAGCTAAAAGTTCCCATTTTCAAAGGCTAAGAAACAATTATAAAAACAACTGCCATTAATTTAAAGTTAAAATTTACTCAAAATAGATTATTCTTTATGTATCCACTAAAAACTTAAATATTCCTTGTGTAAGTTTGCACATAATTGTATTAAATGCAGCTTATGTTTAGTGTAACATTGTTAATTCCTATTGGCGGTTAAAAATATATAAAAACAACTGCCAGTAGCTTAAAATTGTTCAAATTTACTCAAAATAGATTACTTTTGATATTTCAATTAAAAAGCTATAAATATTTTACATGTAAGTTTAGAAATATCCACATAAAATGTTGTTTAATTTTAAGCTTAAATTGCAAATTTCTAATAGCTGAAAATAATATAGAAAAACGATTGTAAGAGGCTTAAAATTTTCCAAATTTACTCAAAATTGATTAAACTTTATATATCAATCAAAAACTAAAATAATTCATTACGTAAATATGGAAATAATAACATTAAATTCAGATTATGTTTAAGCTAAAATTTCCCATTTTCAATGGCTAAGAAAAAAATATAAAAACAACTGCCAGTAACTTAAAATTTTCTAAATTTACTCAAAATAGATTACTCTTAATGTTTTCATAAAAAACTTAAATATTTCTTGCGCAATTTTGGATATAATTACAGCTTATGTTTAATGTAACATTGTTAATTGCCATTGGCTGAAAAAAATATATAAAAACAACTGACAATCGCTTAAAATTTTAAAATTATAATCAAAATAGATTGCTTTTTATATTTCAATAAAATAAATATAAATTTTCTACATATAAGGTTAGAAATAATCGAATGAAATGCAGTTTAATGTTAAGCTGAAATTGCAAATTTCCAATTGCTGAAAATAATATAGAAAAATAATTGCAAGTTGCTTAAAACTTTCCAAATTTGCTTAAAATAGTTTAGCCTTTATGTTTTCATCAAAAACTATTCCTTCTATAAGTTTAGACATAATTACATAAATTGCAGCTTATGTTTAGGAAGACATTTCCAATTCCCATTGGCTGAAAAAAATATATAAAAACAACTGATAATCGATTAAAATTCTCCAAATTTACTCAAAATAGATTACTTTTTATATTTCAATTAATAAACTATAAATATTTTACGTGTAAGGTTAGAAATAATCACAAAAAAATCAGTTTAGTTTTAAGCTAAAATGGTCAATTTCCAATAGCTGAAAATATTAAAAAAACAATTGCATGTAGCTCGAAACTTTCCAAATATGCTCAAAATAGATTAGTCTTTATATTTCAATCAAAAACTAAAAATATTCCACATGTAAATTTGGATATAATTACATAAAATGCAGCTTATGTTTAGTGTAACATTGTTAATTTCCATTGGCTGAAAAAAATATATAAAAACAACTGACAATCGATTAAAATTTTTCAAATTTACTCAAAATAGATTACTTTTTATATTTCGATTTAAAAAGTATAAATATTTTACGTGTAAGGTTAGAAATAATCACATAAAATGCAGTTTACTTTTAAGCCGAAATTGTAAATTTTTAATAGCTGAAAATAATATAGAAGAACAATTTCAAGCGGCTTAAAACTTTCCAAATTTGCACAAAATAGATTAATCTTTATATTTCAATCAAAAACTAAAAATATTTCGCATGTAAATTTGGAAATAATTGCATAAAATACGGTTTATGTTCAAGTTGAAATTGTTAATTTTCAATGGCCGAAAAAATATGTAAAAACAACTGACAATTCTTTAAAATTTTCCAAATTTACTCAGAATAGATTACTTTTTAGATTTCAATTAAAAAACTATAAATATTTTACGTGTAACGTTAGAAATAATCACATAAAATGCAGTTTGATTTTAAGCTGAAATTTAAAATTCCTAATAGTTGAAAATAATATAGAAAAACAATTGCAAGCGGCTTAAAACTTTCCAAATTTGCTCAAAATAGATTAGCCTTTATGTTTTTATCAAAAACTTAAATATTCCTTGTATATGTTTGGACATAATTACATAAAATGCAGCTTATGTTTAGGATGACATTTTCAATTCCAATTGACTGAAAAAAATATATAAAAACAACTGACAATCGGTTAAAATTTTACAAATATACCCAAAATAGATTACTTTTGATATTTTAATTAAAAAACTATAAATATTTTACATGTAAGGTTAGAAATAATCACATAAAATGTAGTTTAATTTTAAGCTGAAATTGCAAATTTTAAATAACTGAAAATAATATAGAAAAACAGTTGCAAGCGGCTTAAAACTTTCCAAATTTGCACAAAATAGATTAGTCTTTATATTTCAATCAAAGATTAAAAATATTCTGTATGTAAATTTGGAAATAATTGCATAAAATATGGCTAATGTTCAAGCTGAAATTACTCATTTTTAATGGATGAAAAAATATATATAAAAACAACTGCTAGTGGCTTAAATTTTTTTAATATGCTCAACATTGATTACTCTATATATGTGAATCAAAAATTATACATAATTTTTTGGTACGTTTGAAAATTATCGTTTAAAATGTAGTTTTTGCTCAAGCTGAAATTGCGTTTTTCTAATGGTTAAAAAATATATAAAAACAACCGCCAGGCGTTTGAAATTTCCCAAATTTACTTACCATATATTACTCTTTGTATTACAATAAAAAAATAATAATTTTCCTGTTGTAGGTTTGAAAATAATCGCGTCAAATGCGGCTTATATTCAAGCTGAAATTTCCAAGTTACAATCGTTGAAAAAAATATAATAACAACTGCCAGTCACTTAAAATAATTTTAAACTGACTCAAAATTGAGTACTATTTATATTTCAATAAAAAGCTATAAATAATTCCTCGTGTAGGTCCAGGAATAATCGATAAAACGCAGTTTATGTTCAAGCAAAAATTGCTTATTTTCAATGGCGTAAAAAAACTATATTAAATCAACTCGCAGTGGCTTAAAGTTTTCCAAATTTACTCCAAATATATTATCCTTTATGTTGTAATCAAAAACTTAAATATTCCTTTTAAAAGTTTGGAAATAATTGCATTATGTGCAACTTATGCTTAAAATAATGTATCTAATTTCAATGGTTGAAAAAAAAGAATAAAAACAATTGCCAGTCACTTAAAATTTTTTAAACTGACTAAAAATTCGATTAATATTTATATTTCAATCAAAAACTATAAATAATTCCTCGTGTACGTCTAGAAATAATCACATAAAACGTAGCTTATGTTCAAGTAAAAATTGCTAATTTTTTAATGGTTTAAAAAACTACATAAAAACAATTTCTGGTTGTTTAAATTTTTCTAAATATACTCCAAAAAGATCACCCTTTATGTTTTAGTCGAAAACTTAAACACTTCTTTTAAAAGTTTGGAAATAATTGCATTATTTGCGGCTTATGTTCAAGCTAATAAATCTAATTTCAATGTTTGAAAAAAATATATAAAAACAATTGCCACTCGCTTAATATTTTTCAAATTTACTCAAAATAGGTTAATTTTTATATTTCAATCAAAAAATAAAACATTTCTCGTGTGACTTTAGAAATAATCGTAGAAAATGAAGTTTATGTTCAAGCTGAAATTTTCTAATTTTTAATGGTCGAAAAAAATGTATAAAAACAATTTCCTCTAGGTTAAAATTAACTAAATTTATTCAAAATAGATTAATCTTTATGTTTTAATCAAAAACTAAAACATTTCTCCTGTGAATTTAGAAATAATCGCAGAAAATGGAGTTTATGTTCAAGCTGAAATTTTCTAATTTTCAATGGCCGAAAAAAATGTATAAAAACAATTTTCACTAGGTTAAAATTAACTAAATTTATTCAAATTAGATTAATCTTTATGTTTTAATCAAAAATTAAAACATTTCTCGTGTGAGTTTAGAAATAATCGTAGAAAATAGAGTTTATGTTCAAGCTGAAATTTGCTAATTTTCAATGGCCGAAAAAAATGTATAAAAACAATTGCCATTAGTTAAAATTTATCCAAATTTATTCAAAATAGATTAATCTTTATGTTTCAATCAAAAACTGAAACATTTCTCGTGTGAGTTTAGAAATAATCGTAGAAAATGGAGTTTATGTTCCAGCTGAAATTTGCTAATTTTCAATGGTCGAAAAAAATGTATAAAAACAATTTCCACTAGGTTAAAATGAACTAAATTTATTCAAAATAGATTAATCTTTATGTTTCAATCAAAAACTAAAACATTTCTCCTGTGAGTGTAGAAATAATCGTGGAAAATGGAGTTTATGTTCCAGCTGAAATTTGTTAATTTTTAATGGTCGAAAAATCGAAAAAAAATGTATAAAAACAATGTCCACTGGGTTAAAATTAACTAAATTTATTCAAAATAGATTAATCTTTATGTTTCAATCAAAAACTAAAACATTTCTCGTGTGAGTTTAGAAATAATCGTAGAAAATAGAGTTTATGTTCCAGCTGAAATTTGTTAATTTTTAATGGTCGAAAAAAATTTTCACTAGGTTAAAATTATCTAAATTTATTCAAAATAGATTAATCTTTATGTTTCAATTAAAAACTAAAACATTTCTTCTGTGAGTTTAGTAATAATCGCAGAAAATCGAGTTTATGTTCCAGCTGAAATTTTCTAATTTTCAATGGTCGGAAAAAATGTATAAAAACAATTTCCACTAGGTTAAAATTAACTAAATTTATTCAAAATAGATTAATATTTATGTTTCAATCAAAAACTAAAACATTTCTCGTGTGAGTTTAGAAATAATCGTAGAAAATGGAGTTTATGTTGAAGCTGAAATTTTCTAATTTTTAATGGTCGAAAAAATGTATAAAAACAAGTGCCAGTAGTTAAAAATTATCTACTCTTAATTAATCTTTATGAAAAATTTATCAAGAGTTATCGACAGGAAGGAAAATAAAATTCCGATGAAATAAATCAAGATTTTCTGCCAATTCCGATGAGAAAAATTAGGATATGATTGAAATATTTTCAGGAAATTGAAGAAAACATGCTGGAAAATGCAAGTGGAAAATTTTAGAGGTCTGAAATAACATTTTCTTGAAAGTTTCAGGACAAAATATTCGAAATTGAGAAGAATTATCCGTAAAAATTGATAAATTTTTTTTAGAAAATTTGTATAGTATATTAATATAATAAGAAACGATGCAATTCTAAAAGCCTGGCAAAATAATTCAAATCTCTTAAATGAAATTTCTGAAAGAAGAATAGGAGTTAACAACTACAGTATTTTGTCTCACAATTTACCATTTACCCGCCTACCCTCCAAATATTTTAAAACTTAAAGTTTAAATTTTTACATAACATCATCAAATACTGTTTAAAATTTTTGACAATAAAACAGTGACAGTAGGATAAAAGTATATGTATATGTAGGATGATAGTGGGGTAAATATATACGCATATGTAGGGTGGGTGGGTGACCTCTATCCACCCTCCAATCCATGTAACATACAAGAGAGATTATGCTTAAAAATTATCAACAAACAAAACTATATTTGACATTAATTTTGATCAAATTATTAATGTGTAACATTATATTTTTAGTGATTAGTGGGTGGGTTGTGGGTTCCCCTCCTCCTCAACCTACAGGTGTGTATTTTACATAGCATTGCTTCTTAATTATTGTATTATTCTGTAATAAATCTCAGCAATTCGATTAATAAAAAATGACATTAAAATTTCAATGGAAATTTTCCAAGCTGTCGTCTAATTACTAACGTATTAGAGTTTCCGTAATAATTTTCCGCCTTTTCTCGAAGTAATCCAGAAAATAAACGGTGCGCCTTAAATATTGACCTTGCAATTATGGCCGTTGGTTAGTGCGCCCCATGAATAGGCTCTAGGTGATAATGTGATGAAATGGATCAATTCTGCAACAACATAAATATTTTGGTCTTGTGGTTAGCACCTTAATGGGATCGTATTTAAAGAGGTGTCAACCGCCTTCGGGCAACAGAACACCTGAACTTCTTACGTGCATCCCACGAGTTTTCATTAAATACACTCTATACACCGAATATTACAATGGCAAAGTTTAATAATGTAAGTATTTCCTCAAATTAATAAATATTACCCTTAAATAATGTTGATACCATTAGATAATATATTTATTCCCCTACTGTAACGAAGAAAATAAGTAACTATTTATTTATTAATTGCTATTCATTGTCATCAACATCAATATGAACTCAGAAATTAATTAATGATAAGATTATTTCCATTTCTATTTTATTTCTACACATAAAAATTTTAAAAAGATAAACATCTTTATTGTAGATAGTCTTACAAAAATAATACCGTATAACAATAATTATGCTGCATCTCTTCGTCTTCATTGGCCATCGACTAATGGTCTTTCAGCCTGTAAAATTTGTATTTAACTACAAATCTTTTATAGACAAACTTAACACCATGGTTAGAATGAGAACAAAACATTAAAACTAATCTCTAAACACCATTGGTTGAAAAAAGGACAAAACGTTAAAACTAGTTTACTCTAAATAGCTTTTAGCAAACCATTGTTGGTTTTTGTCTATCAACTCCCGAAGAGTCGTAGGAACCTTTAATATGGTTTTATCATGCGTGTACAGTGCTGTATCATCAGCAAAAAAGCAGGCAGTAGGCAGAAGTATTCAGATATTAATGATTCGGGTTATAACTATCGAGAACGTAGATGTTGTAAACGTGTGGTGATGGAATGAACCTTGAGGCACACCTTGTTGTGACAGTCTAAATATTATTTCCTACTTTTAAACAACTACAAACCAATTTCGAGCTTCTATTCCTATCTCAACCAATAAGACAATATTATTTGTTAAATACTGTAATTTTACTATTAAAACAAATTGTCTTGAATAACTTTCTTACTTATCTCTTGGTGTAACATTATAAAATATTAGTGTTTAACAATTATTTACCTAATATTTCTTTTCTAATTTATTTACAGATCCTATCAAGAACCATATTAATGGTGACAATATTCTTCATCACCGTCACAATGCAGTCACCGGTTCCGGCACATTCCGGCGAGCTCAAGAAGGACGCCGCCGAAGGAATAAATCCACTTAAGGTCCGTCCCCTAATAGCAACGCACGTTGGGGAGGTGGAGGGTCCCACCCCGAAAGACAACATTAATGCAGAAAGGCGAGAAAAGCGGCAGACCATTTATATAACGGCGAGGAGAAGGCGCCACCACCAAAAGCACAGCACCCTGCATCTAATTTATGGATGAACACCCTCTCCGTCTACGCAACCCCGCACCACCCCTCTGTAAAACAATGAATACCGTGTATTCGATCGATCATTCCACTCCGGTTTTATCGGGGATATGTATTTATTCCATACAAGTTGTTTCTTTTTGTAATAAATTAATTTAATAAAGTTGTTTGAGACTGTTGAAAATAATTAATTTCAACACCATTTTTAGCGATTATTTCCAAACTTATGTAAGGATTTTTGATTGAAACATAAACATTAATCTATTTTGAGTAAATACAAATAATTTTTAACTCCTAGCAGTTGTTTTTATACATTTTTTTCGGACATTTAAAATTTGCAATTTCAGCTAAAACATAAACTCCATTTTCTGCGATTATTTCTAAACTCACACGAGAAATGTTTTATTTTTTAATTGAAATATAAAGATTAATCTATATTAAGTAAATTTGTAAACATTTAAGCGACTGGCATTTGTTTTTATATTTATTTTTCAACCATCAATTTGAGAAATTGTAGCTTAAATTTAAATGCTGCATTTTATGCAATTATTTTTAAACCTATACAAAAAATATTAATATTTTCAATTGAAATATTGTTAGTAATCTATTTTGAAAAAAGTTACAAAATTTAAAACGACTGTCGATTGTTTTTATATATATTTTTTCAACCATTAAAATTAAAGATATTAGCTCGAACATAAATTGCATATAATGACATTATTTCTAAACTTACAAAACGAATATTTAATTTTTTGATTTAAACATAAAGAGTAAACCATTTGGAGTAAATTTGAAAAACTTTAAGCCACTGGCATTTGTTTTTATATCGTTTATTAAACCATTAAAAAGTAGCAACTTTTGTTTGAAACTAAGTACTTTACATGCGATTATATTTAAACATACACGAGTAGTTATTTATAGTTTTTCAAAAACAAATAAAGATTAATTTATTTATAATCAATTTTAAAAATTTTAAGCGACTAGCAATTGTTTTTATATTTTTATTAACCATTGAAAATTGAAATAAAACTACTTTTTATTGAAAATTTTCTGAACCTATACAAAAAATATTGATATTTTTTTATTGAATATTAAAGAGTAATTCATTTTAAGACATTAAAATTTTTTTAATCAACTGGCAGTTGTTTTTATATTTATTTCAACCATTGGAGTTTAGAAATTTCAGTTTAAAAATTAGCAGAATATTATGAGATTTTTTTTTCCAACCTAGACGAAAAATTATTTAGAATTTTTGAATAAAATATAAAGAATAAGTTATTTTAAATAAATTTAAGAAAATTTTAAGCGACTAGCAGATGTTTTTTTTTTTTAATCAACCATTGAAATTTGTAACTTCAGCTTAAACATAAGTTGCATTTTAAGCGACTATTTTCAATCTCACATAAGAAATAATTTTCTTTTTTTCTTTAAAATATAAAGTATAATCAATTTTAAGTAAATTTGCAGACATAAAGTCACTAGCAGTTGTTTTTACATCAAACAAATCAACAATTTTAGTTTGAAAATAAGCTGCTTTTTACGTGATTAATTCTAAACTTTTTTATTGAAATATAAAGAATTATCCATTTTGAATAAATTTGAGATATTTTTAGTGATTTAAAGATAGTTTTATAATTTGTTTTCAACTATTGGAAACAAGTAAATTCAGCTTGAATAAGCTGCGTTTTATGTGATAATTTCTAAACTTACACTAATAATATTTTCAGGTTTTGACTGAAATATAAAAGAAATATCTATGTTTAGTATATTTAGAATGTTTTTAGATACTGGTAGTTGTTTTTATATATTTTTAACCCAATGGGAAATAATAATTTCATTGTTAACTTAAGTTGCATTCTATGCAATTATTTTTATAGTTACATTAGGAATACTTTTTAGTTTTTGATTGATGTATAAAGAGTAATCTATTCTGAGTAAATTTGGAGTATTAAAAACGACTGTCTGTTGTTTTAATAATTTTTTAACCATTCAATATAAAATGACGTAAAATTTTAACATCAATAATTTGTATTAAAATTTTGTAATAAAAGGAAACCGTTCTATTTTTTTGCAATTTTAAAGAATAATCTTATGGGTATGGTGCACGAATTAGATGGTGTGTTAGAGGCCACCCACCCACCCTACATATACATAAACATTTATCCCACAGTTACTGCTTTATCACCAAGAACGTAAAACAGTATTTGTGATTATGTTATGTAAAAAATTAAAAACAGAATTTTACTTTGAGTTTAACTATGTATGTAGGGTGGGTGGGTGGCCACTATTCCACCCTCCAATCCATACAATATAAGCACGGATTCACAGGAATTAATTTTACAACATATATTATTTACACACAATTTTAAAGAATAATCTCGTGTGTATGTCAAATGAATTGGAAGGTGGATTAGAGGCCACCCACCCACCCTACATATACGTATACATTTACCCCACTGCCACTGTTTTATTGCCAAGAATATAAAATAGTGTTTGTGATGATATGTAAAACATTAAAAACAGAATTGTATTTTGAGTTTTAAAATATATGTAGGGTGGGTGGGTGGCCACTATCACACCCTCCAATCCATGCAACATAAACACGGATTTACAGGAATTAATTTTACAACAGATAATATTTATATGATAAATTTTCAACAAAATCTATTTCAAATAGTTTAGATTTAATTTAATTTAATTTGGGTAGAAATTTAGTAATGTTATGTAATGTTGCAATAAAAGTGTAAGGGAATCTGTAGAATGGGTGAGTGCCATTTAACACACTATCTAATTATAAGAGAAAGAAGGGTTCTCCATAAAAAACAATGTTTTTCCAAGTTTAAAATAATGTATAAATGTTTTAATTTAAAAAATCTGTTAATTGTTCAAGTATTGATATTTATATACAATGACGTTCAATTTTCGCTTCTTATTAGGTGATTGATGTCCTTCTGTGGTATCTCATTCCAAACAATTATAATTTGCGATACAATAATTAGAAAATCAATTACAAAACTGTTTTATTTTGTTGAAATTTTAAACGATAATCTCTTGTGTATGTTACATGAATTTGAGGGTGGGATAGAGGCCACCCACCCACCCTACATATACATATACATTTACCCCACTGTTACTGTCTAATTGCCAAAAAAATAAAACACTATTTGTGATGATGTTATGTAAAAAATTAAAAGCAGAATTTTACTTTAATTTTAAAAATATATGTAGGGTGGGTGGGTGGCCACTATCACACAATCCAATCCATGCAACATAAGCATAGATTTGCAGCAATTAATTTTACAAAAGATAATATTTATATAATAAATTTTCAACAAAATCTACTTTAAATAATTTAGATTTAATTTAATTAAATTTGGGCAGAAATTTAGTAATTTTATGTCATGTTTCAATAAAAGTGTAAGGTAATATGTAGGATGGGTGGGCGCCCTCTAAGTTACCATACAATTCTAAGAGTTAAAGCAAGATTTCTGTATAAAGGAATTCAATATTTTTCTAAGTTTAAAATAATGTACAAAAATGTTTCTATTAAAAAGTCTGTTAAATATTTTACTAATTCAAAATTTTATAAACATTGATAATTATATACAATGAAGTAATTTTTTAATTAATATCAATCATTTTTAATAAAATAAATTTAAAAATTGATTACAAAATAATTGTATTTCGTTGAAAATTTAAAGATAATCTCTTGTGTATGTTACATGAATTGGAGGGTGGGTTAGAGGCCACCCACCCACCCTACATATACATATACATTTACCCCACTGTTACTCTCTAATTGCCAAAAAAATAAAACACTATTTGTGATGATGTTATTTAAAAAATTAAAAGTAGAATTTTACTTTAAGTTTAAGAGTATATGTAGGGTGGGTGGGTGGCCACTATTACACCCTCTAATCCATACAACATAAGCACGGATTTTCAGGAATTAATTGTACACAAGATAATATTTACGTAATAATTTTTAACAAGATTCTACTTCAAAGAGTTAAGATTTAATTAAATTAAACTCGGGTGGAAATTTTGGTAAAGCAATTTAGTAATTTTTTGACAGGTTTCAATAAAAGTATAAGGTATAATGTAGGATGGGTGGGTGCTCACTAACTAACCATCCAATTAAAATAATTAAAGTAAGGTTTCAGCATAAAAAATTTAATATTTTTCAAAGCTCAAAACAGTGTATTAAAATGTTTTAATTTAAAAAAAATGTTTGTATTTTACTAATTGAAAATTTTATAAACATTGACTTTTCTAATTATTGGTATTTATATACAATGAGGTAAAATTTTAACAACCATAATTAGCATTGAAATAAATTTATAAATTTATAAGAAAACCGTTCTATTTTGTTGCAATTTTAAGGAATAATTTCTAGTGTATTGCAAAATTAATTCCTATAAATCTGTGCTTATGATGCATGAATTAGAGGGTGGGATAGTGGCCACCCACCCACCCTACATATACACTTATATTTACCCCACTGTCACTGTTTTATTGCTAAGAACATAAAACAGTATTTGTGATGATGTTATGTAAAAAATTAAAAACAGAATTTTACTTTATGTTTAAAAATATATGTAAGGTGGGTGGGTGTCTACTATCACACCCTTCAATCCATGCAATATAAGCACAAATTTATAGGAATTAATTTTGCAACAGATAATATTTACATAATAAATTTTAAACGAAATCTACTACAAATAATTATAATTTTATTAATTAATGCGGCTAGAAATTTAGTAATTTTATGGCATATTTGAAAAATAGTGTAAGGAAATGTGTAGGATGGGTGGGCGCCCTCTAACTCACTTACAAATTTTAAGAGTTAAAGCAAGGTTTCTGCATAAAAACCTCAATAAGTTTTTAAACAATATACAAAAATGTTTAAATTAAAAAAATCTATTAAATATATCACTAATTAAAACATTTCTAAACATTGATTTTCTAAGTATTGATATTTATATACAATGGCGTGAAATTTTAACAACAATAATTTGAATTAAAATAAATTAAAAGTCAATTAAAAAACAGTTTTATTTTGATGAAATTTTAAAGAATAATCTTTTGTGTATGGTGTATGAATTGGAATGTGGGATAGAGGCCACCCACCCACCCTACATATACATATATATTTACTCCACTGTCACTGTTTAATTGTCAAGAATATAAAACAGTTTTTGTGTTGATGTTATGTAAAAACCTAAAAACAGAATTTTACTTTAAGTTTAAAAATATATGTAGGGTGGGTGGGTGGTCACTATCACACAATCCAATCGATGCAACATAAGTATAGGTTTGCAGGAATTAGTTTTACAAAAGATAATATTTATATAATAAATTTTCAACAAAATCTACTTTAAATAATTTAGATTTAATTTAATTAAATTTGGGTAGAAATTTAGTAATTTTATGTCATGTTTCAATAAAAGTGTAAGGGAATACGTAAGATGGGTGGGTGCCCTCCAACTTATCATACAATTTTAAGAGTTAAAGCAAGATTTCTGTATAAAAGTATTCAATAATTTTCTAAGTTTAAAATAATTTACATAAATGTTTTTATTAATAAGTCTGTTAAATATTTTACTAATTAAAATATTTATAAACAATGAATTTTTCTAAGTATTGATATTTATATACAATGGCGTGAATTTTGAACAACAATAATTTGAATTAAAATAAATAGAAAATCAATTAAAAAACAGTTTTCTTTTGTTGCAATTTTAAAGAATAATCTTTTGTGTATGTTTTATGTTTTGGAGGGTGGGATAGAGGCCAGTCACCCACCCTGCATATACATATATATTTACCCCACTGCCACTGTTTAATTGTCAAGAACATAAAACAGTTTTTGTGATGATGTTATGTAAAAACTTAAAAACAGAATATTACTTTGAGTTTAAAAATATATGTAGGATGGGTGGGTGGCCACTATCACACAATCCAATCCATGCAACATAAGCATAGATTTGCAGGAATTAATTTTACAAAAGATAACATTTATATAATAAATTTTCAACAAAATCTACTTTAAATAATTTAGATTTAATTTACACTGAATTGAAAAATTCACTATGTTTTAACCACAACGACGACGTTTTAACGTCGAAACTCGAGTCGTGCTGTGTTGTTTAGATTTATATAATTGTACCTACACGTTATATAATATTTTTACAATAATTATTTGTGGTTAAAACATAGTGAATTTTTCAATTCAGTGTAAGTATTGATTACCACGTAGTAACGGTCGCATCGATTCTCTTTATAGATTTAATTTAATTAAATTTAGGTAACAATTTAGTAATTTGATGTCATATTTCAATAAAAGTGTAAGGGAATATGTAGGATGGGTGGTTGCCCTCTAACTTACCATACAAGTTAAAGCAAGATTTCTGTATAAAGGAATTCAATATTTTTTAAAGTTTAAAATAATGTAAAAAATGTTTTTATTGTAAAATTTTGTTAAATATTCTACTAATTAAAATTTTTATAAACAATGATTTTTGTAAGTATTGATAATTATATACAATGAAGTAAATTTTTAATTAATATCAATTTTTTTGTAAGAAAATAAATTTAAAAATGAATTACAAAACAATTTTATTTCGTTGGAAATTTAAAGATAATCTCTTGTGTATGTTACATGAATTGTAGGATGGGTTAGAGGCCACCCACCCACCCTACATATACATATACATTTACCCCACTATTACTGTCTAATTTCCAAAAAAATAAAACACTATTTGTGATGATGTTATGTAAAAAATTAAAAGCAGAATTTTACTTTAAGTTTAAAAATATATGTAGGGTGGGTGGGTGGCCACTATTCCACCTTCTAATCCATACAACATAAGCACGGATTTTCAGGAATTAATTGTACACAAGATAATATTTACAAATTATTTTTTTAAAAAGATTCTACTTCAATTAGTTAAGATTTAATTAAATTAAACTCGGGTAGAAATTTTGGTCAGGAAATATAGTAATTTTTTGACAGGTTTAAATAAAAGTATAAGGTAATATGTGGGATGGGTGGGTGCTCTCTAACTAACCATCCAATTAAAAGAATTAAAGTAAGGTTTCAGCATAAAAAATTTAATATTTTCAAAGTTCATATTAATGTATTAAAATGTTTTAATAAAAAAAAATGTGTGTATTTTACTAATTGAAAATTTTATAAACATTGATTTTTCTAATTATTGATATTTATATAAAATGACGTAAAATTTTATCAACAATAATTTGCATTGAAATAAATTTATAAAGTTATAAGAAAACCGTTCTATTTTGTTGCAATTTTAAAGAATAATTTCTAGTGTATGGAGTATGAATTAGAGGGTGGGATAGAGGCCACCCACCTACCCTACATATACACTTATATTTACACCACTGTCGCTGTTTTATTGCCAAGAACATAAGACACTATTCGTGATGATGTTATGTAAAAAATTAAAAGCAGAATTTTACTTTATGTTTAAAAATATATGTAGGGTGGGTGGGTGGCCACTATTACACCCTCTAATCCATGCAACATAAGCATAGATTTGCAGGAATTCATTTTACAAAAGATAATATTTACATAATAAATTCTTAAAAAAAGGACTTCAAGTAATTAAAATTCTATTAATTTGAATTCGAGTAGAAATTTAGTAATTGTATATCATATTTTAATAAAAGTATAAGAGAATCTGTAGGATGGGTGTATAGTGTATAAAATTTAAAGCAAGGTTTCCTCCTAAAAATTCAATATTTTTCCAAGTTTAAAAATCATTTGTCACTTAACTTAAATTATCTATAAACTGTCATCTGTCAAATACCACTCAATTTAATGTAATCAAAGTTTTAATTTAGATTAAAATGTTTTTATATGAATTTAAATGTTCTGTTTTTCATAGATTTTTATTGACAGACCGTTTGTGAAAAACTAAATAATGTAAAATCACACGAATACTTCTTTTAATAGAAAAAATAAAGCAAATTAAATTTAAATTGAAAACTACATAATGACCTAAATATTTTTATTCATCTGTCATCTATCATTCATCATTTGTTTTTTGTTATATGTCACCTTGTTTTGGAATATGTCATCTGTTGCTTGTCATCTGTCATCTGCCATTATTTTATCTGTCATCTGCCAGCTGTCATATATCAACTGTCATCTGTCATTTTATCTGCCATCTGAATTGGTCTGAAAAAACAAAAAAATCTAAATGACTAAAGACATCTGAAACTGAAGAAAAAAAAACATTTTCAATAAAATTCAATTTAAACTTAATTAATCATTGTTAACTGTGCTTGGTTTCAATTTCGATCAATCATCTGTTATTTGTGAAACCTAATGAATTAAGACTTATAAAATATATTTGTAAAAATTAACAGAATTAAATTTAAATTTGAAACTCTCAGAGCAAAATAAAACTGAAATTAAAAATAAATAATTGTCTTTGACTATTGTCTTTTGTCTTTTGTCATTTGTCTTTTGTCTTTTGTCTTTTATCTTTTGTCTTTTGTTATCTTAATTGTCTCCTGAAGCAACAAAAAATGTTTAAATGACATGAAGACTTTTAAATATTTACAGAAAATATAAATTTTAATTTAAATTTGTTATCTGTTGTATGCCATCGATTATTTGCTATCTATCTTCTTTCATTTTTCATATGTTATTTTTCATCTAGCTTCTGTTTTTCTTTAGCTTCTGATTTCTGCCCTTTGATTTGTGCCCTTTTCTTTCTGTCATCTGTAATTTGTCATTGGTCATCTGTTTTGGTTATGAAAAATGTCAGATGATATGTGACATTTTTTATATGTCATCTATTATTTCTTATCTCCCTTTCGCTTTCTATTATTTGTAATCTGTTAATTGTCTTCTGGGACAAGAAAAAAAAGTTAAATGATACACATACATAATAAAACATTTATAAATTGGTTATAATTTGCATGGAATAAATTATTATATATTTTAGCAGAACTAAACGATAAATTATAAATTTGCCTAAAATCAACACGTGTGTACGCATTGTAATCGTTCTTTGTGCGCCGTCCCTTTTCGCCACAGTAAAATCCAATCATGACAGGAAGCTTAATCTATGCGGGGCGGATATTAGAGTGGGCCTCGTAATTGCTTCGACATCGGCGACTACTGTTAAAAAACGTGGGGGTTCCCCCCGGGGACATAGATCTAATTACACGAAAATCATCAGCGCTCGCCCTTTATTTGATTACAACCCCCTGCACCCTCACCACCTACCAAACCGGCGTCCTTATCACGCGCCGCTTTATGAATGCGAAATATTGCCCTCCCTCGACATTTACGAGTGTCTATTATAGCCTCAAATTTTCAACCCCCACGCCGACGATAAACGCTCTAGCACTAGACAGATAGCCATCGCATCATCAGCGTCGGGATAATTAGATTTCGTTGGTGGATAATTGATGTGAAAGAGTGGTGAGTTATAATTTGATGGATGTTGGATTATTCTGAATCTGAAGGAATAATTCCTTAAGCTATTAACCACGCAAATCCTTTCCCACTTCAGCAATGTGTGAATAGTGAATGCATCCATCTATACACACACAAACACACTTAGTAACCCACGGACGAGACCTAATCCCTAATCCCTGCAAGTAATAAACCCGAAACCCGCATTAATATTCATGCACAAAACAAATATATCCCATCGACGGATTGTTCAGATCGACGGCGCGTAATTGCAACGAGGGCGGGAATCTGGGTTAAGTGGTGGCAATTTGCATTCGAAGTCGTCGAGTAGGCCAAAATATATTCCAGGGGTCGGACGGTGAAGAAGGTAATTTCTTTCATTAGCCGCAATCACAACTTTTAGTAAAACTTGATGGTGTACTAATTGCTCCCTGGTCCCGATTGCCAGCTTTAATTAAGCCGCCCCCCTCCTCTCTCTCTGCCCGCACCGCCGCCGTCGTCCTTCTGGCCTCTTGTATAATTTAAATCGTCTTATTTTCACCGCAAATACGGAACGGGAAAATGAGGAGATTGAGGAAATTTCGTATAATTACTTCTGGGCGCGCGGAATATTACTTACTTTTTGTTGCTCCTCTCGGAGGATGAAGAACAATTCTTGCAAAATTATATTTTGTAATTCTTAATTAATATTTATAACGAGATTTACAATCTTAAAATAAAATAAAATAAATAAAATACAATGTTTTGTATCAAACCATTGATAATGGACACTTTGTGTCCGAAATGTGCAACTGGATAAAAATAAAATATTGATGAAAGGTTCTAAGTGTTTTAATCATAGTAATTACGATTCCTTAATTTTTATTTTTATTATAGTGTCCCAAAAGAACGTTTCTATTTAGTAAACCAATTAAAACAAAAGTAATTCACCTTTCAAAATATGTTTATTACTTATTAAACTATACACTTCAATAGGAGTAATTTATTTATTAAAATGTAAACCTTTACGATCACGGCACTTTTTCTGTTCGAGCACTCAAACTTCTTATGGCGACCCTTTCATGATGAATATTTTCTTTCAGATGCACCAGAAAAGTTTGTCTATTAGCGTAAACTTTAAATTTAAAATAAGCCTTCAGAAAAACGTCTACAGGGGTTAAATCAGGACTGTGTGGAAACTAAATTGAGTCACTTCTCCTGGAGCGAAAAGTTTCAGCAACCTGATGCTTTATTTCTAGAACCAATTAAATTTTATAGGTTTTTGTGCATAATACAATGTATTGATGATTTAGTCACAATTATAATGAACAAATTTGACCGACCTTGCTAAAATAACTTGTCTATACCGTTATTCTTTTATCGGTAATTTCTTCATACTTTAAATATTACTAACAGATACACGAATGTACATATTAGAACAAATAACATCAGTATCTGTAAATGATAAAGGCACGGGTGTATCCGAACGGAATAACCCTCTGTGCCCGGTAACCACATGTAGATGTGTGTACTTAGGCGTATGTTAATCAGAGAGGTTTACACACTGCGAGGTAATGAATCCCGTGTTCGCCCCAATCGATACAACCCGCCGGTTTAATTATTAATCAATGTATGCACAGAAATTATGCCCACCGTACAACCAACATCCCTAAACACAACCGTATGCACGTATATAATAGTTACGTAATTACCCCACCATCACATATAAATACGTTATTTTCGCAATTTACATCGTTAAATGTTTATTATTATATTTTCCATCCTCGCCACGTTATTACCGAGGCCGTAATACAATTTACTGTGGATTTTGTTTTATAACATAATTACGTTATGGCGTTCATTCGTCGCCGTAAAACTTTTATGGAATATACGTTTCATATCGACGGCAATTATGATTTATCGCGTCTGTGCAATGTCTACGTTTAATAGACGCAAAACGTTTTCGGAATTTTGCGACAACAGTTTAGGGGGGGTTATAAACACGTTACGGATTGCGACGGTGTGCGTTTAATAGTTTCAGCGCAGTCGGTAGGATTATATAAAAAAAATTTAGAACTTTTAAATAACACACATTTTTATTAACAACCTTTTTACAAGTTAATATTTAAAAAATAAATAATATATCATTAATGATGTTTTATTGTGTTAGTTTTTCAAAAGGCTATCATTTTTATATTTTATGAACGAACAATTTCATTACATGATGAAACTCCATAACACATTAAAACAATTGGGAACACCTCAACAATAAATGTGAATGTTTTATTTCAATTAAATTAATTATTAATTAATTAATTTATAATTATTCAATTTGCGATCTATAATTTTAAATTAAAATATGTATTTTATATTCTATATTAAATAATTGATTATTTTATTTTCTGCGTTACATTTTTTATGTTTTTATTATATAAATAAAATTGATTAAAGACTTTTTAACTAAATTTGACGCAGAAAATAAAATAATCAATTGTTTAATATAGAATATAAAATACATATTTTAATTTAAAATTATAGATCGCAAATTGAATAATAATAAATTAATTGATTATAAAACAACGCCCGCAATTACTAAACATTATTTAATTGAAGGGAAAATCAGAATTTCACATATGAAATATTAAATATTCTATGAATAATTTACAGACATGTTAAACGATAACATTTCGTCAAACGCATACATTGGTTTATTCATTATTAAAAGCTAATCTAATTGTAGGATTCAAATAAAAATATTACAATACATAAACATCAATTCATTCAAAAGCTCACTAGAAAACAATTGCCACATTGCAATTGTTTCCTCTTTCCTCTTCGACGTTAAATCCTCTCCTGCTAAGTACAACGTAGAAGACTCATTAAGGCAGGATTTAACGTTGCTTACAGGAAGATGACAGATGACAGATAACAGATGATAGATGACAAAAGAAAGATGACATATGACAAAAAATAAATGATGAATGACAGATGTCGGATGATAATAAATATTTAAGTCATTTAAGTTTATTTTGTATATTTATTATGATTTGTCTTGTAATTGGGATCCGTTTCCTGTATGGGCAATAAATATATTATTATGTAGTTTTCAATTTCAATTTAATTTCCTTTATTTTTTCTATTATAAGAAGTCTTCGTGTGATTTTGCATTGTTTTGTTTTTCACATTATTTATCAAAAAATAAAAATTAAATAAAAACTTTTCAACTTGAATTAAAACTCTGATGAAAATTTAATTGAATGTAATTTGATAGATTGATAAGATAAGTGACAAATGAGAGAAGTCACTTGACAGTTTAAAATTGTGTCATTGATTTTTAAGTTTCTTTTGTTTTGTTATTTGCAATTTCAATTTTATTTAGTTTATTTTTATAAATCTAAATATGATTTTAATTTCTTCTGGTTTACACAATGACAGATGACGGATAAAAAATGAAAAATGGATTATTTAATTGAGTTTCAAATTCAGTTTTTATTTTTAAAATCCTACGTGAAGTTTTTGACGCATGACAGATGATATAGATATGAAATGACATATGACAGATGGAAAATGACAAATGAAAAAAGACAAATGACAGAGGGCAAATGAAAGATGATATTTGAAAGATAACAGATGACAAATGACAGAAGGCAAAAGACAGATAGCAGATAATATATGGGATATAACAAATGACAAATGACAGATGATAATTATTAAATCTTATAATTTTGATAAGTAACAAGTAACTGATGATAGGTGACAGATAGCCGATGACAGATGATAGATGATAGATAACAGATGACAGAATGCAGAAGGCAGAGAGCAGAAAGAAAAAAAAAACAATAAGCTGAATCCAGAAAGTAAAAGACATAAGACAGGGAGGCAGGAGATAAATGAAATACGATATTTGAAAAATAACAGATGACAAATGACAGAAAGCAAAAGACAGATCGAAAATAATACATGGCATATAAAAGATGAAAAATAAAAAATGACAGATGTCAGATGATTATAAAATCTTATAATTTTGACAAGTGACAGATGATAGACTACAAATGACAGATAACAGATAGATGACAGTTGGTTGATAGATAAGGCGTTGAGGTGTTGAAAATCCATATTCATTCTTATATTAAAGTTGTAAATAACTAAGATTTTCAAAATTGTAAACTTTGATTCACCTGAAGAGGCAATAAATTTGCGAAACAATTGTAGTGAAAAAAATAAACACACATTTTGAAAGTCTTAGTTATTTACAACTTTAATATACAAAAGATAGATGACAGACGACAGATGACATATGACAGATGACAGATGACAGGTAATAGATACAAATGATTAGTAAATCTAAAATTCAATTTCCTTTCTTTTTAATACTGTTTCATTTGAGTTTAAATATTTTGTTTTTGACAAGAAAACTTTCGTCAATTAAAAATAGAACCTTTAGAATCAAGCAAAAGAAAGTTTTTCAACCTGAATAATTTAAATTAAACAAAAACATTTTATGTTTGACAGATAATTGATGAATAACAGAAAAAAGTACTTAGTTTGATAATGATTACTGTGTAATTCGAAACTAGTCACAAAGTGTTGTATAAAAATAAAAAGTAGTATAAAAAAGTTAAACGTTTTTCTGTTATTCATTAAAAAAGGTACTACGAAGTGAAAGCCTCCAAAATTCAAGAGATAATTGATGATAGATGACAATTGAGAGAAGATACCTGAGAGTTCATAATAGTTATTCCATTATTGATTTTAAATTTCAGTTTTATCTCGTTTTTAAATTTCCAATTTTTAATTTTATTTTAAGTCTTAGTCTTAATTTCTTAAGTTTAACAAATAACAGATGATTGATCACAAATGGGAAAAGAAAACAGTTGACAGTGGTTAATTAAATTTAAATATTTTTCTTCACTTTTAGAGGTCTTTATGTCATTTAAATTTTTTTGTTGCTTCAGCAGATAATTCAAATGGTAGATGAAATATCAGATGACAAAAGACAGTTGCAAGATTACAGGTGAGAGAAGAAAGATGAAATATGACAAAAATTGATGATACATGACAGATGGCAGATGTCAAATGATTATAAATATTTAAGTCATTAAGTAGTTTTCAATTTTAACTTAATTTTCTTTATTTATCTGTTATTAAGAAGTCTTCGTGTAATTGTCCAGTAAATTTAAAACCAAATAAATCTAATTGAATTGAAATTAATATTCCATATGACATTTGACAGATGGCAGATGATTGGAGACACGTGACAAATCAAAGAAGTCACTTTTATTTTAGTTTTCTTTTATATAGTTATTTAGAATTTTAATTTCTTTTTTTTATTTTCTCGAAGAAAACTGGATTATTTAAATGATTTTCAATTTCAGTTCTTTTTAAATTTCTTTGTATCATTTAAATTTTTTTGTTGCTCCAGAACTCAATTAACAGATGACAGATGACAGATGACAGATGACAGATGACAGATGACAGATGACAGATGACAGATGACAGATGACAGATGACAGATGACAGATGACAGATGACAGATGACAGATGACAGATGACAGATGACAGATGACAGATGACAGATGACAGATGACAGATGACAGATGACAGATGACACATGGCAGGTGACAGATGACGGAAGACAGATGAAAGATTACAAATTACAAAAGAAAGATGACATATAAGAAAAATTGACGATGGATGACAGATGTCATATAATTATAAATATTTAAGTAATTACGTAGTTTTCAATTTTATATTAATTTTGTTTATTTTTCTATTATAAGAAGTCTTCGTGTAATTGTCCAGAAAATCAAATAAGTACTTTTTAACCTAAAAAAAATATAATGAAAATAAAATTGAAATGAATATTCCATTTGACAGACGACAGATGATTGAAGACGCGTAACAAATGAAAGAGGTCACTTGATATTAAGAGTTTAAAATAGTTATTATATGATTGAGTTTGAATTTATATATTCTTTTGTTTTGTTATTTACAATTTTATTTTTATTTTATTTTCTCGAAAAAAAAATTAAACCTGAATGTGATTTTATTTTTTTCTGGTTCGTAGAATGGAAGATAACGAATAACAAAGGAAAATTGGATTATTTAGTTTAAGTTTTTTGTATCATTTAAAAAATTTGGTTGCTCTAGAAGTCAATTAACAAATGAAAAATGACAGAATAACAGATGATAGATGACAGATGACAGATGATAGATAACAAATGACAAATGATAGATGGCAGGTGGCAGATGACAGATGACAGATGACAGAGGGCAGATGACAGACGACAGACGACAGATGAAACATGATAGATGACACATGACAGATGACATTTGACAGATGACAATTGACAAATAACCAATGACAGATAACAAATAACAGATGCCAGATGACAGATGACAGATAAAAGATTACAGATGACAAAAGAAAGATGAAATATGACAAAAACTGATGATGGATGACAGATGGCAAATATCAGATGATTATAAATATTTAAATCATTAAGTAGTTTTTAATTTTAATTTAATTTTCTTTATTTTTCTATTATAAGTAGTCTTATGTAATTGTCCAGAAAATTTAAAATCAAATAAATCAAATTGAATTGAAATGAATATTCCATATGACATTTGACAGATGGCAGATGACTGGAGACAAATGACAAATGAGAAAAGTCACTTGACAGTTTAAAATAGTTATTATATGATTCATTTTTTCTTTTAGTTTTCTTTTATTTAGTTATTTAGAATTTGAATTTGATTTTTTTTACTTTCTCGAAGAAACTGTTTTTAACCTGAATGCGATTTAATTTTTTTCTAATTTACAGAATGACAGATGACGGATAACAAATGAAAATTGAATTATTTAAATGACTTTCAATTTCTTTTCTTAAAAGTTTTTTGTATCATTTAAAAAATTTTGTTGCTCCAGAAGTCAATTAACAGATGAAAAATGACAGAATAATAGATGGCAGATGTCAGATGTCAGATGGCAGATAATAGGTAATAGATGATAGATGATAGACAATACATGTCACATGACAGTTGACATACATGTGACATAACAGATGGTAGATGACACATGACAGATGATAGATGATAGATGATAGATGATAGATGATAGATGATCGATGATAGATGATAGATGATAGATGATAGATGATAGATGATAGATGATAGATGATAGATGATAGATGATAGATGATAGATGATAGATGATAAATGATAGATGATAGATGATAGATGATAGATGACAGATGATAGATGATAGATGATAGATGATAGATGATAGATGATAGATGATAGATGATAGATGATAGATGATAGATGATAGATGATAGATGATAGATGATAGATGATAGATGATAGATGATAGATGATAGATGATAGATGATAGATGATAGATGATAGATGATAGATGATAGATGATAGATGATAGATGATAGATGATAGATGATAGATGATAGATGTCGGATGATTTTAAATATTTAAGTTATTACGTAGTTTTTAATTTTAACTCAATTTTCTTTATTTTTCTATTATAAGAAGTCTTAATGTAATTGTCCAGAAAATTTAAAATTAAATAAATCAAATTGAATTGAAATGAATGTCACATTTGACAGATTGGAGACACGTGACAAATGACAAATTTAAATTAGTTATTATTTGATTGATTTTGAATTTTAATTTTCATTTGTTTTGTTATTTTCAATATTAATTTTATTTTTTTTTTATTACTCGAAAATTTAAAAAAAATCTGGTCTACAGAATGACAGATGACGATAACAAATGAAAACTGGAATATATAATTGATTTTCAATTATGACCCTTGTATCATTTAAAAAAAAATGTTACTCCAGAAATCAATTAACAGATGAAAAATGACAGATTAACTGAAGATAGATGACAATTGTCAGATGATAGGTGATAGATGATAGATAATTCATGTCTCTTGACAAATGATAGGTAATACGTGTCAGATGATATATGACAGATGAAATTACAGTTGACACATGAGAGATGAAACGACTGATGACAGTGGGTAGGTGGCAGATGAAAGATGACAGGTGACAGATGACAGATGACATCCGTTTTTTGTAGCTTTCTGCATACTGACATCTTTTACCTATCATTGGTCAAATGTCTTTTCTCTACTGCCTTCTGTTTTTTGTCTAATGTTTTCTGCCATTTGTCATCTATCAACTGTCATCTGTTTTTTTTATCTACTACCTTCTATCTTCTATTATCTACAATATACCATATGTTATCTGTTTTTTTTTCTATAGCTTTCTGCATACTTACATCTATCACCTGCCATTTGTCACATGTCTTTTGTCTACTGCCTTCTGTTTTTTTGTCTAATGTTTTCTGCCATTTGTCATCTATCAACTGTCATCTGTTTCTATCCTCTGCCTTCTGCCATCTACAATCTTAAATATGCTATTTATTTTTTTATCCATTATCTTCTACCTTCTATAACTTATCTTCTGCAAATACCCAACTGTTATCTGTGTATTGTCTATTATCTTTTTTCTATCATCTACGATTTGTTATCTCTCATCTGTTTTTATCTACCTCCTGTAATCTATCATGTGTGATATTTAACCAGCCGGTTGTCACTGTATTTTGTCTATCATCTTCTACCTTCTATCACATACGACCTATTATGTCTCATCTATTTCTGTCTGCTTCCTGTAATCTATCATTTGTCATATGTACACCTGTCTTCTTTTCCTGCCTTCTGTTAACTACCATCTGTCACACGTCTTGTTTCCTCTGTCATCTGTTTGTGTATTGCTTTCTGCCTTCTGCTATCAATTATTTCACATCTGTCATCTATTTTTTATTTACTATCTTCTACCTTCTAAAATTTATAATCTCTCATTTGTTATCTATTATCTTATTAACTCTGTTTACTACCTCATTTTTTATTATCTGTTGTCTTCTGCATTCTATCATCTCTCATCTGTATCTTTATCTACTATCGTCTACTACTTGTCATAATTGTTATTATCGACTGTCTTCTGTCATCCATCCATATCCCATCTGCTAGCTGGGTTTTGTCTACAGTCTACTTCTGTTATCTTTATTTTGTAATTTCCATCTGTAATTTGTCATCTATCTTATCTACAGTTTACTTCTATTATCTATCATCTATACTCTATTATCTTATCTGTTCTATCTTTTATAATCTATTATATACCACTTGTCGTCTGTTTTTGTCTACTTCTTATCTTCTGCTTACTGTTATTTATGATATGTTATCTGCCATTTATATTTTATCTATTGTCTTCTGCCCTCTGTTATCTATCAACTGCTATCCCTTTTCATCTACTATCTTCTACCAAGAACCTTCTTATATCTGCCAACTGTAATCTACTATCTTCTACCTTCTATCTAGCTTCTATTGTATTCTACCTGCTATCACTTACGATCTATCATCTGTCATCTGTTTTGTCTATTATCTTCTACCTTCTACTATCTATTATCTCGCATTTGTTTTTGTATGCCTCCTATCATGTATATCCTGTCTTTTGTCTGCGCCTACTTTCTCTTGCCTTCTGTAAACTACCATCTGTCATTTGTTCTTGTCTTGTCTCCTCTGACATCTATTTTAGTCTACTGTTTTCTGCCTTCTGCTATACAAATGATAGGCAATACATGTCACATGTCAGATGATATATAACAGATAAAATTGTTGACACATGAGAGATTAAATGACAGATGACAGATGACAGTGGATAGATGACAGATGAAAGATGGCAGTTGACAGATGAGAGATGATTGATGCAAGATGACAAATGACATTTGATAAAAGAAAGATATGTGACAAATAACAGATGACAGACGACTATAAAGATTTAAGTCTTCATGTAGTTTTTCAATTATTTTTTTTTTGAGAGAGATCTTTTTCGGTCCGAAATGAAACGAATTTATTTTTCATTTTATTTTACAATTGATGTGTTTTAAAATCGTTTCTGGTTTACAGAAAAGAGACGACAGAAGATATATGATAAATTAGAAAAAGAAAAACACTTGCCAGTTATTGATGGTCATTAATTTATTTATTTTTAAATTCAGCTTAAATTTTTTCAATTTTATTAGTGTAAATCTGCGTGTCATTAAATTTTTTTTTGTTCTTGTGCATGAGACAATTGAGATGACTAATGAAATATTACAAATGACTGATGACAGATGACAAATGACAGATGATAGATGACAGTTGACAGATGATAGTTGATAGATGAAAGAGGACAGATGACAGATGGCACTCTCTCTATAAATCTAGTTAAATCTCATTTTGTTTATTAAATCATTGTTTTCTCTCTAATGTGTTTTCTATTTCATGCTAATTCTCTTTGTCTTTGTAAGATATTCCTTCAAAATTTCTCTAGATTTTCTTCACTCTAAATCTCTCTTTTTCCTCTCTATCTCTCCCTCTCTCGCCTAATATCTTTTCTTTTTTAAAAACCTCTCAATCAAAATTTGAAAATCTATTTCTTTTCTACCAATTTTTTTTTCGCTGCCATTTTTTTAAATGAATTCTATCTTTCTTTAAATTTATCTATATTTTTTTCTTCCTTTCTTTCTTTAAAATTTTATTCGGTCTCTGGAAATGTTTTCTTTCTATAAATCTCCACTTTTAAGTCCTTTCCTCAACATTTCTCCTAATCACTCTAGGAGGAAGATGACAGAGAACAGATGACAGATGATAGATAACAGATGATAGATGATAGTTGACAGATGACAGATGACTAAGGACGGAAGGCAGAAGGAATAAGCAAACAGCGAAAGGTAGAGGATATAATTTAGAAGGCAGAAAGCAGGAGGCAAAAGGAAGAAGGCAGAAAGCAGGAGCCAGAAGATAGTAGTCAGATGAAACATAATATTTTTTAACAACAGATGACAATAGGCAGATAACAGATGACATATTAGAGCTAGTTTAAGTTTAAAAAACTCTACAAATATAAATTAAAACACTGTTATGAAGATCAAGAACACCAATCTACATTCAACGCTTAGAAAAACAATAAAACATTATTTTTCAAAATAGTTTAAAGTTATTCAAAATCATTTAGGATTAATAAATAAATATATATATATTCAAATTGCCACAGTGTAGTTAAAAATAAAATTGGCAGCGAACGAAAAACTTAATTTGACGGAAATGAAATCGAATTCGATGGTCGAAAAATACTGCAAAGTTTTTCAATATTTAAATTCGCAGACCGGCGCCGCAACAACAATTTGCCATTTTAAAACAGAAATCACACTGCATAGCAACTAGTGCGACCGGCGACCAGCCGGACACTATTGATTCCGTCCGACCCCAGGCTCTAAACGGCGTCGGGACGCTGCAATACATGGCATAATACGTGCATGCACGCTCGCTTTGAATAATTAACGCGTAACTTAGTTAGTGCGGACGTTCAACCAGTGACCAGTAAGTGAAGATTGTTAAATTATCGAAAACGAAAAAAATTCTATTAACAACGCATGAATATACACAGATGATAAATACATAAGGACGAAGAAGTTTACGATTAGTATGTCGTTAAAAGATGTATAATTGTAATAAATTTAATCTAATTCTATGTATATACAAAAGAATTAAGTTATGTAATTAATGTTCGATAATAATAAGTATAATCTATTGATAATGGACATAAAGCATTACGTATTAATTATACTTGTTATTGTAATAGCAAGATATTAAAGTATTCCATTAATTTAATTGATATATTTGCTTCAGGTAACCTACCGACTGCGCCAATTTCGTTTTTAAATTGGCGCAGTTGTTAGGATATTCGAGAGAAATGTATTTACCCTGAGCGTGTACCAGAATCCTATCGTTTTAATTATTTACCCAAATCTAATGAGTCTTTTACACTTTCAGTACGTCCCCAATGAAATTAAATAGACCGTCACGCGATCGATGCGTGCAATTTCGGCCCAGTTTGGAGGGCGGCAGCCGGGGGGATTATTAAATCACAGGGCAGAGTATGACGGGATTCATTAAAGCGCTTTATAATAATATAACACATAATCCAATTACCGGATACAATCGATCCCGAATTGAGTATTACGGGGAACGCTTAATCAACGTGTAACAGCAGCAGCAGCAGCTTCCGACGAATATCCTGCGCTGCACGCTGCTGAATTGTCGGGGATTACGATTCCCGGAATTCCATTCACACGGCGAAAATCGAAACTGTCCTTTTGTCCCTTTCACGATTTCTATAGAAGTGGAAAAAATGGCAAATGATAAATAAATGGAATGCGATTGGATTCGTAAAGAATTTTTATAGTTTCAGCTATTGTACACAAGTTAATTATATAATAGCTTTTCTTTTAACATTTGATTGAAATGAAATCAAAAAGTAATTGATGAAGAAATATAATAAAATTCAATCTTTATTATTTACACTTAAATATAATTAAACTTAATAATTTCTGACTTATATAATCAAGATTACCTTATAAAATCAAGCAGCTTTATTAAATTACTTGTTTTTCTAGTAAAATGCAATCATCACTAAGACCCCCTTGGCGTGCTTCCTTTTTTCATTCACCAGTGCAGTCTTTGAACGCAAAAGAGAATTTATAATTCAGCGTGCAGTTGCCGCAGTAATTAATCCATGGACGTGTGTGATAAATAATCCCCGTTGAAACGCACTATAAACTACGGTGTGAATCACTAATTGCTGATAAGAATAATCTTTAAAATTTAATTAAGAAATTATCCATAACGTTACGTATTTTTTGCGCTACTTACGATATTTTTTTATAACGAGGTCTGATAGTGAGGGTGGGTTGGAGGGGTTGGATGCAAATATGGTCACGTTCTTGGCAAGGCGTCCGGCGCATCCCCGTACAATTGATCAGACGTGAGGTTTATAAAGTAGAGGGTAAACGGTTTGCACACCATTTGGCCCGGCTTATTATTGACCTTTATCGGATTTTAAAATACACGACGACGATCAATTCAAAACTAAAACTTAAAAAAATATGTTCAAAATTAAATCATTTATAATATTCCTCCGAAACAATTGCTATTTCGTAGCAAGAAACAAATGAGTAACGCACTAAATTGTAATGTAGCAAATTAACATTGTATTAGGTGTTTAAAAACAATGTAAAAAATTAACCACCCTTGGAATTAGTTTTAAATTTTCGAAATATGTTTAGAATTAACGAATTTATAATATTTCACTAAAACAATTGCTATATCGCAGCGAGAAACATAATGGCGATGAGCTAAACTCGAATGTAAAGAAATAAAAGTGCATTCCGGGATTTAAAAAATTGTAAAAAAATAATCACCAAAGGAATTAGTTTCTAAATTTTTGAAATACGTTTAGAATTAATCAATTTATAATATTTCACTAAAACAATTGCTATATCGCAGTCAGAAAGAAAATGGTGTCGAGCTAAACTCGAATAAAAAGAAATAAAAGTGCATTCGGGGTTTTAAAATATTGTAAAAAAATAACCACCAAAGGAATTCGTTTTTAAATTTTTGAAATACGTTTAGAATTAATGAATTTATAATATTTTACTAAAACAATTGCTATATCGCAGCGAGAAACAAAATGGCGACGAGTTAAACTCGAATGAAGGGAAATAAAATTGCTTTCGGGGATTTAAAAACTTGTAAAAATATAACCACCAAAGGAATTCGTTTTAAATTTTCGAAATTCGTTTAGAATTAAATGCTTTATAATATTTCTCTAAAACAATTGCTATATCACAGCGAGAAACAAAATGGCGATGAGTTAAACCTGAATTAAAAGAAATAAAAGTGTTTTCGGAGTTTTAAAAAATTGTTAAAAAATAACCATTTAAGGAATTAGTTTTAAATTTTCAAAATATGTTTAGAATTAATTATTTTATAATATTTCACTAAAACAAATGCTATATCGCAATGGGAAACAAAATGGCGACGAGGTAAACTCGAATGACAGGAAATAAAAGTGCATTCGAGGTTTTAAAAAAATGTAAAAAAATAACCACCAAAAGAATTAGTTTTAAATTTTCAAAATGCGTTCAGAATTAAGTAATTTACAATATTTCAGTAAAACAATTGCTAGATCGCAACGAGAAACAAAATGGCGACGTGTTAAACTCGAATGAAAGGAAATAAAAGTGCTTTCGGAGTTTTAAAAAATTAAAAAAAAGAATAAACACGAAATGAATTAGTTCTAAATTTTCAAAATACGTTAAGAATTAAGCAATTTATAATATTTCTCTAAAACAATTGCTAAATCGCAGCAAATTCGAATGAAAAAAATAAAATGCATTCTGGCATTTAATAAACTGTAAAAAAAACACCACCTAAGGAATTAGTGTTTAAATTTTTGAAATACGTTTAAAATTAACTTATTTACAATATTTCCTTAAAACAATTGCTATATCGTAGCGAAACACAAAATGGCGACGTGTTAAACTTGAATGAAAAGAAATAAAAGTGCATTCAGGGATTGAAAAAATTGTAAAAAAGTAACTAGCAAAGGAATTAGTTTTTAAATTTTTGAAATACGTTTAAAATGTATTAATTTATATTATTTCACTAAAACAATTGCTATATCGTAGCCAGAAACAAAATGGCGTCGAGCTAAACTCGAATGGGAGAAAATAAAAGTGCATTCCGGGATTTAAAAAATTGTAAAAAAATAATCACCAATGGAATTAGTTTTAAATTTTTGAAATACATTAAGAATTAAGTAATTGACAATATTTGACACAAACAATTGCCATATCGCAGTGAGAAATAGATTGGTGACGCGCTAAACTTGAATGAAAGGAAAGAAAAGCGCTTTTGGGGGTTTAAAAAATTATAGAAAAAAAAAACCACAAAGAGAATTAAGTTTTAAATTTTTAAAATACGTTTACAATTAATAAATTTACAATATTTCACTAAAACAATTGCTATATCACAGCGAGAAACAAAATGGCGACGCGCTAAACTCAAATTTAACTCGATTAGGAAATAAAAATGCATTCGTGGATTTAAAAAACTGTAAAAACATAACCAGCAACGGAATTAGGTTTAAATTTTCGAAACACGTTAAAAATTAATTAGTTTACAATATTTCACTAAAACAATTGTTATATTGCAGGGGAAAACAAAATGGCGACGAGCTAAATTCGAATGAAAGGAAATTAAAGTGCTTTCGGGGTTTTAAAAAATTATTAAAAAATAACCACCAAAGGAATTAGTTTAAAATTTTCAAAATACTTTTAGAATTAAGTAATTTACAATATTTCACTAAAATAACTGCTATATCGCAGAGGGAAACAAATTGGCGGCGAGCTAAACTTGAATGAAAGGAAATAAAAGTGCTTTCGGGGTTTTAAAAATTTGTAAAAATATAACCACCAAAGGAATTCGTTTTTAAGTTTTTGAAATACGTTTAGAATTAAGTAATTTATAAAATTTCAGTAAAACAATTGCTATATCGCAACGGGAAACAATATGGCGACGCTCTAAACTCGAATGAAGGGATATAAAAGTGCATTTGGGGTTTTAAAAAATTGTAAAGAAGTAACCACCAAAGGAATTAGTTTTAAATTTTCAAAATTCATTTAGAATTAAATGATTTATAATACTTCTGTAAAACAATTGCTATATCGCAGCGAGAAACAAAATGGCGGCGAGTTAAACTCTAATTAAAAGAAATAAAAGTGTTTTCGGAGTTTTAAAAAATTGTTAAAAAATAACCACCAAAGGAATTAGTTTTAAATTTTCGAAATACGTTTAGAATTAAATGATTTACAATATTTCACTAAAATAATTGCTATATCGCAACGAGAAAGGAAATAAAAGTGCTTTCAAGGTTTCAAAAAATTGTAAAAAAATAACCACCAAAGGAATTACTTTTTAAATTTCAGAAACACGTCTAGAATAAATAAATTTACAATATTTCACTTAAACAATTTTCATATCGTAGCGAGTAATAAAATGGCGATGAGTTAAACTCGAATGAAAGGAAATAAAAGTGCATTCGGGGTTTTAAAAATTTGTAAAAAAATAACCACCCAAGCAATTAGTTTTAAATTTTCGAAATAAGCTTGGAATTAAATAGTTTACAATATTTTTCTAAAACAATTACCATATCGCAGCGAGAAACAATATGGCGACCAGTTAAACTCGAATGAAGAGAAATAAAATTGTTTTCGGGGTTTTAAAACATTGTAAAAAAATAACTACCAATGGAATTAGTTTTTAAATTTTGAAATACGTTTAGAATTAATTAATTTACAATATTTCTCTAAAACAATAGCTATATCGCAGCGAGAAACAAAATGACGACGAGCTAAATTCGAATGAAAGGAAATAAAAATGCATTCGGGGATTTAGAAAATTGTAAAAGAATAACCACCAAAGGAATTAGTTTTATTATTTTCAAAATACGTTTAGAATTAATTAATTTATAATATTATCAAAAAACAACTGCTATATCGCAGCGAGAAACAAAATGGCGACGCTTTAAACTCGAATAAAAGGAAATAGAAGTGCTTTCGGGGTTTTAAAAAATTGTAAAAAATTAACCACCAATGGAATTAGTTTTAAATTTTTGAAATACGTTTAGAATTATTTTGTTTACATTATTTCTCTAAAACAATTGCTATATTGTAGCGGGAAACAAAATGGCGACGAGTTAAATTCGATTGAAAGGAAATAAAAATGCTTTCGGAGATTTAAAAAATTGCAAAAAATAACCACCAACGGAATTGAGTTTTAAATTTTCGTAATACGTTTAGAATTAAATAATTTACAATATTTCACTAAAATAATTGCTTTATCGCTGCGAGAAATAATATGGCGACGAGTTAAACTCGAATAAAAGAAAATAAAAATGCATTCGGAGATTTAAAATATTGTAAAAAAATAACCACCAATGAAATTAGTTCTAAATTTTCGAAATCCGTTTAGAATTAAGTAGTTTATAATATTTCTCTAAAACAATTGCTATAGCGCAGCGGAAAACAAAATGACGTCGAGCTAAACTCTAATGAAAGGAAATAAATGTGCTTTCGAGGATTTAAAAAATTGTAAAAAAATAACCACCAATGGAATTAGTTTTAAATTTTCGAAACACGTTAACAATTAAGTAATTTACAATATTTCACTAAAACAATTGCTATCTCGCAGCGAGAAACAAAATGGCGACGCGCTAAACTCGAATGAAAGGAAATAAAAGTGCATTCGGGGTTTTAAAACATTGTAAAAAAATAACCACCAATGGAATTAAGTTTTAAATTTTTGAAATTTAGAATTAATTAATTTACAATATTTTTCGAAAAGAATTGCTACATCGCAGCGAGAAACAATATGGCGACGAGTTAAACTCGAATGAAGAGAAATAAAAGTGCTTTCGGGGTTTTAAAAAATTATAAAAATATAACCATCAAAGGAATTAGTTTTAAATTTTTCAAATACGTTTAGAATTTAAGGAATTTACAATATTTCACTAAAATAATTGCTTTATTGCAGCTAGAAATAAAATGGCGACGAGTTAAACTCGAATGAATGGAAATAAAAGTGCATTCAGGGTTTTAAAAAATTGTAGAAAAATAACCACCAATGGAATTAGTTTAAAATTTTCGAAATACGTTTAATATTAAGTAGTTTACAATATTTTTTTAGAACAAGTGCTTTTACGCACCGAGGAACAAAATGGCGGCGTGTTAAACTCGAATGAAAGGAAATAAAAGTACTTTCGGGGTTTTAAAAATTTGTAAAAAAATAACCACTAGAGGAATTAGTTTTAAATTTCCAAAATACGTTAAGCACTAACTAGTTTATAATATTTCTCTAAAACAATTGCTATATCGCAACGAGAAACAAAATGGCGATGAGTTAAACTCAAATTATGGGAAATAAAAGTGTTTTCTGGGTTTCAAAAAATTGTAAAAACATAACCAGCAATGGAATTACTTTCAAATTTTTGAAATACGTTAAGGTTTAATACATTTATAATATTTAACTAAAACAATTGCTATATCGCAGCGAAAAACAAAATGGCGGCGATTTAAATTCGAATGAAAGAACAAAAATGTACAAAAGTGCATTCGGGGTTTTAAAAAATTATAAAAAAGTTACTACTTATGGAAATAGTTCTAAATTTTTGAAATACGTTTAGAATTAACTAATTTACGTTATTTCTCGAAAACAATTGCTATATCGCAGCGGAAAACAAAGTGGCGACGCGATAAACTCGAATGAAAGGAAATAAAAGTGCATTCAGGGTTTTAAAAAATTGTAAAAAAATAACCATGAATGGAATTACTTTTTAAATTTTTAAAATACATTTAGAATGAACTAATTTATAATATTTATATAAAACAATTGATATATCGCAGCGAAAAACAAAATAGCGACGAGCTAAACTAGAATAAATAGAAATAAAATTTTACTCGTGGTTTTAAATAATTGTAAAAAAATAACCACCAAAATAATTAGTTTTAAATTTTCAAAATACGTTTAGAATTAATTGATTAATTATATTTTTCTAAAACAATAGTTATATCGTAGCGAGAAACAAAATGGCGGCGCGTTAAACTTGAATTAAAGGAAATAAAAGTGCATTCGAGGTTTTAAATAATTGTAAAAAAAGAACCAGCAATGGAATTAAGTTTTAAATTTTTAAAATACACTTAGAATTAAGCAGTTTACAACATTTCTTTAAAACAATTGCTATATCGCAGCAAGAAATAAAATGGCGATGAGTTAAACTCGAATGAAAGGAAATACAAGTGCTTTCGGGCTTTTAAAAAAATGTACAAAAATAATCACCAAAGGAATTAGTTTTTAAATTTTTGAAATACGTTTAGAATTAATTCATTTACAAAATTTCACTAAAATAATTACTTTATCGCAGCTAGAAATAAAATGGTGACGAGTTAAACTCGAATAAAGGGAAATAAAAGTGCATTCGGGGTTTTAAAAAACTGTAAAAAATAACCACTAATGGAATTAGTTTTAAATTTACGAAATACGTTTAAAATTAATCAATTTAAAATATTTATTTAAAACAATTGCTATATCGCAGTGAAAAACAAAATGGCGATGAGTTAAACTCCAACGAATGGAAATAATAGTGCATTCGAGGTTTTAAAAAATTATAAAAAAAATATCCACCAATGGAATTAGTTTTAAATTTTCTAAATGCATTTAGAATTAATCAATTTACAATATTTAACTAAAACAATTGCTATATCGCAGCGAAAAACAAAATAGCGACGCGCCAAACTCGAATTAAAGGAATTAAAAGTGCATTCGGGGTTTTAAAAATTTAAAAAAAATAACCACCCAAGGAATTTGTTTGAAATTTTCGAAATACGTTTAGAATTAACGAATTTACAATATTTCTCTAAACCAATTGCTATATTGCAGCGAGAAACAAAATGGCGACGAGCTAAACTCGAATGAACAGAAATAAAATTGCATTCGGAGTTTTAAATAATTAAAAAAAATAGCCAGCAATGGAATTCGTTTTAAATTTTAGAAATACGCTTAGAATTAACTAGTTTATAATATTTCCCTAAAACAATTGCTATATCGCAACGAGAAACAAAATGGCGACGCTATAAACTCGAATGAAAGGAAGTAAAAGCGCTTTCGGGGTTTTAAAAATTAAAACAAAAAATAATCACTAGAGGAATTAGTTTTAAATTTTCAAAATACGTTTAGAATTAATTAATTTACAATACTTCACTAAAATAATTGTTATATAGCAGAGAGAAACAAAATGGCGAGGAGCTAAACTCGAAAGAAAGGAAATAAAAGTGCATTCGGGGTTTTAAAAAATTGTAAAAAAGTAACCATCAAAGGAATTAGTTTTTAAATTTTCAAAATACGTTTAGAATTAAGTAATTTACAATAGTTTTCTAGAACAATTGCTATTACGCAACGATAAACAAAATGGCGATGAGTTAAACTCGAATGAAAGGAAATAAAAGTGCTTCCAGGGTTTTCAAAAATGTAAAAAAATAACCACCAAAGGAATTAGTTCTAAATTTATGTAATGAGTTTAGAATTAAGTAATTTACAATATCTTCCTAAAACAATTGCTATATCGCAGCGATAAACAAAATGGCGACTTTTTAAACTCGAAAAAAATGAAATAAAAGTGCTTTCGGGGTTTTAAAACATTGTAAAAAAATAATCACCTATGGAATTAACTTTAAATTTTCCAAATACATTTAGAATTAAGTAGTTTATAATGTTTCACTAAAACAATTGCTATATCGCAGTGAGAAACAAAATGGCGAGGAGTTAAACTCGAATGAAAGGAAATAAAAGTGCATTCAGGGTTTTAATAAACTGTAAAAAAATAACCACGAAAGGAATTAGTGTTTAAATTTTTTAAATACGTTTAAAATGACTTTATTTATAATATTGCCTTAAAACAATTGCTATATCGTAGCGAAAAACAAAATGGCGATGAGTTAAACTCGAATGAAAAGAAATAAAAGTGCATTTGTGGTTTTAAAAACGTGTACAACCAATTGAATTAGTTTAAAATTTTTGAAATCCGTTTAGAATTAGTCAATTTACAATATTTCTCTAAAACAATTGCTATATCGTAGCGAGAAACAAAATGGCGACGCACTAAATTCGAATGAAAGGAAATAAAAGTGCTTTCGGGGTTTTAAAAAATTGTAAAAAAATAACCACTGAAGGAATTAGTTTTAAATTTTTAAAATACTTTTAGAATTAAGCAATTTACAATATTTCACTAAAATAATTGCTATATCGCAGTGAGAAACAAAATGGCGACGCGCTAAACTCAAATGAAAGGAAATAAAAGTACTTTCGGAGTTTTAAAAAATTGTAAAAAAATAACCACCAAAGGAATTAGTTTTAAATTTTCAAAATATGTTAAGAATTAACTAGTTTACTATATTTTACTAAAACAATTGCCATATCGCAGCGAAAAACAAATTAGCGACGAGCTGAACTCGAATGAACAGAAATAAAATTGTACTCGAGGTTTTAAATAATTGTAAAAAAATAACCACCAAAAGAATTAGTTTTTAATTTTTGAAATACGTTTAGAATTAACTGATTTATAATATTTTACTAAAACAATTGCTATATCGCAGCGAGAAACAAAATGGTGGCGAGTTAAACTCAAATGTAAGGAAATAAAAGTGCATTCAGGGTTTTAGAAAATTGTAAAAAAAATAAGCACCAAAGGAATTAGTTTTTAAATTCTCGACATACGTTCAGAATTAATTGATTTACAAATTTTCAAAAATTAAAAAGAATTGCTATATAGCAGCGAGAAACAAAACTCAAATGAGAGGAAATAAAAGTGCATCAAAAATTAAATTATAATATTGTAAGTTTTTATTGTCACGGGTTGTATGTATATGTTTAATATGTATATGTAGGGTGGGTGGGTGGCCTCTATCCCACCCTCCAATCAGCATAACATACACCAGGGTGTTTCGGAAATAATTATTTTTTTAAATAAAATGTGATAAGTGTATAGTTTATAAATTGGGTTATTAATGATGTGTAATTTTTTTTTATACATAACAGTAAAGTATTTAGTTGGAGGGTTGGCTAGAAGCTGCCGATTTACCCTTTTAATTCACTCAATTATTTTCGTTCTATTTTCGTTATTGATTTTGTTATAAATACAATAGTTTAGATAAGGTTACTGTTTAAAAATTAAATCACTATTTTAGTTTAAATTAATATGTATATGTAGGGTGGGTGGGTGGCCTCTATCCCACCCTCCAATCAATAAAACCAAAGTACTAGTATCATTAAAAAATTGATTTAATCTGCTTTACGTAATTATTTTTGTAATGAGGTATACAATATATTTTTGTTTGTGTTCAATGACCCAATTTATCTTTAAAAGGTAAGAGATACAAAATTTTTCATGAATATATCCTCGTTAAATTGATCCATTCACCCATAAAAAATTCGGAGTGGAAAATAAAAATAATTGTCCAATGATTTGACGGAATTGCACACAATGGTGAAATAACGGTGCTGGATGTGGGGGAATCCCGCAGAATCTTCGGGGGAAGAAGTAGCGACACGCGTGGGAATCGTCTAGGCAATAATTCTGCCCTTCCGCCCTTCTAGCCGTGGCAATAAAAGATAAACAAATGCCGGGACTATTTGTTGATGCGCGTTGGGGATAAACGGTCCCGCGGTGGACGCACATAAAGTTGCTGATTTATCGGCGGTTATTGCCGGCCAGGATTTATCTCCGGTAATTATTGAATTTGAACGCGTCGATTCAATCCAATTTTTTATTTCAAATCCTCACCGATGATTGAATGCTAGATTTGAGCACTAAATGATCGATGAAGTGGAGTAAAAAGATTTATTTATTAAAATCTAGTAGTTTTAGAAAAGTGTAATGTTGATGGTTGCTTGATATAAAATCAAGTAAATAAAAGAGCGATAAATTCATCACGTTGCCGAAATTAATTGTCGCAAAAATTTAATTAAAAGACGGTGACGGCGGCGCGATTCATCTCCCGGGCCTCCCGATGGAGTGGCGGCGGACCAGAGAACCCGCCCTCCTCCTGTAAGATTACAAAGATAGATCTCCCGTGAGATTAACTACTCGAGCGGGTTTCAATAAACTTCAATACGGCGGAATTTACGGGCGCCGGCAAATTTATCGTCCGCAACGGAACGGATGTGCGGAATGCTCGCGCACGCTCGCTCACGCTCGCGAGCCCTCTTAAGCCGGATCGGGCCTTTTGATAAATTAAATTAAACCCCCAGCACGCCGTTAATGATGATGAATAATTTCTGTCTGATCTGCCCGTGCCGTACGGAAACGCGACGCGCCCTTCTAATGAAGCGCCATTCACTCGATTTACTACGCTTGTTGCTGCCGAGTTCAAAGCGCTCTAGATTTGTATTTATGTTTAAATTACCCATTACAATCACAATATAATAATTATAATTTAATAATTATAATAAAAATCTTAATAAAGATGACCACGATCATAAACAACATTAAAGCGAGAGAAAAAAATCCTTTATCCCATGGCCTCCAGCATTCTTTCGTTATGCAAATGCCGTCGATCGTTACATTATACGGAAAATGGAAAACCGTGCCGCTACAACTTAATGTCATTTAATATGGAGCACGCGACTGGAAAAGGGGATTATGTTTCAATCAGGATTTATCGCGCGATAAGTTCTCAACGCGCGTGCTTTATTCGATATTAGACTTAACAAGCGTGAAATAACGGATAAAACGAAAGTTGTATGAGCTATATAAGGGATTTAGATTGCGTTTACTATTTTGTTGATGAATGTTCGCCGCGTATATAATAATAAACGTAAATTTCATTCCGATATAACTTTAATTATCGCCACGATAAAATTAATTCTAACAGAGACAAGAATTATTATTATTATTAAAATTGTAATCAATTTCGTTTTTCTTTCTTTCACAGTCGTATTTACGTACACGAGTAAATCTAAAGTCTCCGCGGAGAATTACACGGAAAAGATTTTTGCAAAAGTGCGAATGTAAATGAAATGCATTAGCATTTTGCATATTTCATCCTCGCGTTGGATTAAAACTTATTTTAGAGCTCATTTAATGGGATTATCGCGGAAGTGAAAAGGTCCGACCGTGCGGAGAAAGAGAGAGACGGCGAACGAACGAACGAACGAAAAAAAAAAAAGGATTTTCCGGGCGAGGATCAAAGGGGACAACTTTCCGAAAGCTCGGTTAGCGCATGATAAAATAATACGATGTATAAATGCAGTTTTAGCTGATGGAAATAAATACATGTTTTGAATGAATGAGGAAAAACTGAGTGAATACGGGTTGTATTAAAATTAATTAATTTTATTTTAATGAAAAAAAACGTATTAAAGTTTTTAGGTCGTTTTAATTAATAATTAAAAAATTACAATGAGTGATGTTTTAGAGTGATGGAGGAAATATTTTAAAGTAACATAAATAAATTTCATCCGATCTTATCCGCCCTTAAGGCCGGCATGTGTACCATTGGTATAACCTACAAGAGTTGATCCTGTTTTTGCAAAAAATGCCGGATCTAGAGGAGTTAATCAGTACTAAATATCCGTAAGTCAAGGGGTTGAGGCAGCTCCAAAGTCAGCCGCCTGTGATACACCAGATTCCAAATGGAAGGACCTAGAATGGGACCTTGAAGGACAACTCCGATGACAACTACCTTCATGCATCTTCAATGATTAGCCTACGAGGGCTATTGTAGCTGCTTATAATGCGGAATGTGTGGTCCGGAACTCCCTTCTGGTTAGAACCTCCAAAATTATGGCCCAGGATGTTGAAGGCGTTTTTAGCATCTAGTGCGATGGTCAGTTTTGAATCAGCCAGCCTCTGAACTTTCCTGATGGCATCCACCATCAAGCGCCCTTGTACGAATCCGAATTGTCTGTCGGATATTCCATCTATGCTGTCGAGCTACCGCTGAAGCCTTTTTTTGTTCAGTGTCTTCAGGATTTTACCTTCGAAATTTAGTAGGCTGAGTGGCCTCTAGCCATTGGGTTTAACAGGGTCCATCTCTGCTTTAGGAAATAACGTAAATCTGACCATTTATAACGTGTAGGAAACAATTCTTCGCGGAAGCAAGAGTTATACAACTCCAAGATTCTGAATTGAATGTTCTCTTCAAGCACCTTGTTTAGAAAGAGCCCTGATGGTTTCCCTTAGCTCGTGTAAAGTAAAAGTGTAGGGAAAAGGGAAAACATCTGTGGTCTCTATTCTCCGGCGTTACGTATCATCTTTGGGAAGCTGGGCTTCTGTTAGGACATCCACTCCTCGACGGAAATATGGAGCTTCGATTTGGGTAGTGTAAGCCTTCGGCGCACGATCTTGTTATCTTGTAAGACAGTCTCCAGAGGTCCATCCGCCTCTACTTCCCTAATCAGTTTTAGCCACGTGTTCTCCTACGTCTGAATGTCGACTTGTTCTTCGGTCTTTTGAAAGGGCTTATCGAGGTCGGTGCTCTCCCTGCGTGACTAGGCGGCGTGCAGCATTATCTCTAGCCCTTAGACTCGCCACTTCTGGGGTCCACCAGTACACTGGCCTCCTGCGCGGGATTGATTTCTTAGAGATTGTGGGACACGTCATTTCTAGCTGTGTCCCATCTAGGCTTTCGTGCAGGCTGTGGAAGGTTCGGGGTGCACATGGTGAGATTGATGCCATCAAAGACTAGTGGATAAAGATCACCTTTATGTTAATGAATGAAGAGCAGCTTTATGTTTATATTCAGCGAGAGTACCGTTGGCTTTAGATGTTTGCCATGAGCCCCACGAATCGAATTCGCACGATTTGCAATATTTAGATTTAACACAAATGTCAACAACTATTCCACGGCACCAACCGATAAGCGTTATCAAGCCGAACATTGACGATCAACTGCGCTTTCTCCACCATCAATCACCCGAGACAATAAATACGTTATTATTTTTGGAAGATTGAGTTGCGCTCTTTTTTTGCTGCCCTTTTCATACTTACTGTGCACACAGTTTCAGTTGCTTCACCAATTGTTTTGACAAGTTTTCACCTTTCAAGACTCTAAACTATACTTTAAGCCAAAACAAAAATTTTTTTTTCCAAATTCTAGAGTGGCCTAACCCCTTAAACCCCATGTGCCAAATGTCACTACCGTTCTTCTCTTCGTTCGTTACACTCTAATTGTTTATACGCGCCATTATTTGTGGCGAGGCCAGTGTTAGATCTATAATGGACGATTTATTATGCAGAACGCATGAAAAATCCCTCCCAGTTAGTTGTCACTCTCGTATTGGGGGAGAGGAAGTGTCGTAGCAGATAAATACCCTTATATGTTCCCGTTCTTCTGTTCTGCCTCACAGTGGTCACAAAGGGTATTTGGCCGCTTGAATATCCTGCTCAAAAGCGGATCGAAGGCACCATGTACCGTGAGGAGCTGTCAGATGTTAGTCCACCTTCTTATGTTGCCTGAATATCCATGGCTCTACATATGGTATGAGAGTCCAGGTTATGCGAGCATCATTTCAGCGATCCTACTAATGTGTCAATAGGTTCTCCCATGTCCTCTTGAGGGCCACTCGTTTGGAAGTACCCCGTTTCTGTATTTTGTGAGTTTCTCTCTGAGGATCAGGTTCATTGGTGAGACCGAAACCAGAACCTCTTCAATGCACCCAGGTGATGCCCTTATAGGGGCGGCCCAATTCTTCGACCGTAGGAAAAACTCAGATTCTAGAAGGATGGCTGCATTACCTTCTTCCATATTCTTAAATCATCTGCTATCTTACCTGCCATCATTAGGTTCGCTGACCAAAATAACGAGATTATTGTGCTACTTCGCGATTGTAATTAACTCGTGAATTAACAACAGTTTAAGTAGGCCTATAGGTTTTGGTACTGGATTTTGTGCGGCCTCTTCGCACTCCGCGCCCTTGGACTTGCAAGGCATGCAGTTGCAGTTGCTTAAGATATCTAGTTAGTAATTCACAAGGGATCAAACCCATCCACATTGGCAAGAATCTTCTTCTCAACAATTGTACCAGTACATCCTTATGGCCCTCAAATAGTGCGACTCTTAGAATGCCTTATTCACAGGACTCTGATCTCAGGGGTGCCCCCGATCTCCTTCCCACATTGTCTTCGAGGATAGTTTTCCAGAAATTTCAGTTCCATGACCGCTTGATCACCCTTTTTCAGTCGGCTCCTCCATCCGTGTCATTGGCCAGGTCAAGCGCCATACAGCCCTCTCGATCTCGGCAGGCTGTGAGTGCCCTAATCGCCCGTAATATCTGCCGGTAAGCCTCATCCGAAACCTCCAACACGAACCTAGTTTTCTTGGCACCAGATGACGATGTTATGGACAATTAGCCAGGGACTGTACGAATGCCGACAAGAGGGATGGATGCAGATACTGCGGAACGCATGAAGAAGGCCGACCCAAAAAGTTTCGCCTATGTTACCTAGGGCATGGTGTCAAACAAACAGACGACAGATGTAGTGCTTACAGAATGGCGTACAGCGGAAGGCCACACGATATCCAAGCTAAATAAAGAAATGAACGTAGAAATGAACCAAATAAAGCGAAAAGAGGGTTAGTGGCATAGTTCGCAAGTGCCTACAGGCGAACCTAAATAAGTAACCTCCTGGACGTGGACTCCCGGGAGAACAAAGTAGACATTCTACTGATTAGCGAATCAAATATCAACAGACTCACAGGCGAATGGTTGGCGATGTGGGAATTTTGATTAGAGAGTAGGTGAAGGACAACATTGGTGCCACAGTATATCATCACCGGGGAATAGTCTGGACGGAAGTGGATAGCGTATTTTAGCTTCCCCGAATGAGACCGAAAAAAAGTTCATGGCATGGACCGCAAAATTTGAAACATGCATCAAGAGCTTGGACAGAAGATGCTGCTTGGACTAGACCTCGAGGTGGTCAACAGTGGCAAAGAACCTATACTAGTGAGGAGCAACTCCTTCCTAATAATCGACCTAACACTGGCGCGAATGTCAATATTGAGCACAATCCGTGGCTGGAGGATCGAGACAGGAGTGGAAAACTACAGCGACCACAGGTACATCTCATTCCAATTATGGGATTTATATACCCCCGACACTCGGCCTAGAACAATCCAGAAGAGGTACGGAGTAGGACAAACTAAGAGGAGCCCTGACAGCAGGGATATACATCATGGAGACCGCAGAGAAGACGTTCGACAAACAAGAAGGCATGCGACGAGGCAATATCCCGGATGCTCCCAGGGAATAACATAAGGAAATAACCGGCATATTGGTGGAAAGAAGAAATCGTCGCCACAAGAGCACTGGTAATTGCGGCTAGACGTAACAGCAGGTCAATGAAGATGGGCCGAGGAGAAGAGTTCCAAAAGGCCAAAGATCTGAAATGGAGAGAGCTTCTCATACAACTGGAAGACGAGATAAAATCATCGGCGATCGAGTCGGCAGTCCCGGAAGGAGTACTCGAAACAGTTACAGCCCTCTTCCCGGACCACCCTAGACCTACGCGGAAGGACGAGGGAGGCGATAACCCAAGCGACCACGATTTTGAGCCCTTCACAGAGGAAGAAGTAGCAAAGGCGTTTTTTGTTGCAAAAAATACATCTTCTAAAAAATCTTAACTGGTTACGAAAGCAAGTACCTAGCAATAATATTAACGAAAAATATAAAAGCCTAAAAAAAGAAATTAACATTGAAGTTATAGAAGAAAAGAAAAAGCATTATAATTCTATTGTATCAAATTCTGAAAATAAAACTAAAGCAAGTTGGAAATTGATTAATAAAATTCAAGGTAAAACAACTTCTTCTACCAGTTATAAAATTAATCATAATAACGAAATTATTGATGACACCAAAAAAATTGCTAAAATATTCGGAAACTTTTTTTCTAATGATATATCGAATAAAGTGAATGCACGTTTTGGTAATGATTTATCATACAATTGCACTACTTCATCACTTGAAAACAACAGTTTATTCTTTGATCCTAACGAAAACAGAAATGTTAAATGTAATATGTACTTTAAATTCCATAAAAACTACTGGCCTAGATGGAATACCATCTCAATTGATTAAGGCATGTGCCGAAGAAGTAGCACCTATACTAGCTGAGCTTCTCAACAGGTCTATAGAAAAAGGTAAGTTTCCTCAGTGCTTGAAAATAGCTGCTATAGTACCCATCCCCAAAAAGCAAAATTCCTGTAACTTAGATGATTTTAGACCAAATGCAATGCTCAGTATATTTTCTAAATTAATTGAAAAAATTGTAGTAATTAAAATATTCTTATTCTTGACCAAATTTAACATTTTAACGGTAGATCAGTATGGCTTTAGACTTGGATATTCCACCGAAACTAGTTTAATTAATTTTACACAGCATATTAATAATTGTCTAGACAACGGTGAATATGTTGTAGCTCTTGCTTTTGATCTGACGAGAGCTTTTGACACGGTTTATGTTGAATTTATTAAGGAAAAATTATTTGCAATGGGAATTCGTGGACCTTGAAGATAGAAACATTGTAGTAAAAATCAACCACATTATATCGTCAGATTATAAAATGAAAATGGGTACGCCACAGGGAAGTAATTTAGGCCCGTTATTGTTTTTGATTTATGTTAATGATTTACCATCTCATATAACTTATGGGAAAATATTTATGTATGCAGATGATGTCTGCATAATAATATCAGTCAAATGTCAAAACAGAGTACATCAAAAAACGTTATTTGTGAACAATTTATTCTTTTGAAAAAATGCTGTAAGGCGTTTTGCCATGATTGATTCTAGTATTTTAGAAAATGTGCTTAATATTGATATGGGCCTATAGTTGTTGTAGTCATCGGCGTTGCCCTTTTTATATATGGGTGGTACAATGGACCGTTTTAATTTATAGGTACCTGTAGAAAATGAGCTATTAAAAATATTAATAAGTGGCTCAGCAATAATATGGATCGAATGTTTTATTAAAGATATTGGAGTGCGATCGTGACCGAACGATTTTTTATTTTCCATATTAGCGATTATGTTTATTAATTCTGTGCTGGTGATTGGTTCTAGGAACATGGTATTATTATGTATAGGTATATTACATACATAGGTTGCGTCTTGTACTGGAAATTTATTCTTTAATATATTTAATGAGGTTTCTTTAAAATAATAATTAAAGTCGTTTGCCAGTTGTCTTTCATTATTAGTTTTTGGTAATACTCTTGTTTTTTTTATTGTGAGTACCGACTACATCGCGAATGATAGACCACGCAGCTTTTGATTTATTTTGTGAGCTAGATAGCTTATTTTCGTAATGTGCACAACGTTCCTTATGTAGTAGTTCTTTATACTTTGCGATTTCTTTTTTTAGTAATGATTTATACTCGGGCATGCGTTGGGAGGCAATTTCATAAACATGCATTTGATTTTTACAATTAATAATTTCTATCGAGTTATATTTGGGGTTTTTCTTTTGATTCTTAATTTTCTTGAATGGAAAGTGTTTATTTGTATACATTAGAAATATATAAATAAATTGGGTGTATTTAATGTTGGTATCTGTAGACTCAAAAACAGACTAAAATAGTTCATTCTGTAAATCTACTAGAAAAGCACCCAACGCGTGCTTGGTGTATAATCTTACATTGGAGTAGGATAGAAAAAATAATTCACAAATACTACACTTAATTGTTACTTCACTTGTAGATTTATCACATATGTAACACTTTAAAGTATCCATACGCGAAAAGAGAGTTAAATTTCCTTCAGAAGCGGAGCGATTTAAACTAGCTGCCGCCATCATAGTTATCTATTAGATTTTTGTTTTGTTATCCATGTCTCTACATTTGGTATGAGAGTCCAGGTTATGCGAGCAACCAATGTGTCTATAGGTTCTCTCATGTCCTCTTGAGGACCACTCGTTTGGAAGTACCCCGTTTCTGTATTTTGTGAGTTTCAGATCTCTCTCTCTCTCATTGAGGATCAGGTTCATTGGTGGAACCGAAACCAGAACCTCTTCAATGCACCCAGGTGATGCCCTTATAGGGGCGGTCCAACTCTTCGGCCGTAGGAAGAACTCAGATTCCAGAAGGATGGCTGTATAATCTTCTTCCATATCCATATCTACCATCCTACCTTCTGATCAGAATAACGTTGAGATTGTCGTGCTACTTCGCGATTATAATTATCTCTTTGGTTGGACTGCAGGGCATGCAACAGAGGAAGGGGGTTACCCTTGCATCGAACAGCGTATTCAGTTGCTTAAGATATCTAGTTCTTGACACCAGGCCCTGTTGTGGCCGAAACCACGGTATCGCTAATATTGTGGAAGTTTTGTCTTAACGAATTCACAGAGGTTCCCCCATCCACATTGGCAAGAATCTTCTTCTCAGCAATTGTACCAGTACATCCTTATGGCCCTCAAGTAGTGCAACGGTTAGGATGGCTGTATATTGCCTTATCTAGAGGACTCTGATCTCAGGGGTGCCCTCGATCTCCTTCCCATAATGTCGTCGAGGATAGTCTACAAGAAATTTCAGTTATTTGACCACCCTGTTGGTCCCGATCACCCTTTTTCTGTCGGCTCCTCCATCCATGTCCTTGGCCAGGTCAAGCGCCATACACCTCTCTCAATCTCGGCTGTGAGCGCTTAATCTCCCGTATTATCTGCCAGTAAGCCTCATCCGAGACCTCCAGCATAAACCTAGTTTTCTTGGCACCAGAGGACAATGTTATGGACACTTAGCTAGGGACTGTACGAGTGCCGACAAGAGGGATGGATGCAGATGCTGCGGAACGCTAGGGCATGAAGAAAGGCTGTCAGGCTAACCTAAAATGTTTCGCCTGTGTTGTCTAGGTATGGCATGGTGTCAAACAAACAAACGACACATGTAGTGCCTACAGAGTGGCGTACGAAACTGCGCGAGGTGAAGTAACGGGAGGACGCAGAGGAAGGCCACGCGATATCCGAGCCAAACTAAGAAATGATCATAGAAATGAACCAAAAAAAGGCGAAAAGTGGCATAGTTCGCAAGTGCCTACAGGCGAACCTAAATAAGTAACCTCCTGGACGTGGACTCCCGGGAGAACAAAGTGGACATTCTACTGACCAGAGAGCCAAATATCAACAGGCTCACAGGCAAATGGTTGGCGATGTGGGAATTGTAATTAGAGAGTAGGTGAAGGACAACATTGGTACGCCGGGAAATAGTCTGGGCGGACGTAGATAGCGTTCATGGCATTGACCGCAGACCTTGAAACATGTGTCAAGAGCTTGAGCAGAAGACACTGTTGGGACTAGACCTCAAGGTGGTCAACAGTGGCGAAGAACCTACACTAGTCAGGAGCTGGAAAACTACAGCGACCACAGGTATATCTCATTCGAATTGTGGGATCGAAGTACCCCCGGCGTCCGGCCTAGAACAATCCATACATACATTCTTTATTCTTTATTCTTTACAACTTAGTTCTTCTTGCATATAAAATATTCACAAAATAATACATAAATTAATGAACCACGCACACAAATTTAAACAGCAATAATCACGGACGGAGTTGACTGGTTTCAATGTTCTTTCACATAGTCTCAAATCCATCCACTGTCCAGTAAAACATGTTGACAGCTTCTGAATTCTTCTTTTGTAATATATTTGAGTAAATATGCTATAATAATAATAATAATAATCTTCTTCTCAACAACTATATCAGTACGTCTCTATGGCTCTCAAGAAGGGCGACTCAGTGTGGCTGCATACTGCCTTATCCAGAGGACTTTGATCTCTTGGGTGCTCCCGATGTCCTTTCCACAATTTCTTTGGAAATTTCAGTTCGATGGTTGGTCCCGATACCGTTATTTTGTTGGCGTCTATCCACGTCATCGGCCAGATCAAGCTCCATACAGTCCTTTCAAACTGGGCGGACTTTAAACGCTTGTCAGCCCTAATTTCTTATAATGTCTGGCTTACTGGCACCTCATCTGGAACCTCCAGCATGAACCTAGTTTTTTGGCACCAGATGCGAACCTAAATAGGTGATCTCCTAGACGTGTACTCCTAGGAGAACAAAGTGGACATTCGACTAATGAGCGAGCCAAATACCAACAGGCTCACAGGCGAATACTCACATATAGGGACGCGGATGTGAGAATTGTGATTAGAGGGTAGGCGAAGGACAACATTGGTCCCACAGTAAATCCTCGCCGAAGGATAGTCTAGGCGGAAGTGAACAGTCTTTTACGTTGTTTGCTACGCTCCCCCAAATGAGACTGAAGAGAAGTTCAGGACATGGACCTAAAACATAAATCAGGAGCTTGGACAGAAGAACTTCAACGCTAAGGTCTTTAGGGTTAACTATAATTTCTCAAATGATAGGCCTCTCATTCTCTGAGGCAGTTTGTTGTAAAATTTAATTCCCCAGAATTCCCAGGGCCGTTTATATACTTTATTAGTCTTGTTTTGTTAATGTATATATATCATCATTATTCCTGGTTATATAACTATGTTTGGTTGAAATGATACTATACTGGCTAAAATGTTTCACAATGTAAATCAGACAGGTATAAATGTATAAAGAGGATAAGGTCATTATACTTAAGGATTGAAAAAGAGGCTTGCATTCCTTTCGGCGTCGCCACGAAGAATGGCCCCAAATAAGCAATCCATACCTAAGCAAACAATGGCAAGTTCCGTGATATGAGGCCCCTAAGATGTTTCCTGAGACTTGGTTAGACAGGTTTCTTAATAAAAATATTTTGCTGCACAATTTTTTGGCTAGCATGTCCGAGTTTTGCATCTACATTAAGGAAGAGTCCTTGACCAATCCCAAGAAATTGGATTCACTCGAGAATAGATCATAATAATGCTGATCCCAATTGCGAAGACTACAGAGCATATTGACAGTTTTTGTTTGATTGAGTTGGTTAACGTTAAACAACCTCTTAGACCTTAACAGAGCACTGCTGCTGAGCTGTAAACTCATATCAAGGTGATCACTTGTGCTTATCAAGGTGGTATCTTAAGCATACATGATGGTTTGTACATTATACACAGCATGAGAAAAGTCGTTGATGAAAACAAAAAATAGTAGTAGTCCTAGTATTGACCCCTGTGGTACACTATGTTCAATCCTAAGTGTGTCAGAAGTAATTCCATCCGCCTTAACTACTTCTGATCTCCCGGCCAAGTACGATCTAATCAGTGCACAACTAGACTCACATAAACCGTAGAATGTGAGCTTTTTTATTAGTAGGCAGTAGTTATCGAAGTCAAAGGGTTTTGTTAAGTCTAAAAAGGTGACTATTGATACTCCCCTGTTGTCGAACATCTCTAAAATGTTTACAGCGAGTTGTAAAATAGTATCAGTGGTAGAGAACCCATTTCTAAACCCAAACTGGCACGCATTCAGCAGCTGGTTATCCTGCAAGTAAGATACTATTTGGATATACATTATTTTCTTTAGGATCTTTGAATAAACGGGAATTATCGAGATTGATATGTAGTTAGAAGCGTCACATTTGTCACCCTTCAAAAAAACAGGTATCACTAATGAGGTCTTCATTAGGTCAGGAATTATACTGAACCGCAAACATTAAAAATTTTGGTCAGAGGTATCAGTATAGACTCCTTACACCTTTTAATTAGGTCAACTGACCATCCATAAAAATCTTTTGTCTTTTAAGACCACATGAGCTACTGACACCTGCTTGAAACTAAATTTGGCATTAGACCTCATGGGTGGCATGAACTCCATAGCATTACTACGATAATACTAGTTGCGTAGAGTCAACGATAATCTTTATTAAGTTCTGGAAAGATTTGTTAAACTCATTTGGAGAGATATAACATTGCTCACCCTGAAATGATTCTTTTTGCATTTGAATTGATAACTTACCACATGGCTTTACATTTGTTGTTCGAGTTATAAATAAAACTATCATTAGGCTTTATTTTAGCGGCTTTTATAGATAATTTATATATACGTCTTTCTCTATCTCTCTGAGGTATATATCTTTTAAATTTTGGTCATTCTGAGCGGCATCGCGTAAAAATAGTAAGTGCTCTCTCATGACCACTAGTATGTTATTATACTAGTGGGTTTTATTTATATTAGAATTTTTACATTTGATGAGCTTTCCTGGAAAAGTATTATTACAGACTGCTAAAAACAAATTATTGTAACAATGCATATTTTATATTGGGATCAATTATATTTAATAACTCAACCCAGTTTATTGAAACCAATGATTGAAAGAATATGAACTTACCAGTTTCTGTGATGGGTCTTACTTTCTTAGAGCAAATATTGCTCTTATATGATCAGAAAAAATGTTTGAGATTGATTATTGAATAATAATAATAATTGTCTTTTATTTCAACAAAACATAATATATAATACAGAATACATACATTGTTAGCAACACAAAAAATAAAATAAAATAAAACTTTTAATTACATATTTATGTGTGTAGAAATATGGCGAAGTTCAGCTTTACATACGATATGTTGCTGTTTTTCAACTTAACCTAAGACATTAAAACTTAACATTCATCTGTTCGAAAAGCGATAGATAGTGCACTACATTTAAAAAAAAGATCATTCTCAACAATTTATACATTAATAAAACAATTTTTATAGAGCAGAACAAATTTTTGTTTACTAAATCCTAATATATAAGTCGGGCATTGGTTTATTATTTTACAAATTTGATAAGAAAAAGAACGACAGAAAAAGGCTGTTTTATGCTTAGGGGGTGTTAATGTACCTTTAAATCTAATTTTAATATTGTGAACGTCTCCTCTGTATGATATTTTATTATGTAGATACTGAGGACACTTGTGAGTAATTATTTTTTTAAATAATAATACTTGGTGTATTTGTCGTGTTTGTTGCATACTTAGCCATCCTAGTCCTCGTCTTTTAGCCTTAACTGGTTGCCTTCTAGGTATTCCACATACGAAACATACGCAGCTATTTTGTAATTTTTGAATTTTGTTAGCGGTTGCAACATCTAGACACGGCAATGAGAAAAGTTTGATAGCACAAGAGATTCACAAAGAATTTTTTGGTAATAAATGCCTAGACCTATACAATATTTTTAATTTATAAAAGGCCCGTTGTCAACATTTAGCAACAACTTTTAAAACGAAGATCTTTATCTATTGTGACTCCCAGCACTTTAACTTCACTCTGAAAAGCTATCGGTGCATTATTGATACAAATTGTCCCATTTATATATTCCATTGCAAGTTCCCTCGTTTTTTTCTTCCAAAAACCATGGCACAAGACTTATTCGGATTTAAAAATAATGAATGGTTATAACAACCTTTATATAAGTTCTGCAGGTCTTCATTTATCTTATTACAAGCGCTTGCAATGTCGTCCTTTTGGAAAGATAAATATATTTGAGTGTCATCTGCATAATATTGCGATGAACAGAATTTAAGATATTTTGTTAAAACCAACGAATATATTATATACAATAAGGGGCCGGTGATCGATCCCTGGGGTACCCCACTCTGGACGGAAAATGGTAACGAAATATCGTTACTAGTAACAACTTGTTGTGAACGATTGCATAGATAATTTTGAAACAGTAATACTGCTTGTGGACTCAAACCAATGTAATTTAGAATAGCGAGCAGAACATTATGATTTATTGTATTAAAAGCGCCTGAAAAATCAAGTAGTACTAATATTGTTCATTTGTCGTTATCAGTTTCCCTAACAATATTATCAACAATATTTAGCAAAGAGGTACAGCAATTATGCCCACTTCTAAAACCAGGTTGCGTATCTGGTAAAACATTGTTCCTATCAACAAATAATTGTAATTGTTCATTTAGCCCCTTTTCAATAACCTTTGATAGCGTTGGCAGAATACTGACTTGTCTTAAATCCTTAAAATCTTTTAGTGTTGTTACTTTCGTCAGAGGTATTACATGTGCCACTTTCCATACATCTGGAAATACCGAGTTAATAATACAAAAATTTATTATGTTTCATAAGAACGGAAGTATGAAAGAACAGCACAATTTTATGAATCTTATGTCAATTCCATCATGCCCACAACTTTAGATTTAATGCTACAAATATACTTTAAGATCATGATTTCTGTTATAGGTACAAAATGAAGTTCCCCAACCCCAATTTTGTTTTCATTATAAAATTTTACCAAATTTTAATTTTTATTTGTCATAATGGAATTGCAAAGAACTCATTTAGTTTATTCGCATTTTTTAAATTTTCTGGAATTTCAACTTTGGGCTTCTTTTTATAAATATCCAGTTTATTAAAAGATTGCCACATATTACTGCCAACTCGTAACTGATATTCAACAAACGCTTTCTTTTCATGCCTGATTAAAGATGTAATTGCATTACGAAGATTTTTATAAAATTCCCAGTGTTCACAGAACTTAGTCTTCTTATATCTATTTAATGCAGCATTGCGATCTGAAATAAGCTTTTTAATAGTTAATCCATGGACTGCACTTTTTAGTGAAACGACGAGTTATTAAGGGAACATGTAAGTCATATAAGGTCAATAAATTTTGATTTAAGAAAAGTATTTTCTCATTAATATCATTTATGTCAAAAATATTATTCCATGGTATAGATTCCAGATCCGCTTTGAATTGATTATAATCTAGTTTGCTGTAGTTTCTATATGTTCTAATAACACTTGGCTCACTTTTACCCAAAATATTTAAAGTGCAATGTACAAGTTCGTGATCAGATATCTCTGGCACATTGATAGTATCCAATCCCGTAACTGTAAGCGATGTAGAAGTGATTATTAAGTCCAATAAAGACAATGTTGTAGCCGTTATACGAGTTGGAGAGTGCACACTCTGCTTCAACTCGTACACTTCAAGTACATTTAATAAATCACAAATAGGAATCCCATCAAATTTTAGCAGATCCATATTCAAATCACCAACACATATTATATCGGTAGAATCAATACATAATTCTGTCAATGTTGATTCAAAAATATCAAGAAATTGTACATGTGATCATGATGGTGGTCTGTAAATAACTCCTAATGCGTATTTAATTTTATTTAAAATAAACAGGACCCAAATTTGCTCTATATCCTGAGAGGTTATAAGACGTCGCACCCGGTATTTATTTTTTATGTAAATAGCTACCCCCTACCTCTATTCTGCCTATCACTTCTAAAAAGGGTGTACCCATCAATATTAACTAAAATGTTGTCAATATCATTATGAAGCCAGGTTTCAGTTAAACCAAAGAAATCAAAATTATATTCTATAAGATTATTTTTTACATAAGCAATTTTGAGTATTAGAGACCTTATATTTAAATGACCCATCTTAAGGAGGACTATAAATTTTACATATATCACTATATTTATCCTAATTTATTTTTAATTTTTAATTTTTAAAATGCATAATTTCTGGATATCGTCAATTGTTGTAATGTGTATGGCTCGATCTCCGTCTTTAAATTTAACAAAAATTTTACCCTCTTTAACCCAAATATATTTATATCCGTATTCTGTTCTTAATTTCCGAGCTTCATAAAAAAATATTTAACCTCTAATTAACTATTAAATATGTAAAATCAACTTCAACATCACTAAATTTAATATTAAATTTTAACATTAACCCAATTACACGATACCCCAACCCTATCACGGTCTATTTACTTTGGTGTAAGTTTCCGGCTGACCCTCGATGATGATGACGATGATGATGATGAACTTCCCACTTCCGCCTTCAGCCTTCCCCTTTCCCTGCCCTTAAAGTCCGGGGACCAAGGCAACATAATAACGCAACCATCGGCGGCAGAGTTCGCAAATATTGCGTGGGCCGGCCCTTTATTCCTGATTGCTGCGAGAACCCGAAGGGCCAGCACTCAATTCCCGAACGTCCGGAACGATTCACGATACACAATAGGAATACACCGGGATGCGAGCGTTTCTTTTTATTTTTAAAGGTCTTCCATCCGATTTCAATATTTATCCAAGGTAAATTAGTTCCAAGAGAGAAAAACAGAGAAAGGAAATAAACAGAGGAATCGGAATTGGGAGAAATTGCATTCCAAAATTGTTAAAATAACAATTTTAAAATTTTAAAAGTGTACGTTTAAAAACACCCACCCACCCTATAAATTTTATTCAAATCTCTGTTTTAAATTTTATTATTAGTTAATTTTCTAAAACATACTTAAATATATTTTATTATTAAATATTATAAATTTCCTTCTTTTAAATTACAACAAAGTTTATAGTTTCTAGTGCTAAAAATATGCAAGGTGGGTGGGTAACTTCTAATATAAATCCTAACCATAAAATACTCCAGAGTTTCTTTTTAGTTTTTATTTTACACGTTCGTATTTAATAATTCGTCTAATAAACCGTTTTCACAATGATTATAAAATAATAATTAAAACCCTCTCGCGTATTTAAATAATTGAAGGATGGGTTAGAGGCCATCCACCCACCCTACATATACATTTATACTTAAAGTAAAATACTACTTATAAATTTCTAAACTTTAACACTAACAGTTGATTGGTTTTTTGGATACTAAAACAGTAACAATGATTTAAATTAAAGTGTATATGCAGGGTGGGTGGGTGGCCTCTATCCCACCCTACAATTATCAGAATACGAGCGAGGGTTTTAATTAATATAAAATGTATACACACACACAAAAGTGTTCATTAATATTTAATTAACTAGTAATATTAATGCATTTTGCATCTCATTATGTTTACAGTAATTGCAAAACACGATTTTTGTGATTACAAACACTAAATAGTGATGATAGTAATGATTTTATTTGTTTATTTTTTTATTGTTTTTTGTAATATATGTGTACATACAGGGTCTATTATGAAAGTAATGGTCATAATTTTATTGACGTATTCCAGATGTTTCATAGACTTTCAAAGATTACTGCATTTTAAGGGCCACAGTCTGAGAGATGGCACAAGGTGTTCAAGGAGAATAAATATATTTTAAATACATTCTAAAAAGTCTCCAAAATTAAAATAGAATAGAAGAAATGCTTGACAATTTGTTTTCGTTATTTACTTATTAAATAAAAATCTTTAAAAGTTGTTTTTGTTAATACTTGATTGTAGAGGCTTCTCATTTGCCAAAGAAGTTGTATATTTTGGCAAAAAAATCTATACGAAGTTTTAGAATAAAGGAAAAATATTTTCAAGCAAAAAAAAACTTTTAGGAATTTCTAGGCAAATCCTCTGAATTGAAAGACTTAAAGAAAGATAGAATTGCTACTTCATACAGAAGGGAAGACAATTATGTTTGAAAAAACTTTTGAGAAATTTCTAGGAATTAATTTTGATTGGAAAGGTTCAAAAATGGAATTAACCCTAACAAATTTCTTTGTGGTTTTTGACTTGAAAGTACACGGAAGAAAATCGCAGTATTTTTAAAACAAAACATTTTTGTAGAAATTTTGTTGATTCGAAATATTGAAAGCATGGTTGAAGTTGAACTAAAATGTTCAGTTTGAGAGCTTGAGAAACTCATGAAATTAACTGAAATTGGAGGCCCTAAAAGTTTTATTTTTGTATAAAATATCTTAGAAATAATCTTGGCAAATTTTCTTGTAGTTTTTGACTCAAATAGTTTTTATATAGTCCCAGCAATAATGAAAAGAAAGCTCTAAACTTTAATATTTTTGGAGGAGTTTTGAAGAAGTTATGTTAGATGTTGTTAGAAGGGAAGAAAATATTTTCTGTACGAATTATGTTACAAAAAAAGTTTTTTATTGAAAAATCCTTGAGGCAGTCTCCAGAAGAAGAAAAAAAGTTCAATAATTTTTATCAAAATTGTGTGAAATATCTTAGAAACCTTAAGATTAAGAAATGCAGTTTTTCGTATAAATCAAAATAAAATTTCTTAAAAATTTAATTTCTCAAATATTTCTATAGCTTTTGACTTCAGAATGTTTTAACACGTTATTTCAGAAAAAGTTATTGAGAAGACTTCAAAGTTTCACACAAAACAACGATATTTTCATATCTTTCTTCTGCACCTTGCTATCAAAAGTTTTTTTTTTATTATGTGAGAAAAATATAATTTGCCAAACCAATATTTCAGAGAATTTTTGAAAGGTTTTTTTTCATCTTTTTCAGATCTCTAAAGAATTATTAAAATATTTCTTCAGATTTAGATTTCATAGTTTTTGTAGTTTATTTTACATAAAATAGAAAATCTTTAAAATTAAGAGAAAACTTTCTTTCGAAGCTTTTAATCAACTGAGAAAGTGTGCAAATTTATAATTCATTTTGATTATCGTTTAAGAAGAAATCTAGAACAAAAATTATTGCTGATATCTGTTGCAATTTATTTATTTCTTCAAAACTACTTTTCATATTTTTTGTCGTTATTTTCTTTCCTTATTCAAATCTCTGAAGAAATCCACTGCAAAAACATGTTACTGCTTTAATGTATTTTATATATGGTGGCTTACATGAAATGAATTACATTGAAAATTAAATAAAACACTTTTAACTTTATTTTACCACAATATTGTGGTAAAATAATTTAACTTTGTAAAAGTTAAAGGTGTTTTATTTAAATCAAAATGTACCACCAAGTAAACGCCGAAATTCAAAATTCAAGAATAAATTGAAAATTATTAAAATATTTCTTCGGAGTTAGCTTTAATATTTTTTGTAGTTTGTCTTTGAACTTAAAAAAAAACTTCTTTTTAATCTGCAACGTTTTGATGAAGTCTGTGAAATTACTTTTTTCTAACAAATCATCAAATACTTCCTAAAATATTTCTTAGAAAATATTCTTCATAAATATGCTTAAAGTGCAATGTTTATAAAATTTTTGAGTGCAAAGAAAAAACAATGTTATTTTAGATTGATACTTCAAAGACTTCTAAGGCAAAAATTACGATCAAAACTTTTAAATTTCGAGTTTTCAAGATCTTAACCCGTGAAAGTAAGAAATTTTATAAGTTAATAATTTTTAAAGGCCCACTTTAATATATTTTTTTTAAAGTTTCCTTAACTTTAGGATGTAAACATTTAAGATTTTGTATCCTTGACAGAGAAAACTGAATGATTATTTTGAAAATTGCCTAATTTCTAAATGAATATTCAGAGTTCAAAGTTTCTGCATCATATCTAAAATATATTGTTCCCAGAAAATGCGCGTTACTTTTATAATAGACCCTGTATATTAGAACTTTTCTAGTTGTATAGACATAGCAAGTGTTTCAGTTTAGATTTGAACTACTTTTGCTTAGTAAATGTCCATTTTTTTTTTAAATTTACCTACCTTTTCTTAACAGAATTGTTTTTTTTTTTACTAAAATTTAAATAATTTTAAAGAAAATTAGTTTTTTAAAATATTTTACGATGTTTTTAATTTAGTAAATTTCATTTCCAATTTTTTTCTAATTTCAACTATTTTTTGTTTAACAAAATTGCCTTTAATTTAAATCATGTTTCATAAAAACTTATGAAGTTTTCAATTGGGTTTCTAACAAATCTATTTATTTTTCTTTTAAGTAACAGATTTTTAATTGTTTTTTTTTTTACTATAACTTTAAAAAGATAATTTTTTTAGATTAAAATGTTTCTTATTTAGTTATTTTTAATTGTTTCACCTGCTTCTTTTATTTAATTGTTTCTTCTTTAAGAGAAATTTTCGATTGCACTGTTTTGATAAAATTTTTAATTCTTATTTAAGTTCCAATTATTTTTAAATAAATTTCAACTATTCTTAAACAACTATAAATTAACTAAAATTATTTAGGTCGCTGTAAAAAATTAACTATGATAATAAATTATTTAATTAATTAATTTATAAACATGTTTCTTAGAAAGTTTTAGTTGTATTTTTACCATAGCTTTAATATTCAATTATTTTCTCTTTTCAACTCTTATTTCTCATCAAATTTTCCTGTTTTTTTTTCTATATCAACTGTTACTTTTAAAATTTGTTAAAACAATTAAGATTTTTGTAAAAATTTTAATGTTTGTTAGTAAATTCAATTGATAACTTTCTTTACAACCTCGAAGAGAGAATGTTTCATGTGTAAAGAGGTAAGTTGCATTTTATAAGGATAATGTTCTGCGTATCTTGATTTGTAACACCTGCAGTTCGACTGAATCATTTGTTTCAACTCTTCAAATCTGATAAAAGCAATTAGACGAAAGCAATTATTTTGCTCCGTTTTAAAGCCAGAACTCTTTACCTTCAGTTTACGCAAAAGGATTGTCATTCTTTAAAAAAAATCCTACCGACTGCGTCAATTATATTTCGTTGGTGCTTTTCTCTTACGCTTAAAAACTATATGCGTGTAGACTATAATCACTTAATAAAGTCACAGTAATACAAACAAAGTTAAAAAGCGTATCATCTGTTAAGTTTTTAATCGATAGCAATTGTTTTTATATTACTTTATTATCCAAAAGAGTCTTAGAAACTGTTTTAACTTATGCTTCAATTCCTAACAAATGTTTAGCAATTAATTAATTCTATGTATTAATCTTGTATACTACATCAATCATTTTCTTGCTATAATTTAAATCCGGAAACCATCATAACGTTCCTCCTTTTTTCGATTCTAATTTATCAAAAAAAAAATGTAATTTCGCATTTCACCATCACAAGTGGACGATTTATTATGAAAACGTCAGTGTGCGCTCGGCGACGTTTTCATATGCGGTCTCACATATGAATTCCTGTAGAATTTAGGCCTTCATCATGATATATCATAATTAACCTTCGCCCCCCCCCCACAATACGTCTGCATATCAAATTTGCAACATATCATAAAACGTTCCTCAATTTTATCAGGTTATAAATTATTCAACCTATTTATTACAACAGCAATTGATAATTTATTACGTTATTAAATTATTATAGGTAAAGGTGTAATAACTGTATATAACATTTACGCGGCGCCTCGGCGTTGACATTTCCCGGGGACGTAAAAAAGGGGAGGAAGCACAAAAAAAAAACAACACGAAAACAACGTCATTTGCATTTTAACTGCTTGTCAAACAGCGTTTGCTCGCCGTAAAAATAACTTTTAATAAGTTCGCATTTTCCGTCCGGCATCGTTTTATTATTTTGTTTGAAGAAATTACGTTCGCGCTTATATTGCCTCATCGTTAAAAACGGCAAAGTTCACGGACCGAGTGCTTAAATATTAAACGCACTCAACGTTTACCGCGTTTTAATCATTTATTTAAAAATAATCGTACCATAATTTATCCGCAATAAATATTTATTTATTTGCAATGAGTAATTATTAAATGAACAATAATAAAATACGTAATTAAACCGATTTTAATTATCGTCAATTTCCGCGTTTATTATTTCTATCGATGAAATATTGACGCCTCGTTAAATTTACACGTAAAACCCGAAAACCCGAGACTCAGACATTCCGATTGACGTTTCAGTCAATATTTGAAGAGCCGCCGGGATTTATTAATTGATGCGAACACACAAAGTTCGCTCCGTGCCAGAGTTTTTGTCATTTCCCGAATTTAATCTCGCGTTATTGCGATACACAGGCTCTCGAAATTATATTTGTATGTGTGTGTGTGTGTGTGTGTGTTTAACCGATTTTCGGGCGCGTTTATTTGAGTTTCGAATTCGCTGGAATTCCGTCGATGTGATTAAAATTAATAACCGTCCGTGTTATCAAATTAATCCGGAACCAGGATTATGTTTATAGGGTTGCCCGGCGCATCCACCATTTATGCGACACAGTTCTCAATACTTTTATATCGTAATGAATAAAATTAACCCTTACGGTATGTAAAATACCCGACAAACAAAGAATAACACAAAGAAAAATAGCACCTAGTTGATGTAAAAAGCCAATTAGGCGAAATTAATAATTAATTAACACATACACAACAAATTAAGTTAACTGATCCTTAAAGTACCCCTAAATTCCTTAGTTCTATCGTTTGCAAAACAAAAGTAAAGCATTTTTTAGCGCAGAAATATAAAATCTAATTATTAATAATTAGGTTAAGAAGAATTCAAGTTAATGGCTATTGTTTTTCTATTTTTACCGGAGCTAGAAATTTCAGGAATTTAGATTTCGATTAAACCTAAACTTCTGTTGTGAATATAATTATATTTTTATCGAGAATCATAAATTTAAATTATTTATAATTACATTTAGAAAAATTCAAGTCGATAGCAATTGTTTTTGTAGTTTTACGAGAGATCCAGAATAATTCAAATTTTCAGATATTTAAATTTTATTCAAATCAATTTTTATTGTGAAAATAATTAATTTTTATAAATAAATCATGAAATTTAATTAATTGTAATTAAGTACAAAGTAATAGAGAGAGAGTTGTAAGTTGATAGCAATTGTTTTTCTATTTTATCTAGAGTTTTAAATGTTTTAACATTTCAAGAAATTAAAATTTCGTTTAAATCATTTTTTTTAATATCTACTGTGGAAATAATTATATTTATTAAATCAAAATATTAAATTTGAATTATTAGTAATTAAATTTGAAGAGATTTACGTTGATAGCAATTGTTTTTTTTTATTTTCACTTTAAACATTTTTAGAAATTTAGATTTCGTTTAAATCAAATTTTTTGAATATCTAATGTGAAAAAAGTTACATTTTACAGCTAAAACATAAATCTTATTTAATTTTTATTATATCTAGAGAGTTTAAAGTTGATAGAAATTGTTTTTCTATATTTTATAGAGCTTCAAAATTTTTCAATATTTTTCTAAATTTAAATTCCATTCAAATCAAACTTTTTCAATGATTTCCATAAAAAAAGTTGTTCTTTTTTATAGCACAATCATAAATTTTAATTATTTGTAATCAGATTTAGTCAGATTTAAGTTGATGGCAAACGTTTTTATATTTGTTCTAGAGCCCCAAAATTGGTTAAAGTTCAAATTTCATTCAAATCAATTTTTTTTAACTTTTATTGTGAAAATAATAATAATTTTTATAGTAAAATCATGAAATTTAATTAAATGTAATTAGGCAGAAGGTGATAGAGAGAGTTGTAAGTTGATGGCAATTGTTTTTCTATTTTATCTAGAGCTTTAAATGTTTCAATATTTCAAGAAATTAAAATTTCGTTTAAATCAAATTTTTTCAATATTTACTGAGGATATAATACTTGTATTAAATCAAAATATTAAATTTGAATTATTAAAAAATAGATTTGGAGGGATTTAAGTTGATAGCAATTGTTTTTTTATTATTACTCGAGCTTAAAAACTTTAAACATTTTTAAAAATTTAGATTTCGTTTAAATCAAACTTTTTGAACATCTGCTATGAAAATAATTACATTTTATAGCTAAAAGTTTAAGAATGATAGAAATTGTTTTTCTATATTTTATAGAGCTACAAAAATTTTAAAATTTTAATAAATTTACATTTTAGTCAAATTAAACTTTTTTTTTAATGATTTCCATAAAAAAGTTGTTCTTTTATACAGCAGAATCATAAATTTTAATTATTTGTAATCAGATTTAGTTAGGTTTAAGCTAATGGCAATTGTTTTTCTATTTGTTCTAGAGCTCCAAAATTGGTTGAAGTTTAGATTTCATTCAAATCATTTTTTTAACGTTTATTATGAAAATAATAATAATTTTTGTAGTAAAATTATGATAGAGACAGTTGTAAGTTGATAGCAATTGTTTTTCTATTTTATCTAGAGTTTTAAATGTTTTAACATTTCAAGAAATTTAAATTTCGTTTAAATTTAAAATTTTAATATCTTCTGTGGAAATAATTATATTTATTAAATCAAAATATTAAATTTGAATTATTATTAAATAAATTTGGAGCGATTTAAGTTGATAGCAATTGTTTTTCTATTATTACTCAAGCTTCAAAATTTTAAACATTTTTAGAAATTTAGATTTCGTTTAAATTAAAGTTTTTGAATATCTGATGTGCAAAAAGTTACATTTTACAGCTAAAACATAAATTTTATTTATTCTTAATTATATTTAGAAAGTTTAGGAATGATAGAAATTGTTTTTCTATATTTTATAGAGCTACAAAAATTTTTTTAATAAATTTAAATCAAACTTTTTTAATGATTTCTGTAAAAAGTAGTTCTTTTTATAGCAGAATCGTAAATTTTAATTATTTTTAATTAAATTTAATACGGTTTAAGTTGATGGCGATTGTTTTTTTATTTCTTTTAGAGCTCCAAAATTTGTTGAAGAGATTTCATTCAAATCTAACTTTTTTAATATCTGCTGGAGAAAATATTTACTTTTTATAGTTAAATCATAAATTTAAATAGATTGTATTAAATAGAGAGAGTTTCAACTTAATAGCAATTTTTTCTAGAGCTTCAAAATTTGCACATTTTAAAAATTTACAGTTTACTAAAATTAAATTTTTTTAATGTTTTTTGTTAAAATAATAATTTTTTATAGCAAAATTATAAACTTTAATTGTTTCTAATTATATTTAGAGGAATTATAGTTAATGGCTATTGTTTTTCTATTTTTACCGGAGCTCCAAAAAAATTGTTAGAAGTTTCAAGAATTTAGATTTCGATTAAATTAAACTTTGCTGTGAATATAATTAATTTCTTACGTAGAATCATTAATTCTAATTAATTGTAATTACATTTAGAAAAATTCAAGTCGATAGCAATTGTTTTTGTAGTTTTGCGAGAGATCCAGAATAATTAGAATTTTCAGACATTTTAATTTCATTCAAATCAAATTCTTTTAAAACTTTTATTGCGAAAATAATTAATTTTTATAATAAAATCATGAAATGTAATTAAACGTAATTTGGCAGAAGGCGATAGAGAGAGTTGTAAGTTGATAGCAATTGTTTTTTTAATTTTATCTAGAGCTTTAATATTTTAAAATTTCAAGAAATTTAAATTTCGTTTAAATTAAAATTTTTTAATATCAACTGTGGAAATAATTATATTTATTAAATCAAAATATTAAATTTGTATTATTAAAAAATAGATCTGGAGAGATTTAAGTTGATAGCAATCGTTTTTCTATTATACTCGAGCTTCAAAATTTTAAACATTTTTAGAAATTTAGATTTCGTTTAAATCAAACTTTTCGAACATCTGCTATGAAAATATTTACATTTTATGGCTAAAACATAAATTTTATTTATTCTTAATTATATTTAGAAAGTTTAAGAATGATAGAAATTGTTTTTCTATATCTTCTAGAGCTTCAAAAATTTTAAAGTTTTGATAAATTTGAATTTCATTCAAATCAAACTTTTTTTATGGTTTCTGTAAAGAGAATTTTTTTTATAGCAGAATCGTAAATTTTAATTATTTGTTAACAAATTTATGCAGGTTTAAGTTGATGGCAATTGTTTTTCTATTTCTTCTAGAGCTTAGAGTTTATATTTCATTCAAATGTAACTTTTTTAATATCTGCTGGAGAAAATCATTACTGTTTAAAGTTAAATCATAAATTTAAATCAATTATAATTAAATCGAGAGAGTTTCAATTTAATAACAATTTTTTCTAGAGCTTCAAAATTTGCATTTTTCAAAAATTTACAGTTTATTCAAATAAAAAAATTTTAATGTTTTTTTGTTAAAATAATAATATTTTATAGTAAAATTATAAACTTTAATGGTTTTTAATTATATCTAAAGGAATTTAAGTTAATAGCTAGTGTTTTTATGTTTTTACCGGAGCTCCAAAAAATCTTAGAAAGTTCAGGAATTTAGATTTCGATTAAATCAAACTTTTTCGATATCTGCTGTGAATATAATTATTTTTTAAGTAGAATCATAAATTTAAATTAGTTGTAATTACCTTTAAAAAAATTCAAGTCGATAGCAATTGTTTTTGTAGTTTTACGAGAGATCCAGAATAATTAGAATTTTCAGAAAATTAAATTTCATTCAAATAAATGTTTTTTTTTAAAACTTTTATTGAGAAAATAATTAATTTTTATAAGAAAATCATGAAATTTAATTAATCTTAATTAGGCAAATAAATAGCAATTGTTTTTCTATTTTATCTAGAGCTTCAAATGTTTTAACATTTCAAGAAATTAAAATTTCGTTTAAATCAAAATTTTTCAATATTTACTGTAAAAATAATACTTTTATTATATCAAAATATTAAATTTGAATTATTAAAAAATAGATTTGGAGAGATTTAAGTTGATAGCAATTGTTTTTCTATTATTACTGGAGCTTCAAAATTTTAAACATTTTTAAAAATTTAGATTTCGTTTAAATCAAACTTTTTGAACATCTGCTATGAAAATATTTACATTTTATAGCTAAAACATAAATGTTATTTAGTCCTAATTATATTTAGAAAGTTTAAGAATGATAGAAATTGTTTTTCTATATTTTATAAAGCTAAAAAAATTTTAAAATTTTTATAAATTAAAATTTTATTCAAATCAAACCTTTTTTAATGATTTCCATAAAAAAGTTGTTCTTTTTTACAGCAGAATCGTAAATTTTAATTATTTGTAATCAAATTTAGTTAGGTTTAAGCTAATGGCAATTGTTTTTCTATTTGTTCTAGAGCCCCAAAATTGGTTGAAGTTTAGATTTCATTCAAATCAATTTTTTTAACGTTTATTGTGAAAATAATAATAATTTTTACAGTAAAATCATGAAATTTAATTAAACGTCATTAGGCAGAAGTTGATAGAGAGAGTTGTAAGTTGATAGCAATTGTTTTTCTATTTTATCTAGAGCTTTAAATGTTTTTAAATTTCAAGAAATTAAAATTTCGTTTAAGTTGATAGCAATTGTTTTTCTATTTCTTCTAGCTTAGAGTTTATATTTCATTCAAATGTAACTTTTTTAATATCTGATGGAGAAAATCATTACTTTTTGCAGTTAAATCATAAATTTAAATCAATTATAATTAAATCGAGAGAGTTTCAATTTAATAGCAATTTTTTCTAGAGCTTCAAAATTTGCATTTTTCAAAAATTTACAGTTTATTCAAATAATTTTTTTTTAATGTTTTTTGTTAAAATAATAATATTTTATAGCAAAATTATAAACTTTAATTGCTTTTAATTATATATAGAGGAATTTAAGTTAATAGCTAGTGTTTTTCTGTTTTTACCAGAGCTCCAAAAAATGTTAGAAATTTCAGGAATTTAGATTTCGATTAAATCAAACTTTTTCAATATCTGCTGAGAATATAATTATTTTTTAAACAGAATAATAAATTTAAATTCATTGTAATAACATTTAGAAAAATTCAAGTCGATAGCAATTGTTTTTCTGGATTTACCAGAGATCCACAATGATTAGACTTTTTAGAAATTTAGATTTGGTTCAAATCAAATTTTCTTAACGTTTGTTGTAAAAATAATTAATTTTTATAATAAAATCATGATATTTAATTAATTGTAATTAGGCACGAGATAATGGAAAGAGTTGTAGGTTGGTATCAATTGTTTTTTGTTTTTATCTAGAGCTTTAAATGTTTTTAAATTTCAAGAAATTAAAATTTCGTTTAAATCAAATTTTTTCAATATTTACTGTGGAAATAATACTTTTATAAAATCAAAATATTAAATTTTAATTATTAATAAATAAATTTGAAGAGATTTAAGTTGATAGCAATTCTTTTTCTATTATTACTAGAGCTTCAAAACTTTAAACATTATTGTAAATTTAGAATTTATTTAAATCATACTTTTTGAATACCAGCTGTGAAAATAATTAAATTTTACAGCTGAAATGTAAATTTTATTAAATCTTAATTATCTTTAGAAAGTTTAAGCTTGATAGAAATTGTTTTTCTATATTTCCTAGAGCTCCAAAAATTTTAAAATTTCTATAAATTTAAGTATAACTTTTTCAATGATTTCTATAAAAAGTAGTTCTCTTTCACAGCAGAATCGTAAATTTTAATTATTTGTAATCAAATTTAGTCAGATTTAAGTTGATGGCAATTGTTTTTCTATTTCTTCTAGAGCTCCAAAATTGGTTCAAGAGATTTCACTCAAATCTAACTTTTTTTAATTACTTTTTGAAGTTAAATCATAAATTTAAATTAATTATAATTAAATAGAGAGAGTTTCAACTTAATAGCAATTTTTTCTAGAGCTTCAAAATTTGCATATTTTAAAAATTTACAGTTTACTAAAATTAAAATTTTTTAATGTTTTTTGTTAAAATAATAATTTTTTATAGCAAAATTATAAACTTTAATTGCTTTTAATTATATCTAGAGGAATTTAAGTTAATGGCTATTGTTTTTCTACTTTTACCGGAGCTCCAAAAAATGGTTAGAAGTTTCAAGAATTTAGATTTCGATTAAATCAAACTTTTTTAATATCTGCTGTGAATATAATTAATTTTTTAAACAGAATTATAAATTTAAATTAATTGTTATTACATTTAGAAAAATTCAAGCCGATAGCAATTGTTTTTGTAGTTTTACAAGAAGTCCAGAATAATTAGACTTTTTAGAAATTTAGATTTCATTCAAATAAAATTTTATTAACGTTTATTGTAAAAAGAATTAATTTTTATAATAAAATCATGATATTTAATTAATCGTAATTAGGCACGAGATAATGGAAAGAGTTGTAAGTTGGTAGCAATTGTTTTTTGTTTTTATCTAGAGCTTTAAATGTTTTTAAATTTCAAGAAATTAAAATTTCGTTTAAATCAATTTTTTTTCAATATTTACTGTGGAAATAATGCTTTTATAAAATCAAAATATTAAATTTTAATTATTAGTTATTAAATTTAGAGAGATTTAAGTTGATAGCAATTGCCTTACTATTATTACTAGAGCTTCAAAATTTTTAATATTTTCAAAAAATTAAATTTCGTTTAAATCAAACTTTTTGAATATCCGCTGTGAAAATGTATACATTTTACAGCTAAATCATACATTTTATTTTATCTTAATTATATTTAGACATTGTAAGGTTAATAGAAATTATTTTTCTATATTTTATAGAACTACAAAAATTTTAAAATTTTTATAAATTTAAATTTCATTCAAATCAAATTGTCCTTATTTTACAGCAGAATCGTAAACTTTAATTATTTGTAAACAAATTTAGTCAGATTTAAGTTGATGGCAATTGTTTTTTCTATTTCTTCTAGAGCTCCAAAATGTGTTGAAGTTTAGATTACAATCAAATCTAACTTTTTTAATATCTGCTGGAGTAAATCATTACTTTTTAAAGATGATTTATGATTTAAAAATTTAAATCTATTATAATTAAATCGAGAGAGTTTCAACTTAATAGCAATTTTTTCTAGAGCTCCAAAATTTGCATTAAAAAAAATACAGTTTATTCCAATAAATTTTTTTTAATGTTTTTTGTTAAAATAATATTTTTTTATATTAAAATTATAAACTTTAATGGTTTTTAATTATATCTAGAGAAATTTAAGTTAATGGCTAGTGTTTTTCTGTTTTTTCGGAGCTCCAAAAAATTGTAAGAAATTTCAGGAATTTAGATTTCGATTAAATCAAACTTTTTTAATATCTGCTGTGAATCTAATTATTTTTTTAAACAGAATCATAAATTTAAATTAATTGTAATAACATTTAGAAAAATTCAAGTCGATAGCAAGTGTTTTTGTAGTTTTACGAGAGATCCAGAATAATTATAATTTTCAGAAATTTAGATTTCATTCAAATCAAATTTTTTTAACGTTTATTATGAAAATAATTAATTTTTATAATAAAATCATAAAATTAAATTAATCGTAATTATATACAAAGTAATAACGAGACTTGTAAGTTGATAGCAATTGTTTTTCTATTATATCTAGAGCTTTAAATGTTTTTAAATGTCAAGAAATTTAAATTTCGTTTAAATCAATATTTTTTAATATCAACTGTGGAAATAAGTATATTTATTAAATCAAAATATTAAATTTGAATTATTAATAAATAAATTTGGAGAGATTTAAATTGAATGCAATTGTTTTTCTATTATTACTAGAGCTTCAAAACTTTAAACATTTTTAGAAATTTAGATTTCGTTTAAATCACACTTTTTGAATATCCGCTTTAAAAATAATTACATTTTACAGCTCAAACATTAATTTTATTCAATTTTAATTATATTTAGAAAGTTTAATGTTGATAGAAATTGTTTTACTATATTTTCTAGAGCTCCAAAAGTTTTCAAATTTCATTCAAATCAAACTTTTTCAATGGTTTCTGTAAAAAGTAATTATTTTTTTTACAGCAGAATAGTAAATTTTAATTATTTGTAATTGAATTTAGTCAGGTTTGAGTTGATGGCAATTGTTTTTCTATTTCTTCTAGAGCTCCGAAATTTGTTGAAGTTTAGATTTCATTCAAATCTGACTCTTTCAATGTCTGCTGGAGAAAATAATTACTTTTTATAGTTTAAATTAATTGTAAATAAATCCAGAGAGTTTCAACTTAATAGCAGTTTTTCTAGAGCTACAAAATTTGCATTTTTTTAAAAATGTACAGTTTATTGAAATAAAACTTTTTGAATATTTTGTTAAAGTAATACTTTTGTTATGAGACTTAAAAACCTAATATCGAGGTGTGAAGAAGACGAAGAATCATAATAATAATTATTATAACTACATAATGTAAATATTAGCTTCAATAAAGATATTTTCTCTGTCTATTTGGTATTGATATTAAGAATGATAGAATATTGAAATTTTAATTATGTAATCATTTCTGTGGGGGTAGAGACGTAACTTTTTTCTTTCTTCTTTCTATTGAAAATTTCAAGTGCTCGCTTAGAATTATAAAATCGCGAAAAATATGGAAACATATGGATGACATCCCACGGGACGGAAATATTCCCCGGATAAATTTTAATACATTCCGATTTTAAATTCAGAAAGGAGGAGAAGAGAAGGCAGGTATATACGTATACTTTACGGCGCGCTCGCTTGTCTGCGTGTAGTTGAAACCGGAAAATTGATAACACGTCATGTACTTTATCCCTTTCCCGATATCAAAGTTCTAGGTTACACGCCGCCTCGGGGATTATTTTCCGGGATGGTATATATCCCGGTGCGGAGATATCGTCCGCGTTATATATATATATACGTACAATCCTCATAAGTAAAAGCAGAAATCACTTTCAGACATTCCGGCAACGAGCGTCTGGTGTACTTCCAGCATCCGCGTGGGGCATCCGGTGCATGTGTTAGACGATTTTATTAAAAATTTTCCCCGATTATATATTGCGAATGCGAAAACGTCCGAAGTGGAGTTTATTGAATTTATTCACAAGGCACAATCGCACCCTAGATATCTCGAAATTTATTTGCAAATATTGTGTTGTTGTTTTTTTTCCTCCCCTTTTTTTATTTTATCAAACCATTCACTAATGTTATTTATTTATTCGTATTCGCGTAAATATATTCCCTGTTTTCCCCTTCCTAATAACATTAGAATTTCACACATGGAACGACCGTCTCTCACAGTCTTAACGACGTCCTAGGCAGTAGGCAGCTCGTTTATCGTGACAAGGTTGCAATAAGATTAATGAAATTCTATTCTGAATGTCCACCCCCGGCACGATCTTACGTGTTTACGGACACATAATAGCCGAGCCCCCCGCTCCTCCTCGATCCCTCCGGATTTGCGGGGCAATCTACAATAACCGGATGGGCATATATACACACACACACACACAGAGTCACAAACATAGAGGGAAGGTTTCGTTATCAGAAACGCCAACAGGATGTTTTGTGTGATAGAAAGTGTCTTTCGGGGTGAGCACGCAAACTCTATCTCCCGTTCAGGGTTTTTGTTGTGCGCGTGGATTAATCGGAGAGGGTCCTGTAATTCTTATCAGGGTAATGAGCATAAACACAAAGCTAGAAAGACATCAAAAATACTGAATTAGATAAATTAACTTAATATAAAATTATCAATTTCACAAGTAAATATTGGATATGTAGTGGAAGCTAATGGTCATCATGTTCACCCAGAAAATTTTAGTAAGTCATCGAAAGAAAACTTTAATTACTTTTTGGTCAATCTGAAAATATGATTACAGGCAACAGTAAAAATTTCAAAAGTGGCCTACTGGTAAGAGATTCTGGAATCCATTACAATCTGTAGTAGCGGTTTTTCCATCAATAGAGTCACTATTTACTTCATCTATGATATGCCGTTCTCCCTTGGACAATTGGACAAAATCTTTGGCCTTACTTGGCCTTATTCGCTCCTTGAGTTCTTTAGGTTTCAAAAATAGAGAGCCACAAACCTGTTTCTACCCTACCCCTGCCCCTGCACTGGTCAGGTGTGTTTGGGTTCAATAATCATCTGACCTGACATATCGGAACTGTCGCTTTCAGTGGTCATCTCTTGCATATCAATTTATAGAAAAAAACAGATCAAGAACAGAATAAGACCGATGCATTGCTAAGGAGAAGCACTCTGGAAACCGGGCAACCTCCAGTTTCAACAGCTTTATTATAGCATGCGGGGCTTTGCTCTAATGGACCTTTTTCTTTTCCTAGCTACTAGTGGGACGCAGCATATAAGGACCAAAACCTTAAATATAGATTGGAGGACCAACGTCCATAGATGCTGAAAAGGAGCCAAAAAGTAATGTACCTCTAGAAGCTTTCAGCAAAACAGCTAAGGATGATCTACTGAAAAGCAGTAAAGACCACAAGGCTAGAATAAAAGGTGCTGTCTATAAGGGGATGAATTGAAGAACAAGATGAAGTTATAGGAAGCTCGGGTAAAGGCATTAGTGCCCTATAACGTTTTAAACAATAAATCACTATTGAATATTAACTATTGATAATTTATGTTCTGCAATTTTTACCATTTCCAGTACACCTCGGGATGTTCCAAGTTTATTTTTAGCTGGTTTTACTCTTTAATCCAATAAATAGATATAAACAATTAAAACAATATGTTTTCACAGCCAGGCAGTAATTGGTATTGAAAGGATGGAAAGAAAGGAAAAGTGATGCCTAAATTTTACCAATTCACCTTAGACACATAGATACACCAATCAGATGCTAATATCACTACCTCCAACTGAAAGGTATTATGAAGAAATCCGAAGAGACTCCAGTTGTAGGTCTCACAGTTTGTGGAGAAGCTAGGCCTTGAAATCATCTATCGATTTGGCCAGGCTGAGCTAAGATTAAAGGGTAGGAGGGAGCAAAGCGATGTAGGGCTACCAAAAGAGCTCCGTCAAAGTCCAGCCTTCACAGGAAAACCGATGAAGGATCCTCCTCCATCAATTAGACAAGGGCTGGATTGATGGGGACGAATAGAAGGGAAAACCTAAAAACAAAAAGCGCTGAAACACAAATAAATATCTAATATATAGTAAATAAAAAAATGGTGATGTGGCGATCATAATACTTTTCTCGTAAACTATGAGGTTTATTAAATTTACAATTACTTGTTATATAAATTTCATGCAATTCCTAACTATTAGCAATTGAGCAAAAAATGCCAAAAGTATTAATTTTTAATTTTTTTCTCGTAAGTTAAGAACTTTAAGAAAAACAAGTTATAATAAAACTTGTTCAGTTTATTATTCCTTTTTACTTTTTTTGAAAAGTTTTGTACAATTTTCTATATTTAAAAAATATCAAAGAAAAGAGAAAAACGCCTCGAGTAAACATTCCTTCCGGTTTATGAATGATCACCAAAAGCTTTCCAGTTCCAGTTTTTAACGATAAAACCTTAAGTTTAAAGTTTAAACTCAAAAGGATCATTGGTTTTTGATATTTATTTGACACACAATTTCAAATAAATATCCCTTTTCCATTACGGTGCAACTGTTTCCAGAAAAATAAAGGGTAAGAATGGAAGAACACATATTTTGTGAATGCGAGCCTTTCTAAATGCGATCAAAATTTATGTGAGAAATTATTATATAAGAATTTTGTTGGATAAAATAAATAATACATAAACACAGACAGAGAGATGCATTTTTTTTTTAATTGGTGGAATAGTCTCGAGGGACCTCAAAACGAATATTTCCGGTAAAATAAATTCAAAAAATTCTTGGATCTTAACGGCGTTCACTTCGTGGTACATTTCAATATTAAGAATAAAGAAAACACTTTTACTTTTTTATACCACTTTAAACTTTATTTTCAGTGACTCGTTTAAGTGTTTTCTTTATTCTTAAATTCAAAAAACTTTCACGAAAACAATGCTTTCCCTATATTTTATAAAAGAAAAGTAAAAAAGATGTAGAATTCATCAACAATTAGTTAAAGTTATCATGTATATAAAGGGTGGATGGGTGGCCTCTAATCCACCCTTCAATCAGTAAAACATAAGCCAAGGTTTTAATTAAAAGTTGTAAAAGGTAAATTAACATAACATTATTACAAATTTTAATAGATTTATTCAAACAAACTTTTCAAATAATTTTCGATGATTTTTTTACTGATTGGAGGGTAGGACAGAAGACACCCACTCACCCTACATATATTTATGATCTTAAATTCCTCATCGTCTCGCGGTTTCCAATAAAATTAATTATAAAATTTTTTGAATAAAAAATAAATTAAACAGGTAAAACTTTTGAGTGAGTAAATTAGTAAAAATTTGATGCTTGGTGGGTGGGCAGACTTTAAATCTAAATTAGGTAAAATTAGCTATAAAATGTTATTTATATTTAAACTTAAATTTTGCTTTTGTTTTATTTTATATTACATAAGGGTTTTTATTGTTTTTATCAGCAAAATCATCAACGATTAGCAATTAAAGTTATCATGTATATATAAGGTGGGCGGATGGCCTCTATCCCACCTTTCAATTAGTAAAACATAAGCAAATACTTTAGTTAAAATTTGTAAAATATAAATAAACATAAAACAATTGCAACTTTTAGAGATTTATTTATACAAATTTTTCAAATAATTTTTATGATGTTTTGCTGATTGGAGGATGGGATAGAGGCCACCCACCCACCCTACATATACATATAAATTTCAATTAGTAATAGTTGTCGGTTGAATTAAAATTAATTACAAAACTTTTTGAATAAAAAGAAATTACAAAGGTAAAATTTTTCAGTGAGTAAATTAGTAAAAATTTAAAGCATGGTGGGTAGGCAGACTTTAAATCTAAATTAGATCAGATTAGCTGTAGAAAGTCATTTATATTAAAACTTAAATTTTGCTTTTGTTTTAATTTTTATTGCATAGAGGGTTTGATTGTTTTTAGCAGCAAAATTATCAACAATTTGCAACTAAAGTTATCATGTATATGTAGGGTGGGCGGGTGGCCCCTATCCCATCCTCCAATTACTAAAACATAAGCGAGGGTTTTAATTAAAGGTTGTAAAATATAAATAAACACAAAATAATTGCAATTTTTAGAGATTTATTCATACCAATTTTTGAAATAGTTTTTGATGATGTTTTACTGATTGAAGGGTAGGATAGAGACCACCCACCCACCCTACATATACATATAAACTTTAATTTCCTATCGTCTCGCGGTTTCCAATTAAATTAATTGCAAAACTTTTTGAATAAAAAGGAAATTACAAAGGCAATATTTTTGAGTGAGTAAATAAGTAAAAATTTTTTGCATGATGAGTGGGCAGACTTTAAATCTAAATTAGGTGAGATTAGCTGTAGAAAGTCATTGATTAAATTAGGAGCGAAATTATCGAAAAAAAAAATAGTAGATAGTATTTATTTTATCCATTGTACTTACATAATAAAATTCAAATATATATATTACAAACATTTCTTACAAAAATTCAGATCGCACATGGAATGGCTTGAGTTCATAATAATATGATCTTCCACTCTTACCTACTGTTACTTCAATAACACTGTTGCCACATAGGGTACCTTTGGTAGAGGTTGTTCCACCATTATCTTGCTAAGGTTTGGCTTATTTTCCTCTGAGAAGAGGACTTCAAATAGATTTGTTATGTCATTTTTGCGATTAAAATTAGATAAACATTTACTATCTACCCAATTATGTCATTATTTACTTTAAACATACATGTATATGATTATATATGAAATATTTTCACATTGAATTGAAGATTATGTTGCAGAAATTCTATTCAAATCAAGAGAATAATTATCTAAAAAATCAATTAATTTATTATCTTAATTAAAAATAAAAAACAAATGCTATCGACCAGAATGACTCAAAATATATCTCTTAATAATTATTACTAACAATTTTCACATTGACTAACTTCATTTTGCATTAATTTCAATTAAAGTAAGAGCGAAATTATCGACAAAAATTTAATGAATTTATTAATTCGATTTAAGATAGAAAAATATTTCCTATAACATAAATATGTACAAAATTACTTGTAAAAGTACTTTTTAAAATTGTTTACTTTGAATAACATTATATTGCAAAAAAATCAATTCAAATTAGATAATAATTATAAAAAAAAATTAAAAGTAGAGGGCGACCGCCCATTCCTACTCTTTTTTTTGAGGAAATGCCTCCTCATTATTAAATGAGTAAAAGGTTTTCATTTAATTAGAATGTATTACGATTACAACCTCAATCAGTTAAAAACTTCATGGTTTTGAGGAGGTTCCTCTTTTAACATCTAAAGAATTATCATACCCTCTTTAAGGGTATATAAGGAGGAGATAAGGGTAGTTTTACTATGATTATTCATCCAAAGGAGGCAGTTTACTATTAATATTTGGAACTTCCTCCTCTTCCTCCGCTATCTTTCTTTACTTTCTTTAACCACGAGAGGTTTTGGTCGAAGATTATGCCGTGTTATTTAATCTCGTCTTTTATCAGAATTAGTTCACCTCCATATAAAAGTTGGGGGGGATTGATCTTTCTTTTTTTGAGGTACGGTCTGCTGAAATGTACGGATACACTCTTATCAGCAATGATCTCAAACCGCCACTGTGTCGACCACTTTTTATAGGAATCGAGAGCAGCTTGGAGAGTTTTTTAGAGATAAACTGTTGTGTCTTCTCTACTGAGTAGAGCTGTGCCATCTGCGAATTGTGCGATCATTGCCAGAGCCAGATTCGGAATGTCGCTTATAAAGATATTGTACAATGTTGGGGACAAGGCAGAGCCCTGTGGAACACCAGCACAGATCTTAAGTTTGCTTGAAAGCCTGTTGTTGACTGTGATTAGGTAGTCGGGTTAGGTAGTTGGAGAAATTGACATGGATTATTTTATAGATCGTGCCAAACCCTGTTTATCTCTTTCGAGATGTCGAGGAAAACTGCGGCAGTATCGAGTATTATCAATAAGCCCTCAGAGATGAATTTTATCACCTCGGACAGTTGACATGCCGGCTCAAAAATCGGCTTGTGAATCGGAAATGATTCTGTTGTCTTCCAGGAAAAACGATAAACGATTTAGAAAGATTGTTACTGGTAGAGCTACACTCTTGATAGAACGAGATATGTAAATTCGATGGGGTAAAACACTTGTTAATTTCCATAATATTTTTATGTTTTACCCCATCGGATTTAGAATGATTTTTTCGACTAGTTTTCCCAAGACGTTGAGCAAGCTCGATGTAGGGAGAGATGATTTCCCTTGAGGATGCTGATTCCATTTCGAGGACATATCATACACATTGCGGCGAACGCGATGTTCAAGAGCATGCATCTAGCTTTACGGGAGATGTTTTCGACCATGGGGTATCGTGGAGATACAGTCGATACCCGGAGCTTTACGAGTTTTGAGTTAATTTATTAGCTTATTTAGCTCTTCGGAAGTAATGAGGTATTTCGCGATTGTTTCCATAACTTCGGTGTTTAAATTAAAGTTGTCGCTAGGGTTTATGGTAAATTGATTCTCAAGCGCGTCTATAAGAACACCTCAGCTTTATCATTCGCACCTAGGAAAGCTTGGTTGTTATGGTTTTGGCGTTTGAGCGTTCAAACGAACTTCCACAAAGAGTTTGGATGCTTGCACATCGACTCGAGACATCGTTCCCAGTTTTTGTTCTTTACTTTTCGCATATCATCTCTGAATTTAAGCGCGAGTCTATTGAATTCTGCCACCGCCTGTTGGCGATGTTTTTCTCTTTTATCAGTGATTTTAACTCGGTGGAATGGCCAGAGGATCTACCTATGCAGTAGATACGACTCATTTGCGATGGATATCATAACAGACGAGAGGTTTTCTACGTCTGAATCAAGGTCTGATTAGATTAGATCTGATGATTTGTAGAGGGGTGATGTTAAGTTCTACCTTACGACTGTATTTTAGCTAGTTTGTACCGAATGAAAGATCCAGAATGACTGGATTGTTATCGGAGGATAGGTCGTCAGTTGTCCAAATGTCATGATCTGAGTTGACGTTTGAGAGTACGACAATGTCTAACATGTCAGGTGAATTATTGAGGGATAGAATATGGGGCTTAAGGGACCCTTAGCTCTGATGTGGAATCCGGATTTTTTGGAGGTTACTAAAAGGTCTCATTGCTGTTAGTGACTCTGCTGTTCCAGCTAGGGCTTTCTAAGCTAAGATCACCAGCATTCCAAAAGAAGAGGCAAAGAAAGTGCGCCGTTTCCTCATTATATTGTATTTGCCGGAGTGGGAAAAATGTCGGTAAGAGCGCGCGTGAGAAAAATCCTTTCCACTCGCGTACTGTAACGTTGCGAAGGAATCTCCTTCGGCCTTCACAAGATCGTCTGCCTGTAGGGTTTCTTCTCTCGGCCGTTCTATTTTAGATTCTAAATTTCGTGCGAGTCAATATACAGAGTGACCAACATTTATTACTTTAAAATTATAATCTTATTAGCATATTTAATCGTTACAGCTCATCGACAGAACATCCGGGGAAACTTCAAAGAGATCTTAGCCAATTGGAAGTACATAAGATACAATCACAGCCAGGCAGATTCTAATGTTAAAAGGATGGAAACAAGCCCAAAATTCACCAATTCACCTTAGACCGAGATTAGATTCTAATCTCACTGATTGAGGCCAGAATGACTTGATGCCTCCAACTGGAGGGTATTATGGAGAAATCCGAAGAGACTCAATTTGGAGGTCACGCTATCGGTGGATTCACAGTTCGCTGATAGAGTGGAGAAGCTGGGCCATAAAATCAATGATCGATTTGGCTAGGTTGATTTGAGATCCAAGGGTATGAAGGAGCAAAGCGGTGTGGGGCTACCAACTGAGCTCTGTCCAAGCCCAGCCTTCCCAGGAAAACCGAGGAAGGATCCTTCATCATCAACGACGACAAGGGCCTTGGAGACAGATAGAAAAGAAACCCTAAAGGGTAAAAATCCCTGCAACACAAATAAATAAATAATCAATAATACACTCTAAAAAGTGGCACGAGCAAAAATAGAAACCAACGAAACGTTTTTTTTTGTTCTCGCAGCATCAGTCAATTAACACTATCTCTTGTGGTTTGAAACGAAAAAATGGCCATATGATTTTCTCATATATTTAAAATACGTTAATTCTAACTATATCCACTGAATTTGAACTAAATTCTACGCGCAGATTGTTTAAAAGAATTTAATTACTTAATACAATTTCATAAATTGTAGTTTTAAGTTTAGCGTCCCGCCATTTTGTTTCCGGTTTAGTTAATGCTATAAATTTATAGTATATCAAAAAAACGTTAATTTTAAGTATATAAACTGATTTTGCACTTAATTTTACGCTCAGATTGGTTTTAAACAGAAAATAAAATTACAAAATGCAAATTTCATCAATTGTATTTTTAAGTTTGATGTCTTGCCATTTTGTTTCCGGTTAAGTTATTGCTATAAATTTATAGTATGTCAAAAATACGTTAATTATAAGTATATCAACTAATTTTAAACTAAATTCTACTAAGAAAAATAAATTGGAAAATACAAATTTCATAAATTGATGTTAAATGTTTTGACGTCTCGTTATTTTAGTTCTAGTTTAGTTATTGTCATTAATTTATAGTATGTTAAAACTACGTCAATTTTAAGTATATTCAATGATTCTGAACTAAATTATAAGCTCCAATTGTTTTCTAAAAATATTTAAATTACAAAAAGCAAATTTCATAAATAATTGTTTTAAGTTTGACGTCTCGCTATTTTCTTTCCGGTTAAGTTATTGCTTTTAATTTATAGTATATTAAAAAATACTTTAACTTTAAGTATATCCACTGCTTCTGAATTAAATTCTATGCTACGATTGTATTTTTTAATTCTAATTACAAAATGAAAGTTTCAAAAATTTAGTTTTAAGTTTGACACCTCTCCATTTTATTTACAGTTAAGTTATTGCTACAAATTTATAGTATGTTAAAAATACGTGAATTCTAACTGTATGCACTGATTCTGAACTCAATTATATGCTCAGATTGTTTCAAAAAAATTAATTTACGAAATGCAAATTTCATAAATTGTAGTTTTAAGTTTGACGTCTCGTCATTTTATTTTCGGTTACGCTATTGCTATGAATTTATACTATGTGAAAAATAAGTTAATTTTAAGTATATCAACTGATTCTGAACTAAATTCAACGCTTAGATTATTTAAAAAATAAATTACAGAATGCACATTTCATAAATTGATGTTTTTAAGTTTGACCTTTCGCCATTTTATTTTAAGTTTAACGTCTCGCCATTTTGTTTCTGGTTAAATTATTGCCATAAATTTATAGTATGTCAATAATAATATAAAATTCTAAATATATACACTAATTCTGAACTAAATTATATTCTCAGATTATTTAAAAAAAATTAAATTACAAAATGCTAAATTAAAAAAGTGTAGTTTGAAGTCTCGTCATTTTATTTCCGGTTAAGTTATTACTACAAATTTATAGTATGTCAAAAATATGTTACTTTTAAGTATAATAATTGATTCTGAACTAAATTCTGCGCTCGAATTGTTTTTAAAAAGAATTTCAATTTCAAAATTCAAATTTCATAAATTGTAGTTTTACGTTTGACGTCTCTCCATTTTATTTCTGGTTAAGTTATTCCCATGAATTTATAGTATGTTAAAAATATATTAATTCTAAGTATATTCACTGACTCTGAACTAAATTCTATGCTCAGATTATTTTTTGAAAATAATTAAATTACAAAATGCAAATTGCATAAATTGTAGTCTTAAGTTGGACGTATCGCCATTTTATTTCTGGTTAAGTTTTTGCTATAAATTTATGGTATGTCAAAAATACATTCATTCTAAGTATATCCACTGATTTTATACTAAATTCTACACTCAGATTGTTTTTAAAGAAAAGTTAAATTACAAAATGCAAATTTCATAAATTGTAGTTTTGAGTTTGACGTCTCGCCATTATATTTCTGGTTAAGTTAATGCTATGAATTTAAAATTTGTCAAAAATACGTTAATTCTAAATACATCTACCGAGTTTGAACTAGATTAAAAGTTCATATTGTTTTTTTAATCAAATAGAAATTACAAAATGCAAAATTCATAAATTGTACTTTTAAGTTTGACGTCACGCCATTTTGTTTCTGGTTAAGTTATTACCATAAATTTATAGTATGTCAAAAATATGGTAATTCTAAATATATACACTGAATCTGAATGAAATTCTATGCTCAGATTGTTTATTTTATAACATTTAAATTACGAAATGCAAACTTCATAAATTGTAGTTTTAAGTTTAACGTCTCGTCATTTTATTTCTGGTTAAGTTAATGCTATGAATTTAAAATATGTCAAAAATATGTTAATTCTAAATACATCCACCGATTTTGAACTAGATTCAAAGTTCATATTGTTTTTTTAATAAAATAGAAATTACAAAATGCAAAATTCATAAATTGTACTTTTAAGTTTGATGTCACGCCATTTTGTTTCTGGTTAAGTTATTGCCATAAATTTATAGTATGTTAAAAATATGGTAATTCTAAATATATACACTGAATCTGAACTACATTCTATGCTCAGATTGGTTTGTAAAAAAAAAATTAAATTACGAAATGCAAATTTCATAAATTGTAGTTTAAAGTTTACCGTCTCGCCATTTTATTTCTGGTTAAGTTAATGCTATGAATTTAAAATATGTCAAAAATAGGTTAATTCTAAATACATCCACCGATTTTGAACTAGATTCAAAGTTCAGATTGTTTTTTAATAAAATAGAAATTACAAAATGCAAAATTCATAAATTGTACTTTTAAGTTTGACGTCACGCCATTTTGTTTCTGGTTAAGTTATTGCCATGAATTTATAGTATGTCAAAAATATATTAATTCTTAGTATATACACTAAATTCTATGCTCAGATTGTTTTTTAATAATATTTAAATTATGAAATGCAAATTTTATAAATTGTACTTTTAAGTTTGACGTCTCACCATTTTGTTTCTAGTTAAGATATTACCATAAATTTATAGTATGTTAAAAATATGGTAATTCTAAATATATATACTGAATCTGAATGAAGTTCTATGCTCAGATTGTTCTTTTATAGCATTTAAATTACGAAATGCAAATTTCATAAATTGCAGTTTTAAGTTTTACGTCTCGCCATTTTATTTCTGGTTAAGTTAATGCTATGAATTTAAAATACGCCAAAAATACGTTAATTGTAAATGTATCCAGCGATTTCGAACTAGATTCCAAGTTCAGATTGTTTTTAAAAAAAAAATTAAATTACAAAATGCAAATTTCATGAATTGTAGTTTGAAGTTTAATGTCCCGCCATTTTATTTCCAATTAAGTTAATGCTATGAATTTTTAATATGTCAAAAATATGTTAATTTTAATTATATACACTGATTTTGCACTTAATTCTAAGCTCAGATTGTTTTTTAAAAAAATTTAAATTACAAATTGCAATTTTCATAAATTGTACTTTTAAGTTTAACGTCTCGCCATTTTGTTTCTGGCTAAGTTATTACCATGAATTTATAACATGTGAAAAATATGTTAATTCTAAGTATATCCACTGAATTTGAACTAAATTATATGCTCAGATTGTTTTTTTTAAACATTTAAATCACGAAATGCAAATTTTATAAATTGTAGTTTTGTAGTTTTAAGTTTAACGTATCACCATTCTATTTCTGGTTAAGTTATTGTTATGAATTTATAGTATATTAAAAATAAGTTAATTCTAAGTATATCGAATGATTCTAAAGTAAATTCTACGCACAGATTGTTTAACAAAAAAAATGAAATTACAAAATGCAAATTTCTTAAATTGTAGTTTTAAGCTAACAAATTAATTTAAAAAAGTTAATTCTAATACGTACGTAATATCAACGAGTAAAAAGTAGTTATCAACAATCGATTATGTTTAAATTTTAATATCGTCCTCTCGTAAGCCGGAAATTATTGGACGGTTAACAAAGACCAGCATCGGCTGGCTTAACGCGGAAACTTTTTTTTTCTATATTCATCGCGGCGATTCATTAAAAGTTTCCCGCAGATTCTTCACTCCCCCCCGCCTGCCTTATACTTCCAACCCTGGAACTACAAGCGCGCGCATTGTCTAATGTACAACGCCGTCTAGATTATCAAATTGATAATGAGAATTCGCCGGAGGCAAAAATTACCAACCAAGAAAATAAAGAAGAAGATACAATAAGACACGACGCTCCCTAATTAAAATCCCGCCACAGTCTTTAATCCCTCCTTAATTACACCCCGTAATTATTGGAGCTTTATTAAAAATTATAATTACGTATTTAATGTATTAATTTATGTATTTAATAAGGTTATTTTAAAATAAATATTATTACAATTAAACGGTAAATAATTTTCAATTCTCGTATTAATTTAATCGGAATTTAATTATTAATTAAAACCCTCACGATTATTAATTGTAGTGTAGAATAGAATAATTTTAATTAGTTTTATTATATTTTATAGGGATACAATTAATTTATTTCATGTCCGTCGTTGTGTTTTATTGCCGAGGGGAAATTGCAGAAAAGGTAGAAAAGTTCCAATTTATTTCGAATAAACCCAGAACCGAAAAGTGGACGATCTATATTTTAGCAGCCTCGGGTAGAGCATCACCTCATCCATCGGCCTCTTGTCCGCAGGATAATTTATAGTCTTTCACCTGTCCTCCTTTTTTTATTAACGCACACTTTCCGAATCATCATGATTGCTTATCACAAACAATGTTAAAAATAAATACTTAATATTGACGAGCGTAAATATTTGACGGTCGAATTTAACCGCGACTCATTTACATGTATTCGATTTATAAATCGCGCAACCGGTGCGTTACATTTTAATTATAAATGCATTTCCATGGGCGCACACAGCGAAAACCGCGTTTAATGAGGTTACGGCTTTTGTTTCCATTATTAATGCGCTGGCATCGTAAAAAACGGCGACCGTTTCTTTGTTAACCGAACATTGTAACCGATAATATTCAAAAGTGGACAAAAAATGGTAACATTATCGCTCGTATGTGTGTGTGCAAGCGCGGTCTCATTGGTTTTATTAAAATCTTCCCGGCGCATCCACCATAAATGCAAATTTTGTTTAATATTCTATTTTTATGGAAAATATTATCCCTACGCATTAACTGTTGTGTAAATTTTTGTTTTTAAACACTCTTTATTATATATTAATAATAATTCCAATTCTCGCGTTAAAAACAACTATTAAAATAATTTTAATTGATTGGAAAATAAATGATAATTATTGGATCTTAAAGGCATTCACTTCATAGAATAAATTTTAAGTATAAATGTATTCTAATCACTTCATTACACCATTTCGTAATTACAAGGTGTTTATAGACCCTAACCAATTCCGTCGTATAAAATAAAGATCAAAAGGAACGCACGTCATCATTCGGTGGAAAAAAATGTGTTTCATTAAGATAGACCGCTGAGGGCAGAAGGTCGTAATAAACGCAACCCTCGCGGAATAATTTTTATCGCCGCAGAAAGTGTATATATTATTTATGGCCCTCGGTATAAATAAGGGTCGTAAATTATTACGGCTGCGGTCTTTAAATTACTGATTTCATTTAACGGCTAAGCTAAATAATGCTCCCTCGGTGTTTTTTTTACATATACAAAATCCGCAATTAACTTTTTTGAATTTCTGAGTTAAATACGCGAATACTTATGTGATAATAAAATGAATTCGATAAAGAGAATGGTTGCGACCGTTACTACATAATAGTAGTCAATTTTTCAATTCAGTGTTATTAAATTATTAATAATTGATTTTTGTACGATAATATAATCGTGTTCATTCCGGACCGCTGGAAACGATAATTAATCGGGGACGAAATGCGGAAAATTATTTCTAAATACATAATAGGAGGGTCGGTTTTTGAGGGGGTTGGGTGATTGATGCAGAGGTCCTGGTGAATGTTCCCAGTGAACGGACGCGGCGAATAATGAAGAAGCAGCTCGCCGATTTCACAAGCAAGGGACGGAATTGAAACCAATCGACTTTTCGAAATCAGGATATTGAGCGATGTCCAGTATTGAATACAGAAGCACTTGAGCGTGCATTTTAATTTTTTTTTAGCGAAGAAATATAAAATATACGCTTTCAATTAATAAATCCCCTTCAGAAATATAAATATATTGGCTGAAAATTTCCATCTGAATGATAATAATTTCAAGGGCATTAAGCATGATAATTTCGAGGAGATTAAGTATAGTTCGTTACATGGAGGGTGGTTTTATGAGTCTGTATGTGAATGGACGTGCGGATTGTGTCGAACGTCCCACACGTGTCGCTTTTAATGACAAAACTGCTGCCCTACGCGTTTTCGTTCGCATGATGTATTATGCGTCACTCAGTACATTATCTATAGACACATCCAGTATTATAGGGGATGATGTATTGGCTATTTAATCCCGTCAAAGTTTATTAATGCGTCATACAAAAAAAATTCTTTTATACTATCCATGAACATAAGTTTTGTTTTTATCAAATTATTTCTAAATCTAGACAAGATAGATGCTTTAATTTTACTACATTTTTAACATATTTTTAAAAACGTGCATTTCCTGAATGACGCTTTCCGTTTGGGGTTAAATATTACAAAATCTAGTGAGCGTAGGTGTTTTATTTTTACTACATTATAAAACCTGATCAATTTTAAATTAATCATTATAATTTAAATCGATGGCAATTGTTTATTTCAATTTTTAATCTTCGATTTTGTAAACGTGCATATTCAGAGTGATAAGCTCAGTTTTTAGTTGATTATTTCTAAAACTAGTGAGGGTTGGTGTTTTATTTTTTTTTTACATTATAATATCTAATTGAATAATAGTAAATTTTATCAATTTTATGTTGATGGCAATTGTTTTTTTAACTTTAATCTTTAATATTGTACACGTAAATGTTAACAATGTCAATCTCAGATTTGGCTTTAATTTTCGCAAAAATTAGTAAGGGTAAGTGTTTTATTTTTACTATATTATAAAAAATGATCAATTATAAGTAAACTTTATGATTTTATATCGATGGCAATTGTTTTTTAATTGTTTTATCTTCGGTTTTGTAAACGTGCATTTTCAGAATGGAAAGCTCAGTTTTCGGCTGATTATTTTTTAATCTAATAAGGGTAAGTGTTTTGTTTTTACTACATTATAAAATCTAGTTAATTTTAAATAATCTTTAACAATTTTATGATGGTGGCAATTGTTTTTCCATTTTTTATGAGCATATTTTTAAAAACGTGCATTTCCTGAATGACGCTTTCCGTTTGGGGTTAAATATTACAAAATCTAGTGAGCGTAGGTGTTTTATTTTTACTACATTATAAAACCTGATCAATTTTAAATTAACTATTATAATTTAAATCGATGGCAATTGTTTATTTCAATTTTTTACCTTCGATTTTGTAAACGTGCATATCCAGAGTGATAAGCTCAGTTTTTAGTTGATTATTTCTAAAACTAGTGAGAGTTGGTGTTTTATTTTTTCTGCATTATAATACCTAATTGATTAATATTAAATTTTATTAATTTTGTGTTGATGGCAATTGTTTTTTTTAACTTTAATCTTTAATTTTGTACACGTAAATGTTAACAATGTCAATCTCTGTTTTGGCTTTAATTTTCTCTAAAATTAGTAAGGGTAAGTGTTTTATTTTTACTACATTATAAAAATTGTTCAATTATAAGTAAACTTTATGATTTTATATCGATAGCAATTGTTTGTTTAAATGTTTTATTTTTGTTTTTGTAAACGTGCATTTTCATAATGATAAGCTCAGTTTTCGGTCGATTATTTTTTAATCTAATAAGTCTAAGTGTTTTGTTTTTACTACATTATAAAATCTAGTTAATTATAAATAATCTTCAACAATTTTATGATGGTGGCAATTGTTTTTCTATTTTTTATGACCAAATTTTTAAAAACGTGCATTTCCTGATTAACGCTTTCAGTTTGTGGTTAAATATTACAAAATCTAGTGATCGTAGGTGTTTTATTTTTACTACATTATAAAACCTAATCAATTTTAAATAATTCATTATAATATAAATCGATGGAAATTGTTTATTTCAATTTTTTTATCTCAGTTTTTGGAAATATGCACATCCAGAGTGTTAAGCTCAGGTTTTAGTTGATTATTTTTAAATCTAGTGAGGGTTGGTGTTTAATTTTTTTTGCATTATAATATCTAATTGATTGATAGTAAATTTTATCAATTTTGTGTTGATGGCAATTGTTTTTTTAACTTTAATCTTTAATTTTGTACACGTAAATGTTAACAATGTCAATCTCAGTTTTGGCTTTAATTTTCGCAAAAATTAGTAAGGGTAAGTGTTTCATTTTTACTACATTATAAAAATTGATCAATTATAAGTAAACTTTGTGTTTTTTATCGATAGCAATTGTTTGTTTTCATTTTTTATCTACGGTTTTGTAAACGTGCATTTTCAGAATGATAAGCTCAGTTCTCGGCTGATTATTTTTTAATATAATAAGGGTAAGTGTTTTCTTTTTACTACATTATAAAATCTAGTTAATTATAAATAATCTTTAACAATTTTATGATGGTGGCGATTGTTTTTCCATTTTTTATGACCAGATTTTTAAAACGTGCATTTCCTGAATGACGCTTTCAGTTTGTGGTTAAATATTACAAAATCTAGTGAGCGTAGGTGTTTTATTTTTACTACATTATAAAACCTGATCAATTTTGAATTAATTATTGCAATTTATATCGATGGCAATTGTTTATTTAAATTTTTTATCTTCGATTTTAGAAACGTGCATATCCAGAGTGATAATCTCAATTTTTAGTTGATTATTTTTAAATTTAGTGAGGGTTGGTGTTTTATTTTTTCTACATTATAATATCTAATTGATTAATAGTAAATTTTATCAATTTTGTGTTGATGGCAATTGTTTTTTTAACTTTAATCTTTAATTTTGTACACGTAAATGTTAACAATGTCAATCTCAGTTTTGGCTTTAATTTTCTCTAAAATTAATAAGGGTAAGTGTTTTATTTTTACTACATTATAAAAACTGATCAATTATAAGTAATCTTTGTGATTTAATATCGATGGCAATTGTTTGTTTTCATTTTTTATCTTCGGTTTTGTAAACGTGCATTTTCAGAATGGTAAGCTCAGTTTTCGGTTGATTATTTTTTAATCTAATAAGGGTAAGTGTTTTGTTTTTACTACATTATAAAATCTAGTTAATTGTAAATAATCTTTAACAATTTTATAATGGTGGCAATTGTTTTTAATTTTTTACGACCATATTTTTAAAAACGTGCATTTCCTAAATGACGCTTTCAGTTTGTGGTTAAATATTTCAAAATCTAGTGAGCGTAGGTTTCTTATTTTTACTACATTATAAAACCTGATCAATTTTAAATTATTCATTACAATTTAAATCGATGGCAATTGTTTATTTCAATTTTTTATCTTCGATTTTGTAAACGTGCATATCCAGAGTGATAAGCTCAGTTTTCAATTGATTATTTCTAAATCTAGTGAGGGTTGGTGTTTTATTTTTTCTACGTTATAGTATCTAATTGATTTAAAGTAAATTTTATCAATTTTGTGTTGGTAGCAATTGTTTTTTTAACTTTAATCTTCTATTTTGTACACGTAAATGTTCACAATGTCAATCTCAGTTTTGGCTTTAATTTTCTTTAAAATTACTAAGGTTAAGTGTTTTATTTTTACTACATTATAAAAATTGATCAATTATAAGTAAACTTTATGATTTTATATCGATGGCAATTGTTTGTTTAAATTTTTTATCTTTGTTTTTGTAAACCTGCATTTTCAGAATGATAAGCTCAGTTTTCGGACGATTATTTTTTAATATAATAAGGGTAAGTGTTTTGTTTTTACTACATTATTAAATCTAGTTATTTCTAAATAATTTTTGACAATTTTATGATGGTGGCAATTGTTTTTCCATTTTTTATGAGCATATTTTTAAAAACGTGCATTTCCTGAATGACGCTTTCAGTTTGTGGTTAAATATTACAAAATCTAGTGAGCGTGGGTGTTTTATTTTTACTACATTATAAAACCTGATCAATTTTAAATTAATTATTATAATTTAAATCGATGGCAATTGTTTATTTAAATATTTTATCTTCAATTTTGGAAACGTGCATATCCAGAGTGATAAGCTCAGTTTTCAGTTGATTATTTTTAAATCTAGTGAGAGTTGGTGTTTTATTTTTTCTATATTATAGTATCTAATTGATTTGAAGTAAATTTTATCAATTTTGTGTCGATGGCAATTGTTTTTTTAACTTTAATCTTTAATTTTGTACACGTAAATGTTAACAATGTCAATCTCAGTTTTGGCTTTAATTTTCGCAAAAATTAATAAGGGTAAGTGTTTTATTTTTACTAAATTATAAACATTAATTAATTATAAGTAAACTTTGTGATTTTATATCGATGGCAATTGTTTGTTTTAATTTTTTAACTTCGGTTTTGTAAACGTGCATTTTCAGAATGGTAAGCTCAGTTTTCGGTCGATTATTTTTTAATCTAATAAGAGTAAGTGTTTTGTTTTTACTACATTATAAAATCTAGTTAATTTTCAATAATTATTAACAATTTTATGATGGTGGCAATTGTTTTTCCATTTTTTACGACCATATTTTTAAAAACGTGCATTTCCTAAATGACGCTTTCAGTTTGTGGTTAAATATTACAAAATCTAGTAAGCGTAGGTGTTTTATTTTTACTACATTATAAAACCTGATCAATTTTAAATGAATCATTATAATTTAAATCGATAGTAATTGTTTATTTCAATTTTTTATCTTCGATTTTAGAAACGTGCATATCCAGAGTGATAATCTCAATTTTCAGCTGATTATTTTTAAATCTAGTGAGGTTTGGTGTTTTATTTTTTCTACATTATAATATCTAATTGACTAATAGTAAATTTTATCAATTTTGTGTCGATGGCAATTGTTTTTTTAACTTTAATCTTTAATTTTGTACACGTAAATGTTAACAATGTCAATCTCAGTTTTGGCTTTAATTTTCTCTAAAATTAGTAAGGGTAAGTGTTTTATTTTTACTACATTATAAAAATTGATCAATTTTAAGTAAAATTTGTGATTTTATATCGATGGCAATTGTTTTTTTTAAATTTTTTATCTTCGTTTTTGTAAACGTGCATTTTCAGAGTGATAAGCTCAGTTTTTGGTCGATTATTTTTTAATCTAATAAGGGTAAGTGTTTTGTTTTTACTACATTATTAAATCTAGTTATTTGTAAATAATCTTCAACAATTTTATGATGGTGCCAATTGTTTTTCCATTTTTTATGACCACATTTTTAAAAACGTTCATTTCCTGAATGACGCTTTCAGTTTGTGGTTAAATATTACAAAATCTAGTAAGCGTAGGTGTTTTATTTTTACCACATTATAAAATCTGATCAATTTTAAATGAATTATTATAATTTAAATCGATAGCAATTGTTTATTTCAATTTTTTATCTTCGATTTTGTAAACGTGCATTTTCAGAGTGATAAGCTCAGTTTTTAGTTGATTATATTTAAATCTAGTGAGGGTTGGTGTTTTATTTTTTCTACATTATAATATCTAATTGATTAATAGTAAATTTTATCAATTTTGTGTTGATGGCAATTGTTTTTTTAACTTTAATCTTCTATTTTCTACACGTAAATTTTCACAATGTCAATCTCAGTTTTGGCTTTAATTTTCTCTAAAATTAGTAAGGGTAAGTGTTTTATTTTTACTACATTATAAGAACTGATTAATTATAAGTAAACTTTGTGTTTTTTTTATCGATGGTAATTGTTTGTTTTCATTTTTTAACTTCGGTTTTGTAAACGTGCATTTTCAGAATGGTAACCTCAATTTTTAGTTGATTATTTTTTAATCTAATAAAGGTAAGTGTTTTGTTTTTACTACATTATAAAATCTAGTTATTTTTAAATAATTCTCAACAATTTTATGATGGTGGCAATTGTTTTTCCATTTTTTATGACCATATTTTTAAAAACGTACATTTCCTGAATGACGCTTTCAGTTTGTGGTTAAATATTACAAAATCTAGTGAGCGTAGGTATTTTATTTTTACTACATTATACAACCTGATCAATTTTAAATTAATCATTATAATTTAAATCGATGGCAATTGTTTATTTCAATTTTTTATCTTCGATTTTGGAAACGTGCATTTTCAGAGTGATAAGCTCAGTTTTTAGTTGATTATTTTTAAATCTAGTGAGGGTTGGTGTTTTATTTTTTCCACATTATAGTATCTAATTGATTAATAGTAAATTTTATCAATTTTGTGTTGATGGCAATTGTTTTTTTAACTTTAATCTTTAATTTTGTACACGTAAATGTTAACAATGTCAATCTCAGTTTTGGCTTTAATTTTCTCTAAAATTAGTAAGGGTAAGTGTTTTATTTTTACTACATTATAAAAATTGATCAATTTTAAGTAAAATTTGTGATTTTATATCGATGGCAATTGTTTTTTTTAAATTTTTTATCTTCGTTTTTGTAAACGTGCATTTTCAGAGTGATAAGCTCAGTTTTTGGTCGATTATTTTTTAATCTAATAAGGGTAAGTGTTTTGTTTTTACTACATTATTAAATCTAGTTATTTGTAAATAATCTTCAACAATTTTATGATGGTGCCAATTGTTTTTCCATTTTTTATGACCACATTTTTAAAAACGTTCATTTCCTGAATGACGCTTTCAGTTTGTGGTTAAATATTACAAAATCTAGTAAGCGTAGGTGTTTTATTTTTACCACATTATAAAATCTGATCAATTTTAAATGAATTATTATAATTTAAATCGATAGCAATTGTTTATTTCAATTTTTTATCTTCGATTTTGTAAACGTGCATTTTCAGAGTGATAAGCTCAGTTTTTAGTTGATTATATTTAAATCTAGTGAGGGTTGGTGTTTTATTTTTTCTACATTATAATATCTAATTGATTAATAGTAAATTTTATCAATTTTGTGTTGATGGCAATTGTTTTTTTAACTTTAATCTTCTATTTTCTACACGTAAATTTTCACAATGTCAATCTCAGTTTTGGCTTTAATTTTCTCTAAAATTAGTAAGGGTAAGTGTTTTATTTTTACTACATTATAAGAACTGATTAATTATAAGTAAACTTTGTGTTTTTTTTATCGATGGTAATTGTTTGTTTTCATTTTTTAACTTCGGTTTTGTAAACGTGCATTTTCAGAATGGTAACCTCAATTTTTAGTTGATTATTTTTTAATCTAATAAAGGTAAGTGTTTTGTTTTTACTACATTATAAAATCTAGTTATTTTTAAATAATTCTCAACAATTTTATGATGGTGGCAATTGTTTTTCCATTTTTTATGACCATATTTTTAAAAACGTACATTTCCTGAATGACGCTTTCAGTTTGTGGTTAAATATTACAAAATCTAGTGAGCGTAGGTATTTTATTTTTACTACATTATACAACCTGATCAATTTTAAATTAATCATTATAATTTAAATCGATGGCAATTGTTTATTTCAATTTTTTATCTTCGATTTTGGAAACGTGCATTTTCAGAGTGATAAGCTCAGTTTTTAGTTGATTATTTTTAAATCTAGTGAGGGTTGGTGTTTTATTTTTTCCACATTATAGTATCTAATTGATTAATAGTAAATTTTATCAATTTTGTGTTGATGGCAATTGTTTTTTTAACTTTAATCTTTAATTTTGTACACGTAAATGTTAACAATGTCAATCTCAGTTTTGGCTTTAATTTTCTCTAAAATTAGTAAGGGTAAGTGTTTTATTTTTACTACATTATAAAAATTGATCAATTATAAGTAATCTTTGTGATTTTATATCGATGGCAATTGTTTGTTTTAATTTTTTATCTTCGGTTTTGTAAAGGCGCATTTTCAGAATGGTAATCTCAGTTTTCGGTCGATTATTTTTTAATCTAATAAGGGTAAGTGTTTTGCTTTTATTATATTATAAAATCTAGTTATTTTTAAATAATCTTTAACAATTTTATGATGGTGGCAATTGTTTTTCCATTTTTTATGACCTTATTTTTAAAAACGTGCATTTCCTGAATGACGCTTTCAGTTTGTGGTTAAATATTACAAAATTTAGTGAGCGTAGGTGTTTTATTTTTACTGCATTATAAAACCTGATCAATTTTAAATTAATTATTATAATTTAAATCGATGGCAATTGTTTATTTCAATTTTTTATCTTCGATTTTAATAACGTGCATTTCCAGAGTGATAAGCTTAGTTTTCAATTGATTATTTCTAAATCTATTAAGGCTATGTATTTTATTCTAACTAAATTATATAATATGATTAATTTAAATTAATTAAAGGTGAGGATTGTGTATATTTTTTTCCTGCTGTGTATTAGAGGCGTACGAATTCCCAAACGCAGGATGATAATATCATGATGCGGTGATATCAATCAAATCGTGTAAAGCGGCCGTCCCATCACTTATTTACACATCCACATTTCCGAACGTTAATGAATAATTCGTACATTACAACCCTCGGATAATTAATTGATGTAAATTCATCATTTTCGGGACGCATGAGCTTTTGAAAATTTAATCGATGCGCCTGTATATATCGATTCATCACTTTCCTGCAGTAGACTAGTTTATGTTATTTTAAAATATTGGGAGGCCGTAGGACCACGTGGTCGATAGTTGTTAATACAATAGTGCTAATAATATAATGGGTTAACCGGTTTGTATTGTCATCAGGCTTGGAGTAACAGTTTAACATTCAGCGATTTTATTATTTTGCAAATCGAGGGGCATTTAATCGTCGGGCGGGGGGGCGTCCGTCTGCGTACCGAACAAAACCCTCACAGGGGGGCCTAATGAATGCCGTGACGTCAGCGTCACCGTCGAAACGACAGATGGCCCCCGAGGGTTGCGACCCCGGCACACGCTCGCCGGCACAGACAAATACAATGGGTGTCGGTTCGCACAAGGGTTGCGTGTGCATATGCACGCACACACACACACATGGGGTTGGTTCCAATCATCCAGTTGGATCCTCGAAAAGTATTAACCATCAGACCATCAGATATTAGTGGCTAGGGGGGGTAGTTATGAATAGCGATCGCAGTGTGCCAGTTGTTGCAACATCCGAACGAGTGCTTATTAATGCACACCGTTTTGTCTAATGAGTGTGCATATTGGTTTTAGGGGTGGTTTGGGGGGTGGGCGGTAATTCGTTTGTGTGCCGAAGCGTGAATGCATTTAGTATTGCTGCACACTCATGTTTCAAGATGCGCCAGATGTAAAAGGGTGTTGCTATTAGTGTCGGTTTCATGCAATTTGTAACGAGATATATTCACATACAACAGTTCCTTTTATTATTATAGTGTTGGTACCATGAAAAGATCAAACAATTTGTACCTTTAATTACAAAGAAAAAAACATATTTTCCTAACTACGAAATACAAACATAAGCAAAGTAAATTAATTAAGTGGTTTTAGTCTGCACGATTCTACTATCCATGATGGATCTTCTCTTATTAAAAAAATATATAAAAAATAATTGAAAACTAAAACATTTCAAATCACAAAAGATCAGTTGAAATAATTCGTTTTTATTTCGTAATCTATTTATTATTTTTTTTAGTAGTTTATTGTAACGCAACTTTTATAGGGAATTTATTCATGTGCGGCGTGTGATTAAATTGACGGCGAGGGGGTTGCTAGGTACGGGATTTAGGGGTGCACTCGATGCAGCTGCCTCGTTGTTCTGGTAGCAAAAGCGAATACAGAAACCCCACGGGTTAATTGCGTGCTGCTGATTTTATATTCGATTGTTACTCTGTTTTTTTTTTTTTATATAGTTAGAATATAAAGTAACTACCAGACTGTGATGATATCGATCGATCCATGGCCTACCCTAAAGTTTTAAATTTACCTTTCCTTTGTTGTAATAATATTCGTTTTAAAATTTAAATAATATTTTTAAATGCTTTCGTTATTTGTCCACTAATTGTTTTACAAACTTTTAAAAATATTCATAGTTTCTAAAAAGAAATTCAATTGTTTTTCATCTATACGTTTAATCATTACCAATCGTTTTCATTTATTAAATTTTCAACAAGTTTGATTTATTATCAATTGCTATTATTTTAATTTGAAACAAATTTATACTTGATTACCATTTAACGCGATAACTTCACTATTGTTTTTTGTTAGTAGTAGTAGTAGTAATAGTTGGCTACTGACCACGTGATCCTTCCACCATGTGTCATTTGTGTATTTGTTTGTCTGTAAATAAGCTTGTTACTTTAAAGGATCGCCCCTGTAACTCTAAAGCACCATTAATTGTATCCCAATTGTGAATGGTACCGGTCACCCATCCAACTACTGACCTAAACCAACGTTGCTGCACGCCAGTTCGGAGCCGTAACCGAATGTGCCACCACCAGCGTGTTGTTTTTTGTTATTTTTATAGATATCCATTGTTCATTTTATTTTTTACAACTGTTTAAATCAGAGAATGCAATTTCTCGATTTCCTCGTTCTAAAGTTATAAACGTTCTGCTTTTGTTTGCAAACACAACATGTCAAATATTTTTCTTTTCTAGTTAAAAATAGACTATTTCTTAATGGTTTCAGTTCATTTTAACATTATTTTTTGAGTGGTTGATTTTTTACAATTTTTCAAAACGCAGAATGCAAATTTTCGATTTTCTCGTTTCAAAGATCTAAGCGTTATGCTTTTGTTTATGTATCAAATAAGTGGATTATTTCCAGCTTGTATTAAAAATAGATGATTTCTGAATGGATTTTTGTTATTGTCATAAATATTTTTTGTGTAGTTTATTTTTCACAATTTTTTAAATCAGATAATGAAATATTTCGTTTTCCACGTTTTAAAGTTTGAAGCTTTCTCGTTTTGTTAATATATCAAATACGTCAATTGTTTTAAGCTTGAATTTAAAATAGATGATTATTAAATAGATTTTTGTTATTCCTATGGATATTTTTGATGTGGTTTATTTTTTACAATTTTTTAAATCAAAGAATGAAATTTTGCAATTTCCTCGTTTTAAAGTTTGAAGCTTTCGCTTTTTGTTAATATATCAAATATGTCAATTGTTTTAAGCTAGAATTTAGAATAGATGATTATTAAATAGATGTTTGTTATTCCTATGGATATTTTTGATGTGGTTTATTTTTTACAATTTTTTAAATCGGAGAATGCAATTTTGCAATTTCCTCGTTTCAAAGTTCTAAGCGTTCTGCTTTTGTTTGTATATCAAAAATGTCGATTATTTTTAGCAAGAATTCAGAACAGATTATTTTAAAATAGTTTTTTGTTATTTTTATGGATAGTTTTTGTGTGGTTTATGTTTTAAAAATTTTTAAATTATAAAATGCAATTTTTCAATTTTATAGGCGTCCTTCTTTTGTTTGTATACTAATTATGTCGATTATTTTTAGCAATAATTTAAAATAGATGATTTTTAAAATAGTTTTTATTATTTTTATAAATAGTTTTTGTATGGTTTATTCTTTATATTTTTTAAAATCAATCGTTGTCAATTTTTCGATTTTTTCGTTTTAAAGTTCTAGGCGTTCTGCTTTTATTTCTATGAATATGTCAATTGTTTTTAGCTTTAATTTAAAGCAGATGATTTTTTAATGGTTGTTTGTTATTTTAATGACTATTTTCTGTGTGGTTTGTTTTTTCTTATAATTGTTAAAATCAGAGATTGCAATTTTTCGATTTCCTCGTTTCAAAGTTTGAAACGTTCTGCTTTTGTTTGTACATCAAACTTGTCAATTATTTTAAGCTGGAATTTAAAATAGGTGATTTTTAAATAGTCTTTTGTTATTCCAATAGATACTTCTTGCGTGGTTTATTTTTTTACAATTTTTTAAAGCAGAGAATAAAATTTTCGATTCCATAGTTTCAAAGTTCTAAACATTCTACTCTTGTTTTCACGTAAAATAATAATAAATAATAATTTTTAGCTGGATTATAAAATGGATGATTATTGAACAAAACGCTTACTTTTGTAAACGTCTTTGTTTAGATTATCATTTAATTGTTTTGTAGCATTAACTGTTTTTTCTTAAATCTTAATTTTTCTGATGTTTCCTAAATTCTTAAGGTGAAAATTAAAAACAGAGCGAGATGTTTCAGGCCAATAACTTATAAACATGATACATCCATAAATACTGCTGTCAACATTTACAAAATGTTAGACTACTCTGCAATCCTTCGTTCTTTTGTTCTAAGAAACTTATAGGTCAGTGAAACTAAGAGATGCTAACAATTCCTTACACAAACTCTCCAATACACTATTATAGCAAGAAACAAAAGTAATTCCGATTGAAAAATCTCCTTATGCACATTGTTGCTAAGTTTGCAATCAATCTTGATATCCAAGACATTTTAAAACACTTATATTTATATCTTAATCCATCACTTATATTTAGACGCAAATATCATTCTCCTACAATCTTTCAATTTATTACGCACCCAAAAAAATGAAAACATTGTTACGGATTATAATACACATATGTAAAATTGAATAAATAAAGATGTTTGTCTAAATTGTTAAATTGGTTTTAAAATTCCATTAAGTTTTTACTGATTTGCATTTTTTAAATTCTAGTAATTTAAATGTTTTTCTGTAAGATATTCAATTCGTTCACTTCAATTGTTTTTTGTTTGTTACCTTAGACATTGTATTGGCCGAATATTAACTTCATATATCCTTTCAAACTTGAAAATCGTTCTAGCGTACTCTTGACCTACCTCAACAAGCAATGCAATGACCTTTCGTACTCGTGACCCGCCTTAATAAATTATACGTTGAGGTAGGTCAAGAGTACGATAGAGATTAAGCGGAAAAATGGGTGCTAAGTTAACATATGGTTTATTGGTGTAGGTCAAGAGTACGCTAGGTTAATTAAATCTTACAAAAATCAATTGGAATTTTTATAAAACCTCAAAACTAAGTAATTGTGTCTCCTTCTTCTTTATATTCAAGATGTACTACAAAAAAGCGCCTCCACAATTAAACAAAATATTTTAATTTTGAAATTACAGAAATTTCTTATCAACAAACTAAAATAAAAAATAAATAAAAACAGTGAAAGATTTGTGGTAATGGGACAGTTTTAATTTTACAAAATAAAACAAATAAAATTGGTTTTAAAAAGCTTTATAAACAAGCAATTAAAAATGTGCCGAAAATGATTTTTTCTTATTATAAAAATTCAATTGAATATATAGTATAAACAGTCAATATTTTGTTGGCTATATATGTAAAAATATAACTATTAAAACACACTAGCTTCCTAAATATTTGCTTTAAAAAATTACTTTAAAAATCATGAAGTAAAAGTTGAAAACAGACTTTCTAAAACGTTCAAAAACATTTCTTAGTTTGTATTGAATTAGCAAAAGAAAACTTGATTACTACTTATTAATTGAATTAAATTAACTTAAAAAAAATACAAATATGCTCAAAAAAGTTACTTTATCGGAAAAAAATCAATTGAACATTTCACTTTTAATAAAACTTACAGCAAAAATTAAAATTTATTTATTTAAAAAGCTATAGAACTAATTGAAAACTAGCTATCTAAATAAAATAAAATTTTCCAAAAGGAACTTAAAAATATTGAAATCTTGTTTAATTTAATAATTCTAGAACATTTGCTTAAACCAGTTAATTATATTATTTTTTTAAGGAAATTAACTCTTTATTAAAACAAAACCGTTAATGCTGAAAGCTTAGTACAAATACCAGAAGTGTTTTTTAGTTCTAATCAAAATAGTTCAGAAATGTTTCAAAACGGGTTAAGTGAGTAATTGATTAAATATATAGAAAATCAACTCTCTTTTAAAAATTTCACACATTTGACTACTTATATTAAAAAAAAATACAAAAAGTGCTTTGAATAATTATAATATTATAAAAAATAATTGAATATATATTTTTAAAATAGACAGTTTCTTCAAAAATGTTATAGTTAAATTGTGTTTGAATCTTTTATTTATTTATTTATTTATTAAATAATAAATTATTTTTATAATTAATTTATTTAAAATTGAATTCGAACGGTTTTATGATAATGAAAATAATTTTGATAAATTAAAACCTTAAAAAGTTTATAAAAACAGAGATGATAGTTCACTGATCAGAGTTAACAGATGATAAGTGATAACAGATAACAATTGACAGATGACTTATTAAAGTATTTCATTGTGTAATTAGTACTTTTTAATTTTATTCAATTGTTTTAAATAGTATATATTCTATAAATACTTCTCTAAGAGGTCAATATATAAGAAGTGCTGGAAAGTTTTGTGATTATTCTAAATAAAAAAAAATTTTTTAGAAAAGGTTTATCACAAAAGAATACCAAAAAACGAAAGAAAGGGGCCTAAAACGTTTTTTTTTTATTTGAAGAAAAATAATTTCAATTTTGGTATTTTTTTTTTAGAATGTAATTATAGCAAAAACATTTTTAATGTATCAAAAGTTTGAAGACTAATAAACCAGAAAAAGTCTAAAATTTATTGAAAACGGTTCTCATAATACAAAAATTGATTTCAATAATTAATTGAAATAGTTGAATTGTTGGAAATATATTTATTTAATAATAATTTTGAAAACAAAATCTAACATTCTAAATAAAATAATAAATAATAATTTCGACAGAAAACAGTTTCAAAATTTTTATTTTAAAATAATAAGAGCAAAAATATTTCTTCAATGAAATAGCTTTTATTTTAAATGGTTGAAAACTAACTTTATATTTTATATAAAGTTGGTTTAAATGTGCTCAAAAACCCTTCGAATTTCATCACAAAACAAAATATTATTTCTTGATAACTTTAAAATAAAAGTATTGCATAATTCAGAAAAAAAATTTGAGAAAAAGAAGAGAAGAAAACTTATTTAAACAAATATTGAAAAAAATTAATAAAAAAATAATCTTAAAGGAAAAACAATCGATTAAAAAAGAGTTTAAACAACTTTAAAAACTAAAAAATAGCAATTGAAATCTCCTTAAAAAATGACTGGAAAACATTAAAATACAGTTCAAACAAAAATTACACGAGATAAAAAAAAATCAATTGAAATTTATTAGAAATAATTTTGAAAATCCTTTGTAAAATAGTTGGAAACTAATTGAAATAGTTGAATTTTAAGGACAAAGAAATAAGTGAAACAATATTTATAATAGTTTATTAGCAAATCTCATTTGTTAAAAAAATAAATAAAAATTTTATAATTATAAAATTTGTAAAAATCATGTGAAAACTATCTAAAAAAACTTTTTGAAACAATTTATTTATTTATTTACATCTTTGGCCTTCTTTCTTTAAAAAATTAACTTACAAATTACAGGAACATACATACAATTTTGAAAGAATCATAATAAATTTGAAAATTTGGTAATAATAAAAACCAAAAAAACACTAAAATTGAAAACATATTTTTAATCTTTTCAACTTTAACGCAGTTAAAAACTAAAAATTCAATGAAAAAAAAAAACGATAAAACTTTCTAAAAAAAAAAATGACAAAATCTAACCTAATCTTATCCAAATCAAACCTAACCAATCAACCAAGTTTTAAGATATTAAATAATCATCTTTATTTCTATAAATACAAATAAATTTACATAGTATAGAAAGTGGCGTCAAATTAAAAAATATACATACAAGAACAAAAATATATCCAAATAAGCGAGTAGAATTTCTTATTCAATATTAGTGTTGAATTTTAGAAATTAAGTAATTAAGTAAAGTAATATATAGGTATCACAACCATCTTAAACTATTCTAAATTTAGGAGGCAAATAATTATATTTTCAGCTGTTACAAATGTTTTATTTTTAGAAAATACTTAAGGCAAAACTAGCAAAATTAAATTTTGGCAAATCTTGTGTAACCTAACTTGGACAATCCTTACTTTTAACACAATCAATTAAATTCTATTTAAATCAAACCTAACGTCCTATATCCAATCAATTTTAAGAAAAACAATTGAAATTTTTAAAATTAGTGTTAAATTTTGGTAATTACTTAAAACAATGATATTACAACTAATCTTACTAATCTAACTTATTTAAAACAACCAAACCATCTCTACTCAACCAATTTAGAGAAAAATTATAATTTTTAAGATGAGTGTTACATTTTAGAAATCACTCAAGGAATAATTCATAAACCACAAATCAAACGGACCCAAAAACTTGGTATCAAAAATTTTAAAATGTACAATAAGAAAAAATCAAATGTTCAAAGTTTAGAAAATACTTGCGGAACAATTTACCAAACCTAAATTAACCTAATTGAAGCCAATCAAATATAACTTTATATAAAACAATCTAAACTAACCTTACATAAAAAGAACACCAAAATAATAATAATTTAAAACAATCTAAACCAACTTTACATAAAAAGAACAGCAAAACAATAATTTGATCGTTTTTTTTTTTAATTTGCAAAATTAGTTTTAAAATTGTATCAAATATCCTTAAAAATTAAAGTATCTGACTCAGATTAACCAAACATAAACTATTCATCCTAATCTAATTTAACACAACATAACCAGATTGAAACTAAACCAATGCAATCCAATCCAAATTTGGAGAATATTTTGTACAGTGTTGCCCTTTATAAAATTAAAAATTGAACTTCGATAAAACTGACGTAACTAAATAAACAATATCAAACCTAATATAATTCGACCAAAAACCAATCTAAACCAATTACAAAATCAAACTAATTTAGGAATTATATTGAAGAAAACCGAAAAAATTAAAAAAAAAATACTAGAATTCAATTCAAATCAAACGTGAGTAACCAACCCAATCAATTGAAAAAAAAATTATTTACGAAAGTTGTGTTCAGTTTTTTAGAAAATATGCAACTGATCAATTTCAAATCAGAAATATTTTGAAATTTCCAACCTCTTGAGATCTAACCTAATTTATGGCAATCCTTAGCAAAATGCCCCTTTTGGTTACTGTTGTTTCACGCGTAGTTAGTTTTATTCTAGGTCAGATACTTTACCCTTGCAATATTTTTTGACATGGCTTTTCTTTCCACATTTGAAGAATTCCACGCCTGAGTTTTCTGTTAGATGCGCGTTTGGCTTCCCTGCCTTGCGCGTTGCTTGCTCATTCTCGATAAGTCGATCGTCCTCCAATCTCAGTCACTTGATTAGCTTAAGCAGATTCTTATCGTCTTGCTGCACGTTGTCCCACGCTATTATATTTTCGTAATATTTTGTACAATTGTAAATTTCATTGCCAATTAGAAACTGAATAATACAGCTATTTTATTATCAAACAGTACCATATTTACCCTTTGAGGAAGACAAGTATTACATTAATTACAAACCCTCGTTCGTGATCTAAAATTGGAGGGTGGGATAGTGGCCACCCACCCACCCTACATATACATTTATACTTAAACTAAAATAGTGTTGATAAATGAGTTAACATCAGCACTTACACTCTAGTCGTTTCCTGGAAACTAAAACAGTATCAGTGACTGAAATTAAAATGTATATGTAGGGTGGGTGGGTGGCCTCTATCTACCCTCCAACCAGAAGAACATTCGCAAAGATTTTACAGAATAAATTACTTATTATAGAAAAACTTATAACTTATAGTAAAATTTTTTCGTTCCATCAATTTCTTTTAAGAAATCCTTATTAACAATATAGTAAATGGGGGATGGATTAGAGAGCACCCACCCATCCTAATTATACATTTTTACTTGAATCACTTACACTGCTCTAATTTCCAGAAAGTTACTGTAGTGTTAATATAGATGTTAAGCAATTTAACAGCAGTGTTTTAGCTTAAATTTAAGATTGAGTATTTACAAAAGCGTACCCTTGACCTAGGTTAATGCGTAGTTTATTGAGATAGGTCAGAAGTAAATACGGTCATTGTACTAACTATTATGGTAGGCCAAGAGTGCGCTGGAATAAAAGAAGACAAATTCGAATTGTTTGAAAATTTATAAAATCTTAATTGCCAAAATAAAATTTCGCAATCTGGAAGTAATTTTTTTTTGCAAAATTTAACTAGAATATACTAGAATTTTTTTTTAATTTGAGCGAAAAATTTTCTAATAGTAAAGAATCTAATAAAAAACAATAAATTATGGATATTTTTTGAGAAATTTTTGGACAAATCTAAAACTCTTGAATTTTAAAATTGCAAAGTTTTAAAAATATCTGGAAACTGTAAAGAAAAATCGCAGTCTGAAGTAATTTATTGCAAAATTGAAAAATTCTAAAAAAAATTCTAAAAAAAAAGGGAAAAATTTCAAGAAAATGCTGGAAAATTGAAAAACTTTTAAATTGATAGAAAATTCTTAATTGTTAAGAAGAAAAATTCATTATAGAATCTCTAAAATAGACTGAAATATTTAAAAAAAGCTGGAAAAGCGAATTACTAGTAACATTGAAGGAAAACAAAGTTGTTGCTTTAACATCGTTTAAAAAAATATTTAAATAATTAATGCAAAAAAGTAATTTCAAAGGAAAAAGAATTGATTGAGAAACAATTGCATTTTCCAAATAACAATCAATACATCTAGTTTTAAAAAAGCTTTAAAAACTAAAAAAATAACAATTTAAATCTTGTTTAAAAACGACTAAAGAACATTAAAATACAGTTGAGATTAAGGAAGAAAAATGAACATTACACGAAACACAAAAAATTAATTGAAATTTATTAGAAATAATTTTAAACTTTCTAAAAAGAACCTTTTGTAAAGTAATTACAAATTAAAACACTTGATTTTTAAAGATAAAAAGAGCATTGAAACAATATTTGTAAGTTTTTAAACAAATCTCATTTAATTTCCTTTTTAATCAATATTTTTACAATTTTAAAATCATTTGAAAACTATTTAAAAATACATTTTAAAACAATTTTATTTATTTACATCTTTGGTCTTCTTCCTTTAAAAACATAAATATTAAAATAAATTACATAAAATTTTAAAATAATCATAATAAATTTAAAATTTTCTAGTAATAAAAACTAAAAAACCAAAAAAAAAACACTAAAAACCAAAAACCCCATAAAAAACTGAAATATAAATTGGTTTTAATTTATATTTAATTAATTGTTCACTTAACCCGTGGTGAAACATATTTGAAAAATCTTGATTATAAATTAAAAACACTTGGTTTGTTTCACAGAATATTTATTATTTTTTCTCTCCTGAAACAAACCAAGTGTTTTTAATTTCTAATCAAGATGGTTTTAATTTTTTCAACCTTAAAACAGTTAAAACCTAAAAATTAAATTCAATAAAAAAACCATTTGAAATCTTAAAAAAAAACAGTTGAAATTGTGACTGAATTGGATTTTTAACTATATCCATATAAAAACAATTTTAAACAGTTAAAATTTAAAAAAAAAACTATTGAAAAAGGCAACTCAAATTAAAAAATATCATTTTAACTTGAAAATGGCTTAAAAATAAAACAAAAAATTCAATCGAAAAAACCAGTTACAACTTTCCAATGTAAAAATAAATATTTAAATATAAAAAATACAATGCGTATAATAGTTTAATAACAAATAAAAATAATTAAGGTTTAGTAAGTAAAATAAGTTTAAAATTTTCTTTGTTTTTATTTTTAATTGATTCTGCTTTCAATTATAGAAATTCTAATCAAAAAAGAAAACAAATATGATCTGCTATTTGTTTTCCTTTTTAATTAGAATTTCTACAATTGAAATTTTGTTAAAAACATTTAAAAACTATCTTAAAAATATTTAAAATTTTATAGACTTTAAAGTGTTTTAAAAATAAAACAAGAAATTCAACTGAAAAAATAACGTTTAACTTTGAAATTGATCGTAACGGATCGAAACACGTGTCAGGAAACTGCTAATAAAATCATGGAACAAAACAAGTGCTTTACTCCACCCATTTTGAAAAAAGAAAACAGTTACAACTTTCCAAAAACAAAAAAATTAAAAGTTTATAATATAATAATGTATTATAATTTCATTTGTTTAATTGTATTATTATTATTATTTGCTGTAAATTGGATTTTCCGGAAATAAATATTATTATTATTTATAAAGAAAACAATTGAAATTTTGTTTCAGTTTAAAATTTTATTTTACTGAATAAATAATAATAAATTTCCTTTTATAATAATAGTATTTACATTTTTTGCTTTATTTGTAAACATTTCTAAACCCATTGGTTTTTCAGACCTTTTCAATTGATTTAAAAAAAAACAAAAAACTAAAAAATAACAATTGAAATCTTCTTAAAAACAAAAACCAACTGTAAAACATTAAAATACATTTGAAACAAATGAAAAAAAGGGATCGAAAATTACATGAAATACAAAGTTAATGATATTTATTAGAAATCATTTAAAAAATTCTAAAAAAACTCTTGTAAAATAGTTGAAAACAAATTAAAACAGTTGATTTTTAAGGATAAAAAAGAATTGAAATAATATTTATGATAGTTTATCGTAATCACATTTTTTTCCTATGTTAATTAAAATTTTACAATTTAAAACTTCTTAAAAGCAAAAATCGTTTTAATCTATAAAAAAAACGATTAGAATAAGAAACTAGTTTTTGATTTTAAAGCCCATTAAAAAGCACTTTACAACTTTACTTTAGTTGAAATTTTGTAAAAATCACAGTTAAAAATTGAAAAAAAAAACAACTAAAATTGAAAAAAAGGGTTTTAACTCGAAAAACAGTTACTTTGAATATATTATTTATATTTTATAGAAACTAAGGTAATGTGATATAATCACAATAAATTAATTTGATACTTACAATAGAATTTCTAATCTAAATTATTTCTTAGACGTTGGAATGTAATTTTCATCACCTGCAAATCAAATTTCAAGCGTTGCGGTTTTGTTTTCTATTGGCGCACAGCGATTGTTTTACATTATTAGGGAGACATAATTTTAATAAACGTATTTGTAGATTTTTAAGTTAGTCCCTGTTTGAATTATTTTTTTACAATTTTTCAAACGCCGGAATGTATTTTTTAACAATTTCAGGATGGTATTTCAAGCGATGCCGTTTTGTTTCCTGTTGACGTATAGCAATTGTTTTACAGTGTTATGAAGACATAATCGTAGTAAACGTATTTGTGGATTTTCAAGATAATCTCTCTTCGAATTATTCTTTTGCAAATTTTTAAACGTCGGAGAGTAATTTTCATTACCTTCAGATCAAATTTCAAGCGTTGCGGTTTTGTTTTCTATTGGCGCACAGCGATTGTTTTACAGTATTATGGAGACACAATTTTAATAAACGTATTTGTAGAATTTTAAGCTAATCTCTCTTTGGATTATTTTTTTACAATTTTTCAAACGTCGGAATGTACTTTTTAACAATTTCAGGATGGTATTTCAAGCGATGCCGTTTTGTTTCCTGTTGTCGTATAGCAATTGTTTTACAGTATTATGAAGACACAATCGTAGTAAACGTATTTGTAGATTTTCAAGATAATCTCTCTTCGAATTATTCTTTTAAAAATTTTTCAAACGTCGAATTGTAATTTTCAACGCCTTCAGATCAAATTTCAAGCGTTGTGGTTTTGTTTTCTATTGGCGCACAGCGATTGTTTTACAGTATTTTGAAGACATTATTTTAGTAAACGTATTTGTGGATTTTTAAGCTAATCCCTCTTTGGATTATTTTTCTACAATTTTTTAAACGTCGGAATGTATTTTTTAACAATTTCAGGATGATATTTTAAGCGATGCCGTTTTGTTTCCTGTTGACGTGTAGCAATTGTTTTACAGTATTTTGAAGACACGGTCGTAGTAAATGCATTTGTAGATTTTTAAGCTAATCTTTGTTCGAATTATTCTTTTACAAATTTTTCAAACGTCGGAATGTAATTTTCATCGCCTTCACATCAAATTTCAAGCGTTGCGGTTTTGTTTTCTATTGGCGCACAGCGATTGTTTTACAGTATTTTGAAGACATAATTTTAATAAACGTATTTGTGGATTTTTAAGCTAATCCCTCTTTGAATTATTTTTTTACAATTTTTTAAATGTCGGAATGTAGTTTTTAACAATTTCAGGATGATATTTCAAGCGATGTCGTTTTGTTTCCTGTTGACGTATAGCAATTGTTTTACAGTATTTTGAAGACACGGTCGTAGTAAATGCATTTGTAGATTTTCAAGCTAATCTTTGTTCGAATTATTCTTTTACAAATTTTCAAACGTCGGAATGTAATTTTCATCACCTTCAAATCAAATTTCAAGCGTTGCGGTTTTGTTTTCTATTGGCGCACAGCAATTGTTTTACAGTATTACGGAGACACAATTTTAATAAACGTATTTGTAGATTTTTAAGCTAATCCCTCTTTGAATTATTTTTTTACAATTTTTCAAACGTCAGAATGTATTTTTTAACAATTTCAGGATGGTATTTCAAGCGATGCCGTTTTGTTTCCTGTCGACGTATAGCAATTGTTTTACAGTATTATGGAGATACAATCGTAGTAAACGCATTTGTAGATTTTCAAGCTAATCTCTCTTCGAATTATTCTTTTACAAATTTTCAAACGTCGGAATGTAATTTTCATCGACTACAGATCAAACTTCAAGCGTTGCGGTTTTGTTTTCTATTGGCGCATAGCGATTGTTTTACAGTATTTTGAAGACATAATTTTAATAAACGTATTTGTGGATTTTTAAGCTAATCCCTCTTTGAATTATTTTTTTACAACTTTTCAAACGTCGGAATGTATTTTTTAATAATTTCAGGATGATATTTCAAGTGATGCCGTTTTGTTTCCTGTTGACGTATAGCAATTGTTTTACAGTGTTATGAAGACATAATCGTAGTAAACGTATTTGTAGATTTTCAAGATAATCTCTCTTCGAATTATTCTTTTACAAATTTTTTCGTAATGTAATTTTCATAAACTTCAGATGAAATTTCAAGCGTTGTCTTTTATTTCCTGTTGACGTACGGCGGTTGTTTTACAGACACATTCTTAGTAAACCATCTTATTGTTATTGTTCTACTAGTGAATGTTAAAATAAGCAGTGGAGGAAAAGTGTTTTGTCAATTTTTTTTTAAATTTGGCCATCAAATATTTAACTTGGTTTGACACAAACCGAATAAACGAGAGCCTACAAATTGAGGACAAAGGCCGTGTCGGTGCCGATGTTAATTCCATTTAATTCAGCACACAAAGAAATACTAAAGCACGCTGATAGCGATCGAAATGTTTGAGGGGGGGGATGGGGGTTTATTAAAGAGAGACATAACAATGTACACGTAGGTGTTTGAAATATGCAAATCGACGAACTCCATCTCTCTCTTTTCACCCTTTCTCTCTCCGTCTCTCATTACGTACGGCCCGATCGTTATCGGGTTGTCACCCCAGAAAGAAACCGTTATTTATCATGGCTGCACAACGCAAACAAGTCGCCATCGCCGCTCCAATTTAATAAACAGAAAATAATAATAATGATGATAAAAAAAAAACACTTTTATATCCGTTATTTATTGCAATCGGGGAACGATAAGGGGATATTTATAAACCGCGCCCTTCTTTGTTCTCGTTTGCGCTAATGAATAAAAGAGGGTTGCAATTTTTCATATAAATTCTGTTGTATGTATCTGGCGATCAAACACTTCCTGTTGTTTAGGTATTATGGTAATTGTTCTTCTTTATGGTGGTGAATGTTGAAGTATACATCGGTTGTAAATTTTTGATTGTTTGTTTTCTAATATAAGTGGGAAATCAAAGGAAACACATTCATTCATTCATAAACATCCCCTTTCTTTTTATCGGCTTGGCCAGTGTAAAGGTTTATAGGAAAAAGTATAACAAACCAAGCAAAAGTTGTGTTATTTCTATATTACAAATTGTTTCACCACGAGTTGCTTTTTTTAGCAAGAGGAGAGCAAATCCTGCATGGACACCCTTATAGTAGGGTAAACCACGAGTTAAATGTAGATTTACTGTATGGACGGACCGTGAATAAAACACTTTATAAAAATTTTACCTCAATCTTAATATTTATACAAGAAGAATGAAAAATTAATGTATTAATTTAAAAATTAAAAACGATGTGCATGCGTGTGTAATAATTCGGTTTTCGAGCGCACACGGAATCGGCTCGGGATTATCGTCTTCCATTTCGTCCCTAAGCCCACTTAATCCGCATTACATGACTGTTTTATGGAATAATAAAATTAGTCCCTGACGATAAGACCGGCGCCGGCTTTACCCCGCCATCCGACGCGCGTCGAATTTATTTATTTTCGTTATCAGGTGCACGTCCGTTTCCGTTACATGTTTAATACCCTCCCCCTCCCCTCCTTTCGCATCTGCTCATCTACGCAAACGGAATGTTTAATCGATACGATTTGAATAAAATAAAAAAAAGTGCTTATCGCCCGAATATAATAAACTAACGCACCGCTTAACACGAAAAAAAAATTAAATTCGCACCCATTGTTATATTGATAAATCGCGCATACAATACACATAGAGAGAGAGTCGAAATTGAAGGAGTTCAAAAAGCGTGCTTCCCCTATTTAATTACGGCCCTTTTATACAAACATTAATTCCGCCGGACGTGCGCACGTATTTTTTTTTTTGCAGCCGATATCGCGGAAAATGTACGCGACACATTGTCGTTTTTTTTTTGTGAATTTGTTTTGTTTTGATTTCAAACGAACAAAAAAAAAACTATACTGTACCGCTTTTAACGTGTACCTGGATTTAAAAAAAGGGGTGTGAGAGCGGAGCGTATTCATAGGGACGGAGGCTAGGGTGTGGGGGTTGGGCTCGTGCGTAATTGTGAGCCGGCGATGTGTTATGAAGTAAGATTAATTTCGATTCCGGTGTTGTGCGAGAGATGATAGGTGGGTCCGTGATAAATTGTGAAGTGTGCAGCTGTTCGTCACACACGTATTACTGTTATACAGTGTCCGGTGGTGAAACTTCCCCTAAATGATCTGATATAGGGCTGCTGTGGCTGACCCCCAGTCAGATGGACTATTGTTGCTTGCAGCCGTCCACCGTTTGATCTTTCAGCTTAATTTTTTTCTTCAATCTAATGGAATAAATTAATTCGAACACTAAATACTAAAAATTCACTTTTCATATTTTCGATAGAATTACTTTTCGATTTTTCCTTATAATCCATTGAGGTATATATTGTTGACACTTTTTTGTTTGTATTGATAATGGGTACATAGTGCCCGAAATGTACATTTAGCTGTGAAAAAATAAAAAGTGAAGAAAGTAATATAACTGTGTTTTAATTAAGTCACTTTTGATAAATGGAAAACGAATCAAAATTAGATATAAAATTAAATAAGTAATTGTAGAGACTTTACATTTTGATAATTTAAAATAAATAAACAATTAACCTTGTTGGTATAGATATAAAATTATCTTAATAAGCAGTATGCATAAAATTACTAATGATTTAAATGTTTTACCACTTTATTAACACTTAACAAAGTAATCGTGTCTCATTCTTCATTATATTCAACATACCACAAAATAAACGCCTCTATACAATGAATTACATTCCCACTTAACCCGTGGTAAAACATTTTTATGTTAATTAAGTTTTAATGAATCCTCTAATAAACATTTAAAATTATTAAAGCAAACACGTATGTATTTATTTTTGTTAGAGGGTGGGATAAAGGATACCCACCCACCCTGCATATTTTAATTATTAAGGGTTATAAAATTTATCTTCGATCAGTAATTACAATACAAATTCATATGTAGGGTGGGTGGGTAGCCACTAACGTACCTTCCAATCAATACCACCTACGATAGGTTTTATTAAATTAATTTTTAGCAATAGTTACCAAATGCAGTTTTATTAATTAATTTATTAGTTATGCATAAAGTTTATCAAAGTAACCCTTGGGTGTGTTTTATTTGTTGGAGGGTGGGATGGAGGCCACCCACCCACCCTACATATACTCATAACTACAATTAAAATAATGTTTACGGTTTTTTGTAAACACATCAACACCTTTATGATTAATTTTCTGAAAATTCAACACCGATCTGTAATTGTAATACAAATAAATATGTAGGGTGGGTGGGTGGCCACTAACCACCCTCCAATTAGTGAAACATACGTCAGGGTTTTATTGAATGAATTATTAATAATAAAATCGTATAATTGTAGTTTATTAATCGATTTATTATCTGTTTGTGTAAAGTATATAGTAGATCTATCTTCTATTATTATTATTTTTTTTTTTTACGGAATACTCCTTTACATAATAAATTTACATTTGACATGTATATAATAATATAAATTATTTATATAAATAAATATATAAAATACAAATGAACTGATGAATTACAAAGAAATAATATGAACAAATCAAGATTAATTAATAACAGTAGAAACCAAACAAAAAAACAATAATATAATTTACAAAATGTCCAAAACCCAATTTAAAATACACCAAAAGATCTGCATCAGGTCTCAATGTTACTCTTAATCATTAAATTAAAATGTAATTAAAAACTAAAAATGTAATAAATGAAGGTAATAAATTAATAAAATAATAAAATTAGAGTAAACTCATTTGTTGTATCACAGATATGAAAATATCACAGCCTGAGTATCACAAATGAAGTGTAAAATAAATAAGTAAATTCAATATAAATATAAATAAATAGATAAAATATAAATAAATAGATAAAATAAATAAAAACATATACAAATAAATAAATAAAATACATAACAAACATGAGTTACTTCAAATTAAACAAACAATGACAAAATATTGGAATAAAAATTATGTAATAAAATCTAGAACACTAATAATGATATAAAATTAAACTGAACGAATGACATTAAATAGTTCCACATGCCGAAGCCTTCTTTTAAAAATTTGATATGTTGGTGCAAATAGCATAAAATTAATGTTTGTGCTGATTCCGTTAGCGCTACGCATAAGACGATCGAGGGGATTAAACATCCCATAACGAGTGGGATGAAAATCGAGTCGAAATAATGGTTTGTGTCTAACTTGAGAACAACGCGGAATATAAAAATTTAACTTCATTAATAATTCGCTACTGCTGATTTGCCCATTTATTAATTTATACAGGAACGACATGTCTAAAAACATTCTTCTTTCGGCCAATGATACTATATTTAGTTCAGTCAACATACCACTATGGCTATAAATGTGACCTCTACCCAACCTACAAGACATAAGCTTTAAAAATCTCCCTTGCACCGCTTCCAGTTTTTGGCATAAAGTTATAGTATAAGGAGACCATATAAGAGAAGCATATTCTAAATGTGGTCGAACTAATGTCAAATATAATGATATTGTGGTAGTAGTTTTGAAGTCCGCCGAGAATCGATTAATAAAACCTAGAATTTTCAACGCTTTGTTACAAATATCTGAAATATGTTTAGAGAAGTTTAATTTAGACGTGAAAGTTACCCCTAAGTCTTTAATTTCAGATACTTGCATTAGCCTACAGTTATTAATGTGATATTCAAAACTACTACCAGATCGTCGACAAAAAGAAATATGGAAGCATTTACTTATGTTCAGTTCTAATAGATTATGTTTACACCATAGTGATAATCCATTTAGGTCATTTTGGAGTTCAATTTGATCTAATCTAGAACTAATGATTTTATATATCTTTAGATCATCGGCGTAAAGAAGAAAATTGCTGTTTTGAAGATATAATCCAATATCATTAATAAAAAGAATAAATAAAATTGGTCCACAATGGGAGCCTTGCGGCACACCAGATGATACCTGTATATAGTTCGAGGTAAATTTTCCTATGCGCACACGCTGAGTTCTATTACTTAAATAACTTTTAAGCCAGCGTACCACATTGTCACCGAAACCCATTGACTTAAGTTTATGCAACAATATACTATGTTGCACTCTGTCGAAAGCCTTAGAGAAGTCAGTGTAAATCGCATCAGTCTGTAGACCATTCTCTAAGGCATCACACAGAAATGTTTGATACTGCAACAAATTTGTTATAGTCGACTTACCTTTTAGAAAACCATGTTGCTGGCTAACAATAGTATGCATACATGATCTCATAAGTTGCTCAGAAATAGATACGCTTCTATAGTTTTGTATATTTCCCCTACAGCCATGTTTGTGAATAGGAATAATAAAAGTATCCTTCCAACAATGAGGAAATATACCAGAGGTTAGTGAAGAAGAGAAAATAGTGTATATTGGTTTACTCAGCGTGTGCACACATCTCTTTAAAAAGTATGCAGGAATACCATCTGGGCCAGTGCAGCAAGACTCCGAAAGAGACGAAAAACAATTATAGACTTCGATAAGAGTAACATTAAGACCCATTAAATCAATAGTTTGATCACCCCGAAAACTAGAAATAAGTTGATGATGATCCTGATATGCAGCCGCAAAATGTCACGCAAACAAATCAACCTTTTTATCAGTTGTATCACTTTTAACATTGCCTAGATACATTTCTTTTGGAAAACCATTTGTTTTGCGGCATACATTTACATGATCCCAAAAATGTTTTGGGTCAATACTTATTTCGTTTTCGATTCGAGAGATATACTGCTTGTATAGAACATTATTCAAATCAGCACATTGTTGACGGTTTCTTCTAAATACATTGTAATCAGAAAAACTACCACTTCTTTTGTATTTAGCATGAGCAATTTTTTTTGATTTGATTAATTTGATTAATTTACCATTAAACCATTTTGGGTATTTGGACGATTTTAAATATTTACACGGAACAAATAAGTTAAACACAGAATACAAAACATTATTAAAATTACAAACGTTGTCATCTAGACATTTACCGGAAAAGACTTGATCCCAATCAACACCTGCTAAATAATTATTAATATCATTGTAGTTGGCTGCTTTAAAGTCATATATGGCCACGAAGACGAGGGAAAAATCACCATTATCCACCAAAACGTCCAATCCATCGGCAATGCGAGAAACCAACTGAATATGGAAGTAGAGGAAAATAACTGCAGTGTACTCTGTATATGTGAACACTGGAAAACCGAAAATCAACTGGAAAACTACCCACTGACAAACTTCAGCTTAGCCGATTCATTTTGCAGAGAGACAAATCAACACGGAGGAGTTGCGGTATACGTAAGGAATTGTTTTAAATATAAAAAGAGACCGGAAATAAATAGATTAAGTAAGGCGTATATTTTTGAATGTGCAGCAGTAGAATTAGAATTAGGAAATGAGAAAAACAACATAATTATAGCTGCGATTTACAGACCGCCTAACGGATGTATTGAATATTTTTTTAATATGCTTGAACACCTGCTAAATATAATATATAATGAAAGCAAAACAATATTTATATGTGGAGACTTCAATATTAATTTCCTAATCAAAGATAGCAAATATAATACCCTTATGCAAATCATACAAACATACGGACTAAAAGAACTATTTAATGAACCATCACGGATAACAATAAATTCAAAAACATGTATTGACAACATTTTAACAAACTTTGAATCAAACATCTCAACACAAGTAATAAATTTAAATATAGCAGACCACCTAGCCCAAAAAGTTATGTTCGAACGAACAATAATTAATAAACCAACCTACATATATAGACGATCTTTCAATGAAAAAAACACTTCTAAATTTATAAAAACATTAAATTCAATAAACTGGAAACAAATTTACACGTACAACCGTGACGATGTAAATGCACAATGGAACTCCTTCAGCGACAGCTTTACAAATGCATTTAATAATCATATCCCTGAAAAGAAATTCACACAAACAAGTAGAGGAAAAATTAAAATACATACCACAGAAGAAATTAAAAAGATAAAAAACGAACTTGACATTCTATACATAATATCCCGACATGACAACTCCTATCTGAACTCATATTTAAATACAAAAAAAACATGTAATAGACTACTAATAAAACAAAGAGCTGATACATATTCAAATAGAATAGCAACAGCAAATAATAAAAGCAGAAGTACCTGGCAAATTCTAAATGAAATCAAAGGCAAAAACTCACAAAAAACAGAAATTAAAATTAAGGGAAACAAAATAGAAATAGCAAATAAATTTAACAATTATTATCAAAATATTGCGATGGATCTAGTTGGAAACATAGTTCGAAACTCAGTACCCCTAAATATTAAAAATAGCAACAAAAGCATATATATAACACCAACAACCCCAATGGAAGTAATAAACACAATACGCAATTTAAAAAACACACACTCTTGTGGATATGACAACATTCCAAGTATTATTATAAAACAATCTAGAGAAATAATAGCGGAACATCTATCATACATAATTAATAATTCAATACAATATGGCATATTCCCGAACAGATTAAAAATAGCGATTATCATACCCATATTCAAAAAAGACAACCCCTTTAAAATCGAAAACTACAGACCGATTAGTTTATTGCCTGTATTCTCGAAAATTTTTGAATACATTATGATAAATAGAATCCAACGGGTAGCGGTTAAAGTCAACGGGAAGTCCATCCAATCAGAACCCTTACGCACCAAAATAGGATTACCACAGGGGAGTCTAACGGCGCCCGCTTTATTTATAATATTTATGAATGACCTTATAAACACAGCTACAAATAATACAGAATCAATAATCAGCTACGCGGATGATACAAACCTTTTAATATCAGGTAGAACCAAAGATGAAATATCTATTAAAGGTGAAACATTCTTCAAAAATGTCAATGAATGGTTCATAAATAATAATTTAATAATAAATAAAGACAAAACCAACATCATTCTTTTCCAAAATCGCGATAAAAATGAAGATAATATTAAAATTAATATAGACAACAGGGAAATAGTTGAATCAACAAAATTTTTAGGCATTGAAATAAACAATAAATTAACTGGCGACAACCACATTAACATCACTAAGGGTAAGCTCAACAAAATAATCTACAGTATGAGAGAAATTTCCAAATACCTACCCACCACTGTATCAAAAACTGTATATCATGCCAACTTCGTTAGCATCATGAGATACGGTCTAATTATATGGGGAAACAACAGCAAAACCACAGAAATATTTATTCTTCAAAAAACTGCACTACGCATTATGCTGAAAATGGGCTATCGTGACTCATGCCGCGGAAAATTCAAGTCGGAACAATTACATACCGTCTACGGTTACTATATATACGACTGTATATTATTTTATTTAAATTATATAAAAGGCGAAGATGAGAAATTGGGGATATATAATACCCGCACTCAAAATTTTATATATCCTAAACACAAGACCAAAAGAAAAGAAACAAGCAATCACTATATGGCCATAAGATTATTTAATTCACTACCAGAAGAATTAAAAAAATATAAAAGTAATGTAAAATTATTCAAAAGGGAATTAAATAAATATATTATAAACATTGAACCATACTCAATAAATGAATTCATAGAACACCAATAAAAAGCGTATATGTACTGACTTGCATAAGGAAAAAAAGTATGTATATAGATATAAAAGATATTCTGTAAATATAATAGGTATAATAGGTATGTGTATATGTGTGTGTGTACATATATGTATGTGTATATATATATATATATATATATGTATGTGCGTGTGTGTGTATGTGTACGTATATGTATTTATGTATATATATGTATGTGTGTGTGTGTGTATGTGTGTATGTATGCATATGTGTATGTATGTATATATATATATATATATGTATGTATGTATATATATATATATATATATATATATATATATATATATATATACATAGCTAGACATAAGATTTATTGTAATAAGTGTAGACATATGCATAGCTTAAATAGATATAATACCTGACACTATTTCAATTTGTATGTAATGTTTTATGACACCTTGAAATAAAGAATATTTTGATTTGATTTGATTTGATATATCCATTCCATACTTTCCCGAATGAATTCCAACGATGAAATAGGGACATTTAAACTGTATGGAATGTGATGAACACTTGAGTCACATAAAGGGTCACTAGCACGGTTAACACTTATTCCAGAAATGTTGGAAAACACCAGATCTAAAAATACGTTTCTGTCATTCGGGATCCGATTCGATTGGAGTAGGTGGTGGAAATTCAAAGCGTTTGCGAGAACATCTGCTGGATAACTATTGTTTCGTTCACTCAATTCTCCAAAATTCTCTCCAAAACTTTCCCATATAGCATTTGGAAGATTGTAGTCTCCACAAAAGATATATTGGCACATTGGATTAGCGTTACAAATGTTTTCTAGATCATCAGCATGTGATTTGTAAACTGAAATATTCGATGCAGGGGGGATATATGTAGAGCCAACAATGAATTTGTCATTTATTTTTACAAATAAATGCTCTACATCATCGCAACTTGGAACGATACAACTCTTCAAGGTGTTACGTATAGCAATTAAAACACCACCACCTTTAGTTTTAGTGCTGTTACAATGATTTCTGTCAACTCTATAAATAACAAAATTTTCGAGCATAAATTCAGCGTTATTGACAGTCTCATCCAACCAAGTCTCGACAAGTACAATGACATCATAACTACACACATTCACATTCAACATAAACGATTTAATTTTCCCTTTCATGCCGCCAACGTTTTGGAAGTAGATATTTAGTTTTTTTTTATTATGAGTCGACTTAACTATTGACGGATGACCGTTACTATATTTAATGGTAAGATTCGTTTCACCTTGTTTCTTCCGTTCTTCCAATTTGCTCCTTAATTGTTTCAAATGATCCAGTTGCATTTGTGTCAAATCATTATTGAATCTTATATTACCGGTATCAATGACTCGAGTTACTTTTAACACATCAAGCGCTTCTTTATTAGTGAGAAAGGATATTTTAACTGGCCGTGGTCTATTGCTTGGTTTACCTAAGCGGATCACTTTTGTCGGTTCAAATTTAACTTCAGGATCAATTAGTGTTTTAATTGCATTAACGTCGGCATTTATTTTGTCCTGCAATTGACCAGCTGTCTCGGGCAAGTTGAAAACAATAACATTGCGAGCTCTCACTTGCCTTTCCTCTACCTCATGAGCAATGTCTGCATTAACTATTACGTCAGATGAAGTATTCGCAGTATTATTATTTGTAGCAGCAGTTTGTTCAAGCGCGCATATTCTATCATTAAGTGATTTGATTTCATTTTTTAGATCCGCGAAAACATTTAACAATTCCGTGCGGAACAGTGGCATAAATTCGTCCCTGAATATCGTCCTTATGGTTTCGACAAGTGACGAGCTGTTTGATTGCCCATGAGAATTGGATAACGAAACGCGGGACAAATTAACTTGGCCGCTCGATGAACGGGAAGACATGCACGAATTGCATTTCCAGTAATTACCATCATCCTTATCTGCTTCGGCAATAAAGTACGCAACGTCTTCTAAGGATAATTCATCCAGGCAATCTACATGGTAACGAAGTTTGCAATCGGAGCATTTTAAAACTTTTGATCTTGGACCAAGTTTATTATTGCAAGATCCGCACACGCGTGACATTTTATTTTAATAGTAATTTAAAGAAATATAATTTAATTTAATACAAGGGAAAACAATACACAAATTTCACGTCAATGGTTCCGTAAAGACGACTTAATTTAACACAAACAGGGGTTTAGTAGACCACGGAAAGGTAAACAATAGAGAAACAAAGGAATTTCAAGGAAATTTTCAATCGAGCGGATATACAAATGTTAAAATTTCGATTAAACGAATGTATTTATTTCCAATAGCCGTCGGGAGTACGGCACAAGATGTACTGGGCGCAAAAAAGAGTGAAGGCCACTTAACCTCGGTTCCTAATTCACACGCCGATTTTGTTTGTTTAAATTAATAGGACTTGCCAATAATATATTGAAAATATAATAACACTATTGTAATCACCACAACATTAATAATTACATGTACAATTTTCACAATAAAGGAGTGCGTATTAACTATATAATTCACAAAAATTGAGGAGCAGCACAACACTACTAGCTAGCACTCAATTTATATTGATTTTAAGATAAGATAGAATCCACCCATCCATCCTATATATATTTTAAACTTTGATTAAAGCCTCTAACCTACTCTTCATCATATATAATTTCCATCTATGAATTTATCAATTTTTACTGTTGATAGCTGACAAATGAACATTATTAATAACATTTAAACATTGGCAAATTGATAGTAAAAATTGTTTTGAAACACCAACACAATATATTTTAATAGATTGGTACTTGATCAAGCAGGGTCCATAAACTATAACCGAAGAACTTAACAATTTGTAGTTGTTCGTTAAATTATTATTTTCGACAAGTAGCATCTTTCAACTCTTATCTTTTATCATCTGTCATCTGTCGACTATTAATTTGAAATTTTTTCTATATCATTTGTCAACACTCGTTTGTCAGCTATGAATCAATCAAAAATTATTTTATATCCGTCATCTATCAAACTGAAAATATGTAATTCATCAGTTATCACATATTATTTGTCAATGATTGACAAATATGACTTAACAAGTTTAATTGAAGTCCTCTCCTTAGAGGAAAAGAATCCAAATTCGACAAGTTAATGGTGAACCTTCATCCTAAACACCTTCTATGGTAGCAGTATCATCGATATGCAGATAAAAATGGTAGAACATCTTATTATAAACTCAAACCTTTCCATGTGCAATCAAAATGTTTGTAAGAATTTATTGTTATTTAAGATTTTATTATGTAAGCACAGTGGATAAATAAATACTATTACTACTAAATATTAATAAATAATTATTAAACAAAAACGTTTACTTTATTAATATCACACTTTATTTGTAAGTGACTCGAGTTTCGATCATTAACTGATCATTATCAAACTTAAAGTAAATTAATCTACGACAAAACACTTATTTATACAGAATGAAATAAGGAGGAAAATACTAGGTCTACCTGGTCATTAATTACTGAGGTTTCCGGATTTCTATTTTCTATTTTCAATTTATTGATTCGTTTTTTCTATAAAATTCAGGAACACTACTGTCTTTAGCAGAGGAAACTAGCCGATTCTATAACCTGCTCTGACCTTGAGGGTCATGAGAAGGTTTTAGGATCGGCTAGTTGACGGTCAGAGGAGGTTCTTGGCTTTGACCTTCAAATGACCTTGAGCACCAGCGACCTTGACCTTCAAGTGACATTATCATTCAAATGACATTGACTTCAAAATGACATTGACTTTAAAATGACATTAACTTTTAAATGACCTTGACATTTGAATGACCTTGGTATTTAAATGTCCTTGACACTTGGAACTTAAAAAAAATTGTTAAAAACTTAAACTGTTTTTTGTTTAAAATTCCAAATATTTATCATAATTTTTTTCAAATGTAATTTTTAAATAAAATTTTCAGTTGTTTTTTTGCTAAAAGGTCAGGTATCTAATCATATAAAAAAATTGTAGAATGTTTTTGACTACTTTTTAAATCCATTTTTTTAATCAAAAGAAGGAAATAAATTTTTGAGAAAAATTAAAAGTTTATATTTTTAGAAAAAAAAATTTATATTGTAAATATTTTTTATTATTTTAAAATGTAATTTTGAACAGATTCTCAATTGTGTTTTTTTGTTAATTGTTTCTAAGCATCTAAAAGATTTTAGATTAATTTTTAACAGTTTTTATCAATTTTTTTCAGATATTTTCAATTTAACTGCTATTGAGTAAATTAAAAACTTTTTTTATTTTTAGAAAGGAGGTAAAGTGGTAAAGACAACCCTTTTTACTGACAGATAGAAAGCTACTCTTTCAGTAATCATAGGACACCTTTGAAAATGACAAGTAATTGTCGAAACATCTGTCAGGAAACTGATAAATTAATTATAGAACAAAATAAGCCTATAATTTACAAATACACCCCTGTAACCAGCCTTTCAGATTTTCAACCTTCTATTTTTATCTTAACATATTTTCCCAAAAATTTCTTCTCCAAATTCTAAGAATTTTCTTTTAGAGATTTATACAAATTTCTAACAATTTCTATTTCGTATTTTTATTCATCCATTATTTTCCTTCGAATTATAAGATTTTTTTAGAGGTTTAATATTTATTAGTACACTTTCTTATCGATTTATAAAAATTTTCAAAAATTTTTCTACCAGACATTCCTACTTTTCCAGCATTTAATGAAATATTCCAAAAATTTCCTTCCATTTTTCATAAATCTTTTAGAACATTCTATAAAGATTTTGAATACGATAAAAAAAATCCCTTAATATCGTATTATATTCATACCCACCCTTATATTTTACTAATTGTTTGTGTGATTGTGATCACCCACCTACCCTAAGTTTTATCTTTAATTTAAACACTCTCGATGTATCATATCTTAACATTCATATTCACCTTCAGTGTGTTAAAGATTTAAGCTGGAAAGGTGTTTGTAATTAATAGTTTTCATGTATATGTAGGGTGGGTGGGTGGCCTCTATCAGACAATCCAACCTTTGCATCATAAACAAGAGTTTAATGAATGAATAATAAATATAAGCCAAAAATACATTCCGTTTCGATTTTGTTTATTCTTAACATGCTCATAACAAAAATAGTTTTTATTATTTAAAATTGGTTTTTAGAATTTCACAAATAAAGCACTGAAAAACTCATAAGGATTGTGGTGACCGTTACTACGTGGTAATTCATGATAAACACTTAACTAACGCACTTACTATGTTTTAACCACTAAAAATTATGTAATATATATACATATATTACAAAAACGCACGACTTAAGTTTCGACGGTTTAATGTCATTATCAAGTACTTGATAATGACATTAGACCGTCGTCGAAACTTAAGTCGTGCGTTTTTGTAATATATGTATATATATTACATAATTTTTAGTGGTTAAAACATAGTAAGTGCGTTAGTTAAGTGTTCACTAAAAAACTAGTTTGAAAATGACAAGTTAAAATTGTCGAAAGTTAACAATTTTTTTAGAATTTATTAATCTAACTTATTCTTTCAGATTTTACATAATTTCCTACCTTGTTTTAAACTTGTTTTTTTATTTAATCCATTTTTTTCCGCTATGTTTTCTAATTTCATTTTTCAACAAATTCACCACTGCTTTTTTTTTTATAAGATTAGTTAATTTTAACTGTTTTTGATCAATTTTCAACTTCTTTCTTTGTTCATGCATTTGATAAAACTTTAAACTTTTCAAACTTTATATGAAGTTAAATTTTTCAAAGCTTTCATCAATTTCTTTAAATAATTTTAAAATCACTTTTCTGTCGTTTTAATTATTTTGTAATCAATTTTTGAGGTTATGTTTTTATTTTTATCAAGTCAAGCCGTTTTTTGAGGTTATAGAATTTATTTTTTGAAAGCTTTCAACTGTTTTCAAGTTTCTGTGCGTACAATGAAACACATTCAAATAGATCAACACAATTAGCGCCGAAAGCCGCGCAATTTAAATTTCAAATCGTTCCCCGTCGAGCAATCAATTAAACCAGCATTATGCGCGTCGGCCGAATTAATTTATGCGCGCGATGAAATATTTATAAGGCGATCGCAATTAATTTGTATCGCCTTCTCCACCCTCTCTCATCCCTCCGAATTTACACGTCTGCGACGTTATTCTTATTAACGTCGTCGCTATTAATTAATAAGGCGTTCGCTTATTCCTTTCGCTAAAGGAAATCGTATCATTTACTTTAATAAGTTGTTTTTTTCCTGGCTTGCCTCGTCTTCTCCTCCACCTTCAAAAAAAAGGTCGCCCCTTTGAAGGAGAGAGCCAAGAGAGAGAGCAAAGGGCCGCCTTTAATCAATTTCTGACCTTCGGCTATAATTACGTGGAGACGGCGTCCTAGGTAATTGGGTTAGACTTTGCGATGTGTTAAAGATGAGGTGATATTTTGATTAAGAAAGAAAAATTATAGTAGTATTAAATTAGATCTTAAATTTCCTTGACTTTTTATAAGCACAAAATCTTAAAGGTCGAAATTTAAACAACACATGGAAATACGATGAAGTTGAAAGAGATGGTAGAGAAAAAAATTACAACCCCCTTCCCCCGCACCTCTTGCGTTTATTAACGTCCCTCTTTCTAATCGCGGCAGATGCGGATTTGAGGAACAATTTTTAATTAACTCGTCCGCGAATTTATGAATATTCCACCGTCTGCTCCGGGTATTTATTAGGGTGGGCATGAATATTAATGTGCATTAAACCCTTAATGTTGATTCTATGACGGGGATTATCATTATAAAACGGACCGAAACGATGAATTAATCACGACGAGCGAAGGAACAAATAACGTGGAAGAAAGGTGGATTTAGTTTCTGAATCTGCAATAATAAGATGTGTTTATTATCCACCCTTGTTTAAAGGTTCATTTTTTTCTAAAAATTGTTTAACGTATATTAAATCGATAGTAAAATTCGCGTTGAGAAAAAGTTTTTATGATTTATTAGACCCTGTGCTGATATAAGACTTTCAAGTGATTATCATATTTTTCTCCCTTGTTTAAGGGGTGTGTTTCAAATTTTATTTAATCATTTTATAGTTTATTGTATTCTAAGTCAATATTTGTTGTTAATTTTAAAATTTGCGTTGGAGAACACTGAAATTTTCAAGATTTATTAGACCTTGTGCTTATTTAAGACTTCTGAGTGATTATCATATTTTTCACCCTTGTTCTAGTGGTGTGTTTTAAATTTTATTTAATTATGTAATAGTTTATTGTATTCTAAATCAATATTAACAAAATACGTGCATGTATGTTGATTATATGGTTTTAAATCCGTTAATTAAAAAAAAACAAATTATAGAACTACAATTTATCAATTGTAGGATTGTGTATTAAATGCCCATCCTCAATTTAGGAAAAACTATTTACAGTAACTAAAATTGTATGCTGGCAAAGGTGTGTTTGAGTTTGCACGTACAAACGTTTGACGCAAATAAATATTAAACAAAAAAAAACCGTAGAACTTTATCGCGCGCGTCCACACAAAGGTTTCGGTGCTGAACCCTTTATTTGTGCACGGCCACCCTTTCCTCATCCCCGTCAGCAGCGTCGCTTTTTTTAGGGCAGTGTGTCGCGTGCTGGCAGCTGTCGACCGGCGGTGGCAGATGCGCTACGAAGAGGGGCACGTGCACGTCCACTCGCCCCCATTCAAACTGTTCCCCGTCGATAATAATTCGCATCGGCATCGAATTATTATTATTACCGTCGATAACGGTATAAATACACATTGGAACGAACGGTTCCTTTATTACAAAAAAAAATAGGAGGGTAACTCGAGACCGAACAGATGAGGAAGTAATTTAATGAGTGCTAGCAAGAATTTCTCTCTGTAGATGCAAAATTGCTCGTTTCTATTAACTTCTTATTGAATTTCTACGTGTACCTTTATTCTCCAAGTTGGTTTTGGTTGTTTTAAATTAATTTCAGATGGTAGCTTCGGCCGAGTTTAATCCTCTTACTTGTTAACTCTTTTTTCATCTTCAGTCGCAAATAGTTTTGAAATTTCTAGTTTGGCATCCCTTCTGCAATGCCTTTCTTTATGATTTTCACTTCTTCGAAATTTCGCTGTACCTCAAGCCGTATTCCTCATTTCCAGTCTTCCATTTAATTGAAGATCCTCCTAAAATCATCAAGCCTTTTCCTATTGTTTCAGTTTGGCATAACAGATCTAACGCTGCAAGTCAGCAATACCCTTCTTAAATCAGTATATCAGTTCTTCTGTAGGTTTCTTCGGGAAAAGGACAGTTGCCACCTCCTTAATACTTCTAGACACCAATGAGAAGGAGTAACCAACGATTTTATAAAGCTTTCCTTTCCTTTCTTCGACTTACCGTTCTAGTTTACCTCCTCCTTAAAATCAATCTTAGCCCATCCATTTTTCTTATCCAATACTACCTTCACCAACCTTCACTTTCCTTCGCCATTTATTCGTTTCACCAGTATATTTGTGGAAGTGAAGTAAGTGAAAAAAGTTTACTCAGTATATTTGTGGATTGGCAAACTTTGGAAGTAGCTACTTCAAACATCGTCCTTTTTGTCCTTTTTGTACCTTTTGGAGAAACAATTATACTATCTCATATTGAAAGCTATTTTAAGTAATGATGCATGTCATGAATTATTTCAATCGTGACATTTCACAAAATTTCCGGATTGAAAAACGAAAGCTCGCGGGACGAGCGCAAATCACGTCGCCCAATGTAAATTACAGGGGCGAATAAATAAATTGCGCCATTGTTGTTGTTGTATTTGTCCAAAGCGCGCACGTTTCATTAGGCGTTAAACGCGTCCCCTTTTTCGCAATAATAAAATCGAACGAGCAGAGCGCGAAATTTATAAACGAATCCGCCGATGGAAATATTTAATTACGAATCAATTTATAATAGGGCCCGTTTTAATTTCGGTCCGACGCGTCGCCTCTGTTTATTCGCGACTCATCATCATCACCATCATCATCATCATCATCAACGGCCATTCCACACCCCCCACTCGCGGATTTGTTTAATTCGATTTTCATGTACGGGTTCGTTTTTTTTTTATCCACGGTTTTAATTGCAGATTCAGTTCGTTTATTTTTAAATGGATAATAAAAGTGTTCTGTTCATAAATATTTAAATAGAAAATTGTTTAATTTTTTTAAGGAAAGATAAGGAATGTTGAAGCCTTGCATAAATGGATGTATAAATTTATTTGATTCTTCCAAGGAATCTTTTTTGATTGGAAATATCCTAATGAAGTCCTTTGTTTTATTTCTTCGTTTGATATGAGTTTGATAGGACCTTCTTCATCTGTCAGCTTCAACCGATATCTACAACATCTTCTATTAGATTTTTGATCGCTTCTTCGATGTCATCCTTTGTTCCATCTACACTTGACAAAATATTTTCAAGCATCATTCCGTTTTTTCCTTGCCTTACCTATATTTCTATTTCTCGTGCATTGTCCTATTCGAATTAGTATTTTATTTTATTTTTGTGTAGCTAGGTCTGCACAGAACATCTTTGAAAATTCATTCATCAGGAACTTTTTGTAGATTTAGTTTTTTAGAGACATATATACATGCAATTATTGTTCTCTGACAACAACTAACAGACCGATCTATTTTAGATCTCATCAGCTTAACGCAGTTGAAGACTAAAAAACAGAATTTTGCTGTGAAGCTTTGCACTCTCCAGGTATCCATCATACAAGATAATACCATTAAAGTGTCATCTATAATCTAAGCGTTACACTACGATTCCCTAATTGAGTGGGTAACTAAATTAATAGTATTTTAAAAATATATCCTTATTCATCGTTTTAACTACATTATTTATTGGCAGGTGATAGTTTGCAGTTTATTTTTGTCTTGTGGCTGTTAAAAATAAAAACAACTTGAGTGTTGATAGAAGAGAGATGATAGACATATTTAAATTGACGTGTTTCAAACGATCATATTGATATGATACACCACAGATTATACATGAACAGATAAAAATGACAATTGACATCTGCCCTTTTCATGGCAACTGTTGATAAATTTTGTGTAACCTACAATGAATGACAGTTTAAAAGAATCAAGATAAGAAACATCATTGGCTAGTTACATATAACGACTGACAGATTGCGGATTGTCTTGTGATTAAAGCTTACAATTGATTCTTAAAATATGACATATTACAGATTGTTAGGAAAAAAGATGACAAATGACATATAAAAGATGGTATTTGTCAGTTACTATTTTCAAATGACATGTAAGATTGATAGAAAAAAAGATGACAAATAATACAAAGATTGCCAATAATCTGTCATTGACAAATGTTGACAGATGACAGAAGTTATATCACATATAATAGGCTAAGAGATACTGTTTACTTTTAATTAACAGTTATCCTTAAAATGATAACTGTCGACTCTTGATAAATACTATAGGACATGTGATGAACGATATAATTACAGATGGTAGATGACAGCTGATTACAGTTTGCTTTTGTCGTGTATTATTAAAAACTTAAAATCTCGCTATTGACAAATGCCATGTGGCATATTACAAATTGATAACTCGCCAGATTTGTACAAAAAAGGTGACAAATGATAATTGATAGTTCAAGGCTACCTCTTTGACCATAACTATTTGTAGTTGATCGTTAGTAATAGGCAAATGACAACTCAAAGATTATAAATTGTCAAATTCATAGCTGACAGATGTCAATGCGACAAATGACAAATTGACAATTTGATAGATGACAGATGACAGGAAGGAAGGGTCTAGTCTTATAACTGTTATAACTTCTAATCAACTATTAATCAATGACATATCACAAATTGATTGTCGATAAATAACAAATGACAGATTAGAGATGACAGTTGACAAATAACAGACCATAGATAACAGATGAAAAACGGGAGTTGAAAGTTAATTCTGTCTGTTAATTATTGATCGCTGATTTATGATAGACGAAAAATGACATTTGATAATTGTCACCTGAATTTTTATTTTTTACTTTTAAACTATTTATAGCTGATCATTGACAAATAACAAATGACAACTGATGTATTACAACTGTTGAGATCAGATTGTCAGAGAACATACGACATATAATTTATTAAAGATTATAGACACCAGATGACAATAATAATTGACAGTCGTCCTTTTTATGGTAACTATTAACTGTCGACAAATATCATATGACATATGATAACTGATATTGATGGATAATAGAGGACAATTGGCAGATGAAAGATGACACTTCACACTTACCAGGCGACAGATGACAGATGACACATGACAGATGCTTCAATTAATTGTTGAGAAATTACATATAACATATTACAAATGAATAAATTGACAGATACATACAAGAAAGATAGCAAATGACAGATGAAAGATGGCAGTTGACGGTTTCTAATAACTATTGAAACTTGTTATTTTACCACAGATTATAGATAATAGATGAAAATGACAATTGACAGTTATCCTTTTCATGGCAACTATATATTGTCGACAAATAACATATGATATATGATGAATGATATTGATAAATAATAGATGACAGATGACAGATAAAATATGACACTTGACAGACGACACATGAGGGATAACACATAACAGATGACACATGACAGATGATACATGATACATGACAAATGACAAATGACAAATGACACATAACAAATGACCGAAGACAGATGACAGATGACACATGACACATGACACTTGACATATGACACATGACACATAACAAATGACAAATGACAGATGACACATGACAAATGACAAAAACAGTAGACAGATGACATAATTCTGTCTGTTAATTATTTATTATTGATGACAGATGACAAATGACACATAACAAATGACCGAAGACAGATTACAGTTGACAGATGACAGATGACACATGACACATGACACTTGACATATGACACATGACACATAACAAATGACAAATGACAGATGACACATGACAAATGACAAATCACAGTAGACAGATGACATAATTCTGTCTGTTAATTATTTATCATTGATGACAGATGACACATGACAAATGACAAATGACAGTATACAGATGACAGTTGACAAATAGATGACAAATGAGATATTTGTGCAAAATAAATATATTTTTTAATATTCATCAATATTTAGGACTTCTCCTGTGATTTTAATTTTCATTTGTTGACAGTTGAGAGTTTACGGATAAGAGATGACAAAAAGCAGATGACAGATAGTAATTTTTTATTGTTGTTGCAGACAGATAACAGTTGATAGTTTAATTTAGTTCAGTTTATTTGCTTTACAATATCTATTAAAAAAATACATAAAATACATACATTAATAAACTAAATAATCACATTAACAAATGATAGATGGCGGATGACAGATGATGGATGCCCGAGAACAAATAACAAGTGGCAAATGAGACAATTGATAGTATAGAGAATTTGTTGATTTATTGATTTCATTACTTCAATTTTATTTCCTTTCTTCATGTTGACCATAACAGTTCATAGTTAAACATATAATAGATGACAAATGACGAATTACAGATGATAGATTATGGATGGATTATGTTGTTGATGAAACATGACAAGATAACAGATGACAAATGACAGATAGCAGATAAGAGATGATAAATAAGACAGTTGAACAGAAGTAATAATTAAACATATAACAGATGACAGAAGATAAATGACAGATAACAGATGACAGATTACAAATAAGACAGTTGAGCAGAAGAAATAATTTAATAGATAACAGATGACAAAAAACACATGACAGATAACAGATTACAGATAAAAGATAACAGATGGATGACAGATGATGGGTGATAGATAATAATAATAATAATAACAATAATAATAATTTATTTTCCCAACAGATACAAATCCAATTACAGAGAAATACTACATATATATAATAAAATAACTTAATATTTCGTGCATACAAAACTACTAAATAAAAACTTATTATTAAAAAGAAACAAACAATAATATAAGATAATTAATATAATAACTAATAATATTTATATGATTACTGAAGAAGGCTAGGAATTATTTTTAAAAATGCTGACAAGGTGTCATTAAAAATGTCAACAGACTGATGAATGGTGTTATACAATCTCACCATCATAGTCATTGGTGAATTAAAATATGAGCAAGTATTAGCTCTGGAATACCAAAATATTCTGAGTACGTAAATATTTAACTGAGCTAATAAGTTAGGATCATCAATGTACCCATTTACAATGACGGATGACAAAGGATATATGACAGATGACAAATGGCAGTTGATAGATTACAATTTACTTTTGTCGGGCGATTGAAAAAAAAATTAATTCGACTGTTGAAAAATGTCATACGGCCTATTCCAAATTGATAGCTTGTCAGATTTGTACAAGATGTATAGATGACAAATGACTCATAAGAGATGATAATTGAAGGCTACCTTTTTGAGTATAACTATTTATAGTTGATCATTAATAATAGGCAAATGACATATGACAACTCAGAGATTATAAATTGTCTAAATTCATAGCTGTCAGATGACAATACGACGTATGACAATTAATCAATTATATATAACATATCAGAGAATTATATATTGACAAATTGATTGTTGACAAAAAACAAATGACATATTAGAGATGAGAGCTGACAGCTTTTCTTTGTATATCAACATAAGAGAGGTCATTTATAGGTTGATTTTTAGATGAAAAATAACAGACCATAGATGACATATGAATAAGGGAAGCTGACAGTTGATTCTGTGTGATAATTATTCATCGCTGATTCATGACAGAAGAAAAATGACAATAGATAATGGTCACCCAAATTATTACTTTTTACCCTTTAACTATTTATACGTGATAATCGATCATTAACAAATGACAAATGACATATGTCAAATCACCTCTTTCTTAATTGTATTATTCGAATCGAATTTAAATAAACACATATATTCGGAGCAAAAAAAAATCACAGAAATAATAATTACATTATGAATTCCGAATTCCTAATCGCGTTAATCCAATTACAAAAAAAAACATTGTTTCGCTCCTCTTCCGTTCTTATCGGCAGCAAAAAAGTGTGTGTCGTGAATACCTGCGTGTCCGATGCACGTTTTAATCGTTCTTAAATTTTCGCCTACCCGTGAGAGGAAGAGAGACGGATTAAGCTGATAATGCGCAGTGCGATTGGGGGTCAATTAGTCGAGGGAAGCTGCTGAAGCTGTGTGCGCGTCGGTTCGTGAAATTTTATTGATTTTCGTTTTAATAATCGCCGTTTTTATTATTTATTAAACCGTCATCACGCCGTGGACGGTCGTCGCGATGAAGCAACCGAAAAAGAAAGAGGAAATGGATTAAAGGTTAGTGTCTCACCATTATCATTTTTATTCTTCCGAGTGGTGGTTTTAATAGTTAATAAAACACATAGATAATTAAAATTGAAAAATGGAAGGTGTTAATTATTTCAGATCAACGCATAAACATTTTATTTTTTTAAGTTTACTAAAAATAAGTTAATTAAAAATTAATCAAAACAAAAAAATAAGTAAAATCTCTCATAAAAAAAACAAATATGTTTATCACAAAAAAACAGTTGAGAATTTGCTTAGAAAAATATCACGCATTCTTTTTATTATCAAAGAAATCTTTAAGCAAACACTGGCGCGTATTTTAATGATTGGAGGGTGGAATAGTGGCCACCCACCCACCCTACATATGCTTTGAAACTTAAACTAAAACAGTGCTTTAATTTTTTTGCCATTGTCGACACTACTTCTAGTATAGTTTTTGGAAACTTTACAAGTAATAGCTGTTAAAATAAAATATTTATGTAGGGTGGGTGGGTGTACTCAAACACGCTTTTCAATTAATAAGTAAAAGGGTATTACTATATTATTACCGCGTTAGCAAAATATTTTTTTTTTTTTTATTAATGCGAAGTCTCAATAGAAAGTCCTAGAAATTCAAGGACAATAGAATAGAATAAAAAAAAATTACTGGAAAATTTGAAATATCTGGAAATTAAAAAAAAATCTACACGAAAATGTGCTGAAATACTCTGGAAACACAAAAAATTGAGAATACTTGAAAAGGAAATTGCTGACATATTCTAAAAGTATCGCAGAAAATTGTCACATTTTAAAGAAAATTTCGAATTAAATTAATTAAAAAAAGCAGTAGACTTTCCTGAAAACAATATATAAAAAAATTATCAGTAAACTTTAAAATTGCATTATTTTACTAAAAACAGCTTGAATAAAAAATACAAACAATTATTGGATTAAAAAATAGTTTCATTTGTTCAAAAACAGCGGAACTTTTAACAAAAGAGCAGTTGAGAGTTTGCTAAACAAATTATGTCTAAAAATATAAGGTTTCAAATTTACTCAAAAATAATTTAAATAAAAAACTATTGAAAAATGGATTTTAAAAACAGTTGTTTTTTAAATCTTTTTCACATCCTCAAAAACAGCGGAACTTTTAACATAAAAACAATTTAAAAATTGTTTAAAAAAATTTAATCCGTAAAAAAAGTTTAGAAAAGTTTAAAAGAGAAGTCTCAAAAAAAGCCTGCATAAAAAACAATAGATGAATTGATTAAAAAGCAGTTAAAAACTTTCTAAACACTTTCTCATAAGCTCGAAAAAGTTTAAGTTTTAATTTAAAAAATTCAGTTGAGAATTTGTTAGAGAAACTTTTAAAAAATTTATGACAAAGCAGAAAAAAATTTAAAAAAATAATTGAATATTTTCTTAAAGAAAACAATATGCAAAACTGTTTAACAACAAAACAGTCTGCTAATAAAATAAGTTTTAAATTTACTTAAAGGATTACTTTGAATCTGAATTTGAATTTGAAATTAAAAACTATGTTATAGTAGTGAAAGACAAAATTTTCATGGGCTCAAAAACTTCTGAAATTCTAACAAAAAGAAGCAGTCGCAATTTTAAAAACACTATTAAATATTCTGAAAAAGTAACTTGCAGACTTTCTAATTACAAAAAGTTTTATGTTAATGTTATAAAAATAAACAATTGTAAAATGTATTTAAAAAAATGCTCAAAAACTTTTACTAAAAGCGTTATGATTTGAAAATATTACGAAACACTTCTTTTAATTAAAAGACAAAAATAGTTTAGTTTTAAATAAAAACAACAATTGAAAAATGAATTGACTGATTAAAACAGTTGAAAACTTTCTAAAAACTAGTTGATGACAGTTTTAAAATTAATGAAAAATGTTTTGAAAAACAGTTTAAAACCTCCAAATATATTTTTTAGTTTTCAACAAAACAAAAAAAAAACAATAAAAATAGCAAATTAAATATTGAAAAGTCTAAGACTTAAGACTGTTAATTATCATCATTAATTATCACAATAAAAATAGCAGTTTAGAATTATTTTTAGAAAAAAAATTAAAATTTCCGAAAAAAAATTGTAAACTTTCTAATAATAGCAAGACTTAATAATAATAATAATAATAATAATAATAATAATAATAATATTTATTTTGATGTAAGGAACAAAATGTTTTACATAAGTCACAAGAAAAACGAACAAAGGTAGCTATAAATATGTTATTACAAATAATTTGTTTAATGATACGTTTTATACATATAATATCGAACTAATTAGAGAATGGGATTTATTGACATTGCTTAAACTATACTATGTTTAACTATACTACGGTTTAAGTTTACTATAAACAATAACTATAAGAAACGATTCAAAAATTCATTTAGAAAAGCTTCTGAAAGCTTTCTACAAATACTGTATGCTTAAAAAGGGGTTGAAAATTGATTAGAATAAAATATTTGAAAGTATACGAAAAACATTTTTAATAGAAATGTCAATTGAATTTAAAAAATATTAAAAAAGGAAAACAGTTGAATATTTTCTAAAAAAAAACAATTTACATGTTCACAAGAAAGCAATTGAAAATTTTCTAAAAAAAAGTTTAAAATATTAATTCAAAACACTTTAATAAAGCACTGAAAAACAGAATTTTGTAAAAAAACATTTGTTTTAAAATTTTCAAAAAGTCAAAAAGTTTTAAGTGTACTCAAAAACAGCTCAATATTTCATAAAAAGCAGTTAATAATTTGCTAAAACAACAAATTGAAAAATTTATGAAAAAACACTTGAAACTTTTAAATAAAGCAAATTGAAAATTTTCTAAATACAAAAAATTAAGATAATTAAAACACTTTAACTTTGTTTTACCACAAAAATATTTATTGCTGTGACTATAGTTTCGAACATTCACTGTTCATTATCAAACATAAATAGATATTTTTGTGGTAAAACAAAGTTAAAGAGTTTTAATTATCTTATTAAAATGTACCACCAAGTTAACGCCGACAATTTTCAAGAACAAAAAATTAAGATTACACAAAAGCAGTTAAAAAACAAAAACAAAAAATCAGTCTACAATTTAATAAAACAAATTAATAAATCATTGAAAAAAGAGTTATTACTCAAAAAGTTTGATTAAAAAATCAATTGAAAAATTGATTTAAAAAAATAAAACCTTTTAAAAATGCAAATTTTCATATGTTTAAGAGGAGGAACATTTAACAAATAAAAAATTAATGGTTGAAAAACTTGAGAAAAAGTTACAGACTATCTGAAAATAAGAAAGTTTATAAGTTAATTTTTTATTTGTTTTTTTTTTAATTTACTTGAAAAAAATATCATAAAGCGGAAAAGAAAAGAGATAAACTTTTAATGAAAAAAGCAATTGAAAATAAAAAAAACATTTGAAAACTTTCTGACATAAAAAGTTTTAATTTGACTCAAATACAGTTTGAATTAAAAAAAACAATTGAAAAATTGATTAAAAAATTGAAATTGTTCGTATACTCAAATTTAGACAAATTTTTGAAACAAAGATGTAATTATGATTTTGCTACAAAAACTTTATAATATTTTATAAAAACGTTAGAAATTTTCAAAAACTTAAAAAAAAATAAAAAGGTTTAGGTTAATTCAAAATTAGTTTTAATAAAAACAAACTAATTCTAAAATTGATTTAGAGAAAACCGTTCGAAGATTTCTAAAAACAAAATTCATATGTTTAAATTGAGTTAAAATTTTAACAGAAAGTAAAAAGAAGTATATACTTTTCTAATAAAATATATAAGTCCTTCACTAATTCACTAATAAATAGAAAATACACGAAAATATTTTCGTAAAATCTACAGCAAATGAGTCTTATTAAGACTACAAGAACAAATCACTTTTGAAACAACTATTAGCTAGAGAAGTAGTTGTTTCAAAAGTGATTTGTTCTTGTAGTCTTAATAAGACTCATTTGTTGTAGATTTTACGAAAATATTTTCGTGTTTTTTCTATTTATATACTTTTCTACTTTCTACTTTCTGTCAAAATTTTAACTCAATTTAAAAATATGAAAATTTTTTTTAGAAATCTTTGAAAGGTTTTGAAATGAAAACATTTGAAATTTTATATAAAAAGTGTCTAAAGAATTTAAATTTACTTAAAGCCAGATTGAATAAAGAAACACAATTATAAAAATTATTAAAAATTCGTAGAAACATTGCAAAAAATCTTTTAAGTAAGCTCAAAATTAGAAAAATATTTAATAATTAAGAATTATCTAAAAATCATTTTATGAAAAATGCGTTTGAAAAATTTCTAGAAATTAAGTATTTAAGATTAAACAAAAAAGTTAGTTGAAAAATGTATTTAAAAATAGTTGCAAAACAACTTTATTGTAACTGTTAACTGTGGAGGCTTCTACTTTGTTATTCATCATAATTCACAAATGAAACACTTTATTAACTTTGTTATTTTTAAACTAAAGAATTAAAATGAAAATGACAAGTGAAAATTGTGGTAACTACAGTCACTAAATAAAGTTCCAGTAATACGAACCAAGTCAAAAAATGTTTCATTTGTGAACATTACTATAAGTTCGTAAGAGTTAAGGAATTACTAAAGGAAATATTTGTAAACATATATGAAAATTACTAAAAATAAAAAGTTTATAATTAATTAAAAACAGTTAAAAAAATAATTGAAACTGAAATTATTCAAATTTTTTTAACATATTTTTTGTATATATTTAAAAACAGCTGAAATTTTTTATTAAATGAGCAGATAAGTATTAATAAAAAAAACAATTTATTAAAAACACCTGAAACTATTAGAAAACGTAAACTTTTTTAAAAATCTAAAATTAAAATTTACTAAAGTAAAGTTGAATGAATGTATTTATTTATTTACTTGTTTTAATTCTGTGCTAACAAAAAAACCTAATACATACAAAAATAATATAAATAATTTTCCTCTAAAATTGAATTTAAAAAATCATTGGTGCAATTTTTCATATGCTTAAAAACAATTTTTACAACAAAAATCAGTTGAGAATTTACTTAAAAACATAAACGTATCTTCTTATTATCAAATATATATTTAATGCGTGTTTTAATGATTGGAGGGTGGGATAGTGAACACCCACCCACCCTACATGTGTTTCGAAAATTAAGCTAAAACATTGGCTTAATTTTCTCATCATTGTCGACATTAATTCTGGTGTAGATTTTGGAAACATTCAAAGTTATAGTTGTCGAAATTGAATATATATGTAGGGTGGGTGGGTGGCCTCTAACCCACCCTCCAATTAATAAAATTCGAGCGAGTGTTTGGCTGAATAATAATTAAAAATACTAATAGTGTTGTGTGAAATAATTAATTTTATTAGGTTATAGTTTTGAAGTTGTTATTCTATGAAGAAAATATATAAAAAACAATTAATTAATTATCTGACGAGTGTAAATAATTCGATTTGTAATATCACGAATAAATTACTTACTTACTTACTAATTGCTGTTAATTCAAGCTATTAAATTTTATTGAAAATGAGCATTATTTATATCTTTATCTTTATGTAAACTTTATCACACATGGTTACAATATACACAAATAAAATTACGAGACATTCACAATATCGAAGAAAGAAAAAAAGAACATGCATATAATTTTAACAAAAATTTAATTAATTTTTCACCAATGAATTTTATGATTGTAAACTACATTCTAATAAAATTTAAATATTTGAGTTATAAACGTTGATGATGGGTGCACACAGAACGATGCAAAAGTGGATCATTGTTATTTCGGGTCAGCAATTGGATAGGTGACCGGTACCATTCGCTATTGAAAATCAGTTAGAGTGACGAGGGTAATCCATTAGAGTAATAATAATAATAATAATATCTCTTTATTTTCAAGGTGTCATATACATGCGTCAGAATTTACGAACCAAGTTAACAAGCTTATTTTCACACATCCAAATGTACAAATAACACGGGAAAGAAGCAAGTCGTCGATAGCTAAAATTTTACTACTAGTGCTACTATTTGAGCTAATTTTAATTTAAAATTACCGTATTTTTTAATAAGTAAAGTAAAGTAAAAGTGAAAAATGTTAACTATTTTTTAATGAAGAGAATTCGAATTACTTCCCTTTCGACGTTATCTAACCAATAAGATGAGATGCCATTTGATGTTTCGGACAGACGATGAGCGTTATTAAACGGGGTGGAGGTCGTGTAACAAGTTTTGATTGGCGATTGACCCACCAACAATGTGATTAATACGGGACAGAATTTGGGACGAGCATTAGTTCGGGACTTAATTAAATTTGTAGGGCCTATCTGCAGCTCCCACAATACATGTTCACGTTATAGCGACGATGTGTAATTAGTTTACTTGCAATTAATCTGACATAATCGATTCGGCCCTAATTACCTACGTCGAGCGCACGACACACACACACGATGACGCGCGAAGATCTTAAGATACACTCGTGCGTCGGTCATTCGTTTTTCTTTTTCGTGCGGAATGGGAAATTTATTGGATTGTGTGCGCGATGAGGGGGGAGAAAAATGTGATTACACTTTATGAAATTTCCACATCCCTCGGTGGGAATTTCTCCACTATATAATTTCGTGTCCCGCATCCACTCAGTATTTAGTTAGTCCGAGAGATGAAAATTTAAATTGGGTACACTTTTGCGCCCTGCGAAGGGTCTAGTATCTACACCCTAACATTTTCAAGGATCAAAGGCTTTGTTGTCTCAAATGAATAACCCGTTTCTATTTTAGTTTCTTGGCAATTTGGATATAATTATATACATAACGTTATGCACTTCCTGTTTGTTTTCGAGTGTAAAAAAATGTGGAAATTTGCGGAAAGCGCGCGGGGGGAAAATTAACGAAAACGTTTTCGACGTGTTTACGGTGTGCGCGCCGGAAAGGACCGAATTTACACTTAAATTAATCCCATCCAACCTCCGCCAGTTCGGATCTGCCTTTGATTCCGACGGATCCCGTTAATTACTTTTTAATTGGATACGAGCAAATCAATTTCATACCGGGAACGATGAAGAGAGAGAAATAAAAATTGATTTCGGCTTGAGAACTAAAATATAAATACGTTGCTGTGTAAAACGATGTAAATCGCTTCCTATCTTTAAATTTAAATTAAATAAACTGTCTGTGAGATATTATCGATTTTTTTTTATTCGTTTGAAAGGTTTATCGATGCTATTATGTATGGAATATAACATCTTGCAAATGTCCGCAGAGGTATCGCTTTTAATAAAAGAATTGGTTTATCTAGCGTAATCTTGACCTACCACAATAATTTTTTTCTTGACCTAGCGTACTCCTGACCTGCGTTAACGTACAATATATTGAGGTAGGTCAAGAGTACGCCAGGTTCATTTCTAAATGATTGCGATTCATCTGGAAGATATTATGAGGTTAATTCATTTTTATACAAAAAAAAACAAAACAAACCAAAGTATGTTACAAAAATTCTAATATTCATAATAATAATATGATGATGACAGAAACTAGACATTTTAAAGCAAACAATAAAAAAAAACATCAAAAATACTGAAACCAGATAAGATACGATAAGATAAAAACGATTTATAAACAAAAAACAAATAAAATCTTCAATGAACAATTTGTAAATTTTCAAAATTTTAAGAAACGGAAAAGCTGAGAAAAAAAATCATTAAAAACAATTATAATTTTCTAAAAGTAAACATTTGAAAATTTAATTTAAATAACTGAAATTTTCCACGCAATTTAATTAAAAAAAACATTTGACTACTACAACGAAAAGAACTTACATTTTTATACAAATACAATACAATAAATTTTTATTATTTGACTACCATCTTAAAACAATTAAAGTTTCACAAAAAAAAACATCTTGAAAATTTAAAAATCTAATTAAACAGTACAATTAACTTTTAATAAATAAAATTTTACCAAAAAAAATAAAGAATTGAAATTTGCAATCAAACAACTATAAATTTTCATAAAAAAACAATTGAATTTTCATAAATTATAGATGAAAAAAGTAATAAAATCTTATGCTAAAAAACTGAGAAAAAAAAACAATAAAAACTGCAATAGAACAATTGTAAATCTTGAAAAAAAATTTTTATTTAAATAATACTTTACACGCTAAATAATAAAAATAATTAAAGTTTTACAAAGAAACACGGAATTTCTTTAAGAAAATCTGATTTAAAAGTTTAATTAATTTAAAACTTCTGAAATTTTACCGAAAAAACAACTATAAATTTTCATTAAAAAAAAACAATTACATTTTTATAAATTTAAGATAATTTATAAGAAAATATGTGTATATTGTGAAAAACAAATGAATACAGATTTAGATTGAAATTTAACACAATAAACAAATTGATTTATATTTAAAAACAAACTAAAATCAGAATTCATTTGTTCGCAGTTACAATTTTTAAATTAACCCGAAACAAATACATTTTATAGTAATTAAATTTATTTGTTTTGGGTGAATTTTAAATTTGAAAGAAAAAAAATTGAAAATTTGTTTTGAAAAAGAGATAAAGCTTTAATATACAAAGAGAATTGTTGCGACCGTTACTACGTGGTAATCCATACTTACACTGAATTGAAAAATTCAAATTATTTGTGGTTAAAACATAGTGAATTTTTCAATTCAGTGCTTTAATAAATACGTTCAACCAAAATTTTACTAAAACAGAAATGTATAATCTCTCGAAGAAAAGAAAGGTAAGACTAATTTAAGAAAAACTGTCTTAAAAATCGTTTAAAAACTTAAAATTTGAAGATATTTGAAATTTTATGGAAAAAGTAAACCGACTTAAAATCTGAAAAAAAAAACATCTATTCAATTCAATTCAAAAACTAAAACAAAAACATTTAAATCTGTTGAAACTATACATGAAAAATCTATAAAATTGAAAATTTTATATATAAAAACGAAATAACAATTGAAATTTAATAAAACAGTTGTAAATTTTCCAAAACAAAAATTGTTAAATGTACTTAAAAAATTGAAAATTTAAGAAAAAGAAATTAAAAAAACAATTGTAAAGTTTCTAAGAAAAACATATGAAAATGTTTCTTCAATTGAAATTTTACACTAAAAAAATAATTGAAAAGACATTTGTGTTTTCACTTAAAACAATTGAAATAGAAAAGAAAATAGAAAATAGTTTGATAATTTATAGTCTGTTCGTTGGATCTTTGGTCGTACGTCACAAATTATCGCTTCGAGAAACGACGCAAAAACATTCAGTCTGATAAAGTAAACCAAATACGTTAGAAAAAGAACGCACTGTAAAACTTTCGTCGTTTGTTGAAGCGATAGTTTGTGACGTACGACGAAAGATCCAACGAACAGACTTTATAAAAATACATTTGAAAATTAGTAAAATTTCTATAAATTAAAAAAAAACAATTAACATAGAAAATCTTTAATAAACTATTTGTAAATTTTCAAAATATGATTTTAGAGAAAAACTGAAAAAAAAAAAATCATTAAAAACAAATGTTTTTTCCACTCAAAATAGTAAAAAACAAACATTTGATTTTTCACTTAAAACAATTAAACTTCCACAAAAAACAACGTATAATGGGGTTTGTTAATAAAGTATTATTATTATTATTATTATTATTAATTAAAATAATTCTAAATAAACAGTTCAATTCACTTCAAACAAATGAAATTTTACAATTAATGGCTTGAGTATACCTGAAGTGTTTTGAAAATGAAAATAACACTAATAAATAAACTGTAGTGTTATTTTCAAATGAAATTTTACCAAAAATTAACTGTAAAAACAGAAAAGAAAACAATTGAAAATCTAAATGTTCAAAAAACAATTGAATTTTCATAAATTAAAAATGAAAAAAGTAATTGATTCTTATACTAAAAAAAAACTGAAAAAAATATTAAAAACTGTAATAAAAAAATTGTAAATTTTGAAGAAAAACAATTGAAAATTAAATTTAAAGAAATGTAATTTTACACGCGAAAAAATTAAAAACAATTAAGGTTTCACAAAAAACAACGGTTTTTTTAAAGAAAATGTAATTAAAAAGTTCAACTTCACTTCACAAAAAATTGAAAAATCATTTGAATTTTCACTTAAAACAATTCAAATAGGAAATTCTAATATACTCTAGATTCAAATTAAAAAAAAACGCTAAGAAAATTATTTCCCACTAAAAAATATAAACAAATTCTGCAAAAATTAAAAATTATATTTTCGAAAAAATGATTGTAGAGAAAGTGCTAGAATTTACAAATCTGGAAGTTAAATTATTGGAAAAGAGTATATTAGAATTGTAGGGTATTTTTCTTTTATATTCTTGAGCATTGTTTGCTATTTCTTGATTAATTTTATCTCAAATTCTCACAACATTTTCTTTCAGATTTCTGGAATTTCTCTCATTTATATAGAATTTTTCATCAATTGTTCTTTTATTTTTAAATAAAAAAAAAAGTTTTTTCTCAAAATTTTGAGAAATTAGAATATTTGAATATTTTTTTCAAATTCATAAAATTCTAAATTATGACATATTTTACGTGTGTTCCTAAACTTTTCACACTTGTTTAACTGGATGGAATTTTCAAAAATTTCTTTACAAAAATTCTCTCCAAAATTGCAAGGATTATATCCAGTATTTTGTCCTCAATTTTTTAAGAATTCTGTAGTAATTTATCTTGTTATCTGCGATCACATAGTGTTCAAAATTTTTCCAAGGGATCTAAAATATTCTATCACAATAATTTTTCTTACAATTTTTTTAAAATTCTAAATTGCAAATAATTTCTTTTGGAGCTCTTGTATATCCCAGAGTTTTTTCTATGGTTTTTTGTAATTGTTTACCATATAGGAATATTATAAACACTTTTCTTCTAAAAATTAGGATTTTCCAACTAGATATTTAGAGAATAAATAAGTATTATTATTAATTTTTGTTTGTTCATTTGTTTGCTGCGCTCTTTTGTAATTTTAAGATAAATTTTCCCTGTAATTAGAAATTTTTCTGTTGGGAAATAAATAATAATAATAATAATTATTATTATTAATTGAAATTTAGTTTCTAAATTCTTCTAATGATCTAAAATATTTCCAGGTTTTTTTTTTTCGCTGGCAGTTTCAAACTTGAATATTCTAGTATTTTAGAATAATTTCTGTGGCAATTTTCAACAATTTCTTGTTTATATAATTAGAACTTACAACATTTTTCCATGCTCTTCAAGAATTTTTTATCTAATCTGGTTTTAACTTTTGAGGAATTGTCTTGTTTCCGAGAATTTTGGCTCGTCTATCTCTAGAAATTTCTTCTAGAAGTTTATAAAAATTTCTCTTCTAAACTCCCTAGGCATCTAGAATTCAGCAGATTTATTTTTGTAACGAGTTTTGTCTTTTTTGTCATTTTGTATGAGACTATTTTGTCTAATATTTCATTTAATTTTTGACAGATTATTCACTTCAAACAAATGAAGCTTTATCAAAAAATAATTGAAAAAAAACAATTGAATTTGCAATAAAAAAACTACAAATTTTCATAAAAAAAACAATTGAAGTTTTGAAATAAAACAGCACAGTTGAATTTTTATAAACTAAATTTAATTTTTATAAATTAAAGATAAAAAAGTAATAGAAACCCATAATAAAATATTTGTATATTATATAAAACAGTTGAATATAGGTTTAGATTGAAATTGAACAAAAAAAACTGACAAATAAAAATATGATTTATTTGTTTTAAGACAATTTTTCAACTGTTGTTTTAAGTCATTTATTTTCTTCAATAATCTTTCTACTTTTCTGTTTTAAATGTAAAATTCATATTGAACATTTTTGTTAAAACTTTATCTGTTTAACAAAACTGATTTTCAATTGTTTTTATGGTAAATTTAATTGTTTTAGGTGAATATTGAATCGATTTATAAGAAATTAAAATGAATTTTCACTTTACAAAGTAGAAAAGTAGAAAATTGCCTTAAAACTGTCTAAAAATTTTACTCTATATTGAAATATGTGACAATTTACAGAAAAAAAAACAATTGATTAAAAAAATCATTTCTAACAATTGAAATTTTATGAAATAAAGAGAAAGCAAGAAAAATAAAATCTTTAATAAGCCATTTGTAAATTTTCAAACATTGAATAAGTAGAATCGAAGTTTTAGGGAAAAACTGAAAAAAAAAACATTAAAAACAATTATAAATTTTCAAAAAATAAAGATTTGAAAATTTAATTTAAAGAAATGAAATTTTCCACTCAAAATTAAAAATCATTTGACTCTTCAGTTAAAACAATTAAAATTTCACAAAAAAGCAACTTAAAAATTAAATAAACTAATTAAACAGTTCAATTCACTTCAAACAAATAAAATTTTACCAAAAAAATAATTAAAATAAAAACAATTGAAATAAAACAATCTAAATATTCATTAAAAAAAAACAATTCAATTTTTATAAATTAAAGATGAATAAAGTAATTGAATCTTATACTTTCTAAAATATTTTTATATTAAAAAAAATTAAACTTTTCAATATAAATTCAGATTGAAATTTAACAAAAAATTAATTAATAATAGAAACAAACGAGAAAGAAATTTCATTTATTTACAATATTAAATATTAATTAAGTAAAATAAAGAAATCGAATAAAGAGTTAAAAATTTTTGAAAATTTGTTCTGAAAAACATATAAAAAAACACTAGGAATTTTAGAAAAACATAACGAGCCACTTGGGTTAATTAATTTAATTTAATTTTTTTAATTGTTGTACTTCATGTGTTCTGTAAGAGTGTAACGCTCAAAGAAATTAACTTTTATTTTCATAAAAAATTTAATTTTCTTCAAGATATTTGAAATTTTATGGAAAAACTAAATCAATTGAAAATCTGAAAAAAATCCATAATCTTTCTAAAGAAACCAGTTGGAATTAAAAAAAAACATTTGACTCTTGAAATTTAAAAAAAAATCTATAGAAATGAAAATTCACTTTGAAAAAAAATTAAAAATAAACAATTGAAATTTTAGAAGAAAGTCAAAAAACAATTGAAATCTGTAAAAACAGAAATTATAAATTTTCATTAAAAGAAACATTCTATAATAAAACAGTTACAACAATTGAAAATTCATAAAATCAAAAATTAATAACAAAGATAGAAATAGAAATATCCAATCAAACTACAACTGTTTAAAAAATTCAATTACAATAAAACAATTAAAGTTTTTTTGAAACAACACTAAGGATACACTATCTAAAAAAGAAGAAATGAAATCTAATATATCAGTTGTTAATTTAATGAAAAAATTAAAATTCAATTTTACAAAATTTGTTTAAAAACAGAAGAGTGCAAAATAAAAATGATTACATAAAAATTTAATTATTAAAAAAGCCATTAATGACTTTAAAAAGAGAACAATTTAATAATAGTCTTAAAAATAATTTTCAAAAATTTAAACTTGCTTAATTTTGATATTATTTGGAGTTATTGTAAAAAAAAAATTCTAAATTAAAATAGAACAACAAAATGAATCAAGTTGTTAAAAAAGCTTAAAAAATACTTGGAACAATTTAAATTTTAAGAAAAAATGTAATTAAACAATTTTAAAAACAACAAAAATTTAATTAAAGTCGTTTAAAATGTTTGATATTTTATTTAAAAAGCAATTGATATTTATAATTACAGAAAAAATATTTTCTAGAAACATTTGCAAAAAAACTAAAACAAAAATAATTAATATCTGGAAATCTGTAGTAAAATAGTTGTGTAATTTCTAAAAATAAAAATTCGCTTAAAACAAAATATCAAAACATTGTACATTTAAAAAAATGTAAAATTCAATATTGATTGAATTAGTTACAAAGAATAATTAAAACAATGAAAATTTGCATTAAAAACAGAGAAAAATTTTACTAGAACAGAGAAGTAAAAAAGTGTTAAAGAAAGGAATAATTAGGAACCGCATTGATAAGAGCTTAGTAAAAATTTATACTTGCTGAAGTATATTTGATGACATTTTATAAAAACTAACAGTTACAAATTTATAAATTTGAATTTTGATTGTCTATAACAACAAATTTTTGACTCAGTTTCAATTAATTCGATTAACTATTTCGAATTTTCTCACCCATAAGCAAATTTTTGTCAATTTTTTTGGAGAACGGTTGTCGATTTGTTAGACTATACACATTATCCGTGTGAATTATAAAACTTTGTTATTTAAATTGTAATCTTTGGGTTTTAATCATGACACCATTCAAAATGAATAGTTCAATTATGAATCTAAATAATTTGAAGCAAGTTGGGTATTCCCCAGGGCTCTACTTGTGGTCCTTACTATTTGTGCTATTTGTAAATGATTTACAAAATGTAATTAAGCGTTTGAGCTTTTTACTTTATGCTTAAAACTTTGTTATGTAAATTGGAATCTTTAGGTTTTAATCATGACATTAATTCGTGGTAAAAATCATTCAACAGATCGTGGGCTTGAAAAACTTGTCAAAATAAATAATTCAATTATGAATCTAAATAATTTGAAGTAAGTTTGGTGTTCCCCAGGGCTATCATTACGGTCTTTTATTATTTGTGCTATTTGTAAATGATTTACAAAATGTAATTCAACATTAGAACTTTTTACTTTATGCTGACGAGTTCAAACTATTTAAGGATTAATCATGATCAAGATCAACCGTTGCATTATTTCGCAGAATCTATAACTCTTATCTTTCTGTTGTATTTGTTAGAGGCTTTTACTTCGTTATACATTTTTGTAAATTGAATAAAACACGAAAAGTTTGTTTGTATACTTTAAAAACTTTTTTATTGTGACTAGTTTCGACAAATTTAACTTTTCATTACTATGTGTTTGATAATGAAAACCTAAATTTGTCGAAACTAGTCACGATAAAAAAGTTTTCAAGTTATACAAACAAAGTTATCGTGTTGTATTCTTATCTATCTTCTAATTTCAATTCTCAACGATGGGCATACGTTTTCCAAAACTGGTTCCTCGAGTGTACGGCGACGCCTTTGTCGTGTAATTATGGAAATCCCGAAAGCACAGTAAATCATAGCCGCGCGGGATCTCATTTAAATAACACCGGGAACGCGGGATTCGGTATCAAATCCGTCCCGTGCGTCCAGAAACTGGTTACTCCTGTACGGATCCAGGACGTTCCGATATTACAATAACAATGTGCGATATATCTGGAAATATGGAACGTGTTTCGATTTAATATATTCACCCTTAAAAAAAATATACTACAGAGGAATATGTACATCCTAATTCACAATGTGAATTTTAGAGAGGAAAAGAGATGAATATCTTTATTGGAAAATAATGTTACATCTGATAATAGGACAATTCAGCCTTGGAATTTCAGTAGTAGTAGTAGTGTTTGGGTATCGACCACGTGGTCCTTCTTCCGTGTGATTTGTGTGTAAATGAGCTTGTTACTTTAATTGTGAATTTTATTTATATGTATAATAAGTATTGAGTGCGTAGTTTATATTATTGCTTTTTTCTTCCTGTAGGATCTCATTAAATTAAACGAAATCTCTAAAATATCGCGAGCTCAAGGACGAGGCAAGGGCTCGTAAAAGGTGTGAATTCACCCTCGCCTTTGATGCTACTCACGGCGGCCGAGATAAAAGCGAAAGCCTTCAAAGTTGCCCCCACATCAATGCCCCCTTTTTTTTCTCCTCTCCGCACCTTCTTGAGAAAGCGAGAGGAAAAAAAAAACAGAAAGATGTTTGCCAAACAAATTTACGTCCGTAATTAGGTCCGTAGATGTATTCACCATTTAAAAACTAGAAAGTAATTACGATTACGAATTTATCTACTCGCTCGCAATAAAAGTTTTTTCCAGCATCAAGATTGTCTCATTAAAGAACGGCCGTCTGTTGTCGGATAACGGATTAATTTGCTTATTTTTTTATTTTTATTTTTGTAGTTCGTTGTTGTTGTTTAGCTCGTTACGCTTTTATGTGTTTTATGGGCGGCGTGAGGGTTTCGCATATGTGTCCGGGACCTTGGAAAAATGATTATATCTAATAACTGTAATAAACGTGGCCCTTGGAGGACCATTCGCTCGAGGACACTCGCATGCAAACATTTTATTGCGTCCTTCTTTGCCTCGTCCTTGTATCATTTACACAGCTTGCGTGATCAAAGCCGTAACACATATTTCCCCCCCTTGTAATCAATGTTTAGTATAGTAATTAGATTCAATCAAATACATCTATATATTAAGTGTAGATTTATTTCCATTCAAAAAATATTTCCAACAAGCGGATTATCCGGAATTAATGTTTCCCCTCGCCCCTCGACGCCGGTTCGGCCATTGTAAGGGCTGGAAACTTTTCATCCCTTTAAATTGCGCCTCATCTCGTGGCTCTTGTATAAAAATAACAGCCCTCTGTTCATTTCGCGCCAACTCTTGCCTCAGTTATGTACAATGGCGATGGCCCACTGGCTTTAATAATAAAGACCTAGATGGGGAAATTTTCCTTTGTGTCCCGACGAAAAATTCACTCGTTTAATAACTTAATAATAAGGAATTTTCCTCCAGTAAACTAAACTAAGCATTGTTGATGTTTAAATAAAGATTTCGTATATTGGAGCGCATTAATTGGAAATCCAAAGGGGGCTTACACAAATTCCCCGAGACTTCATCAATTCTGGGTCAATTTGAGCATAATACGGAAGTTATCCCAAAGTATGCACGACACGCTAATAACATATTCATAAAGTCCGCCGACACGGTTAACTCGACCCGACTCCAAATATCGTTAATATTCATGCAATTGGCCGTGAGGGACCCGGCGCGCCCTAATTACACCCCCCTCAATCACCGAGACATTTCCATAACGTAAATCTAATAGACACCCACAGACCACCACCAAATAAAAAAAAAAAACGCCAACGTAAATTTTTAAACGTTTTCGATTTGAAATGTTGGGGATGGGGAGAGGGTGGAGAGTAACGGGTCAACTCGCCGGAAACTCTAATCGGCTTCCGACTTTCCACTTTGACTGTCGCGACTCGTTATTTTCAGTTATTTTCCGTTTCCTCACACCCCCTTTTTCCCCGATATGATAACAATCGACCCGGATGGAGTTTCCGCGCGCGAGATAATATTATTGCCGGGGCCGTGCGACTGGATTTTCGTAGGAAGGGGTGGCGGTTGAGCGAGTGCTTTCGAAAAGTTCAGCTCGTACGCTCGGAAAATGGGATTTAACGTTATCTCAATCCCTACACGCCAGGACAATAGACGATCGGTACAATAACCGGAAACCCATTGCGTTCGTTTCTTTGTTGTAATGAGTTGTGTAATCTAAGATTTATTTTTTACTTATATTAAAATGTAGAGATTTTATACAAATCAATTTTTTTTACCATCAAAAAGAAATCTTATATAATGAAGAATATAAGTATCATCATAACATATCTTGAGGTAATATATAAGGTCTTTCATTAAGTGCTTCCTATTAATAAATTTATCGAAAGTTTTTTTATTCGTTTAAAAGGGCTGTCGCATCCTAAATGTCCAATTTTTGATGTTAATTTTTTGCAAGTGCGTTACCATGGTGTATCTAGAGTTATTCTCAAAAATTTCTAGGAATAACTTTTTGAGATAAATAAAAAAGAAATTTAACAAGTGTTGACGAAAATTGCAGGAATTTGAATGAAATTTTTTAAAGATAATTGAAATTTCAAGAAAAACTCTCGAAATTATATAATAATTATTGGAAAATGTAGAAACTGTAATGAAAAATATTTAGAGATCTTCGATAACATGCAGGAGGCAATACCTGTTATTTTGAAGCTTTAGCAAAAATAAAAAAACAATTGCCATCAACCTAAAACTCTTTAGAGTTAAGTAATTAATTAGATTTTATGATTTTGCTGTAAAAATATAATCATTTTTGAAACAAAATAGTGAAAAAGTTTGATTTGAACGAAAACTAAATTTCAGAAAAATCTATATAATTTTCGAAGCTCAGGTAAAATTAACAAAACAATAGCCATCAACTTAAGTTTTTTCTAAATTTAATAAAACAATAATTACAGTTTACGATTAGGCGATTAAAAATGATTATTTTCGAGGCAAAACATTGTAAAAATTTTATTTAAACGAAATCTACAAAAATTCTAAAATGTTTAAAGCCTTTGAAGAATAATTGCTATCAGCTTGAATCTAGAATTAGTTACAAATAATTGGAAAGATTGAAAAAGATTGATTTAAATCAAATCAAAATTTCTGAAAGTTCTAAAAAATTTGAATCTCAAGTAAAAATGAATATTTTTATAAAAGACAAAACCAAATCTAAATGTATGAAAGTTTCAGTTCTAAAATTTTTGAATCTCTAGTAAAAATGAAACAAAAAGAATGGTTAACATCAACTTGAATGTGTTTTGAGAGAGAGAAAACATCTTTATTAATAGAAGTAAGTATTTATACAGATTTTTATGAAGTGAACAGAGTACAGACTTGAGGTTTCTTCTAATCATCGGCTATCGACCCGCGGTCTTTCAGCCTGGATTTAACTGTCAAAAACGTCATGATTACTAATGTCTTACGAAGTTAACTGTCTTCTGTCATTTCAAGGTTATGATCGCTAATGTCATTATGAACTGATGAAATGTGTTTTGATTTACATAAATTTAAATAAAATTTATGTTTTTTGCTAGAAGAAAATTAATTGAAAAAGTTTGTTATGAGTGAAATCTTGAACTTCTGCCAATTCTAACTATTTTAGAGTAGAGTAGTAAAAATAGGAAACAATTTTCACCAACTTGAATTCGTCTAAATTTTATTTAACCTAATTAAAGTTTATTATTCTAATATAAAAATTAATTGTTTTCACAGAAAACAATTTAAAAGTTTCAAACTTCTAAAGGCTCTATACAAAAAAGAAAAAAACAGTTTCCACCAACTCGTATCTTTTTAAATTTTATTCTATTTAATTTAAATTTATTATGGTAATTTTTACTGCAGATTTTGAAAAAGTTTGATTTGAAAATAATCTAGAATTTTGAAAATTCTTAAATCGCTATTAACCTCTATCTCTTCAAATTTAACTACTATTATTTAAAACTTTTGTTTCTGCTATGAACATATGTTCTTTCCTAAGCAGACATTTTGATGATTTCGATTTTTTGAACGGAACTAAATTTCTGCAAATTCTAAACATTTTGAACTTTTTGAAGTGCGAAATTAATTTATCGTATTTTGTATTTCTTATAAAAAAAAACAATTGTAATCAACTTATTCGTAAATAATTAAAGTTTGTGATTATTTAAAATAATTATTTTCTGCAAATTTTTAAAACTTTTGTCGCTCTTGTAAAAATAGAGAGGAACAATTGCTATTAACTTTTCTCTGTCTGAATTTAATTACAAATCATTGAAATTTTAATGAAATCTAAATTTCTAAACGAATTTAAAATATTTGAAACTCTAGTAAAACTAGGAAAACACTTGCTATCAACTTGAATCTCATAAATAATTAGAATTTATTATTTTGCTTTAAAAAACTTAATTATTTCCACAGAAAATATTATATAATTTAAAAAAAAATGATTTAAACGAAATCTAAATTTCCGAAAATTCTAAAAATTTTGGAGCTCTAGTAAAATAAGAAAACCAATTGCAAACCACCAGAATCTTTCTAAATTTAATTACATATGATTAAAATTTATGATTTTGCTGTAAAAATTGATTATTTTCTTAGTAGGTACTGCAAAAGTTTTATTCGATGGAAATCTAAATTTCTAAAAATTTTAGAGATCTAGTAGAAACAAGAAAAACAATTTTTATTAACTTGAATATATCTAAATTCAATAACTATTGTTAATACAATTGCTATCAACTTCGAACGCTCTTGTGTTTAATTGTGAAAGGCATAAAGAAAGTTTTATTCAAATGAAATCAAAATTTCTGAAAATTCCAATTATTTTAGATTTCTAGTAAACATAGAAAATCAAAGCCTAACGACTCGAGTCTCATTAACTTTAATTACAATTAATTTAAATTTATGATTTAACTATGAACAATGATTTTATTGGAAAAAGTTTGATTTGTACGAATCTAAATTTCGAAAATTTCGAAAAATGTTTGAAACACAATAAAAATAAAAAAAAACAATTTCTATCAACCAAAATCTTTAATAACAGTTGAATAAAGAGAATGTTTGCGTCCGTTACTACGTAGTAATCCATACTTACACTGAATTGAAAAATTCACTATGTTTTAACCACAATATTATTTGTGGTTAAAACATAGTGATTTTTTCAATTCAGTGTTAATAACAGTTGATTAGAATTTTATTATTTTATTATTTTCACAAAAAATAATTATTTTTAAAGAAAATATTGAAAATATCAACGAAATCTAAATTTCTGATTGTTTTTAAATATTTGGGGCTCTAGTAAAAATAGAAAAAAAACAACTGTTATTGATTTAAAACTAATTAAATTGAATGACAATAGAATAGTGTCTATATTTATGCTCTAGCAATTTAAAATTTCTATGCTAGAAATAAAGAAATTACATTTGAAACAAACGCAAATTTCTGGAAATTCTAAGAAATTTAAAAGCTCCAATAAAAATAGAAAAACAATCGCCATCAACTTAAATAACTTTAGAATTAATTATAATTTATGATTTTGCTATAATTTTTTTTAAAGAATATTAAAAAAAATTGATTTGATCCAAATCTAAAATTATAAAAATTTTTGAAGTTGAAGTAAAAAAATGCTACCTTAATTTAATTGCAATTTTAATTAAACATTTTGAGTTTTTTTTAAAAAAAAATATATTATTTTGTTTATGTTTATTTTCACATTAAAATTTGATCTACATTTCTGAAAGTTTTAAACCTTTTGGATCGCGAATTAAAAATTAGAAAAACGATTGCCTTCTTCAACTTGAATATTTGCAAATATGATTATAATTAGTAAAAATGTATGTTTGTGCTGTAAAATTATTGGCTTGGCAACTGAGTAATTTGGGTTTTATGTAATGAAAATTATAAGCATTTTATAAAAGTTTTCTGTGCTTAGATTTTTCTATTTAATAAAGTTTTTAAAAGATTAGTTCAGTTAGAAATTTAACCTTCTAATTAACGTAAAAATGTTTCACCATGGGCTAAGTGAGAATTTAATTCATCGTGTAGATAAAGTTTACGTCAAAGATTTTTTTTAAATAAATTTGGCGTTTTCTGTGCTAAAATATTCCTATGCAATAATGATTAAACATTTTATATAGTGTGTGTTTAAACATTTTTCTGCATTGAAATTTCTAAACATGCAGTTTCCTAATTATGTAAAATTATAAGTGTACAATTTTCTAAATATAAAAAATTAAAAACTACATAAAACATGTAAGTATATAATTTTCTTAATAATAAAAGTAATTTTTAAAATGATTACTTTTTACAAAAATGTTTTTTTACCACAAGTTCATTCATTGAACTTTTCTGCCTTTAGATCTTTCTATGTAATGAAAAATATTTAATATTTACAAATTGCATATTATATACACAAATTTTCTAAATATTGATTTTCCTCTACATTTATTTGGGCAATTAATTATTATTATTATTATTAATATGAAGTTTTATAAATACTGAAATTTCTATACGTTTAAAATTTCAGTATTTATAAAACTTCATATTAATAATAATAATAATTAATTGCCCAAATAAATGTAGAGGAAAATCAATATTTAGAAAATTAAAAATAGTGATAACAGCAATCAAATATAATGAGAGTGGTTACGACCGTTGCTACATGGTAATCCATACTTACACTGAATTATATTTTTTTGGATGTATAAAAAATTCAATATTTAGTAAATTCAATGCAAAGATACATGAATATTTAAAAACTTTCAAATAAAGAAAGTTGAAAAGATTTTTGTTGTATAGAAAAATTGACATTGAGATACTTCATTATTTAGAAATTTTGATATATAGAAAGTTCAGTAGTAAGAAAATCTATGTATAGAAATTTTATTTATTAAAAATATAATATATTGAATATTATTTATTTAGAAAAATTAATGTTTCAGTAATTATAAAACTTGCTGTAAAGAAAAAAACAATATTTAGTAAATTCGTGTATAGAATTTATTTATTTTCTTTTAATTAGATGTATAGATAAAGTACCATTTGAAAATTAGATGTATAAATTGTTGTAAATTTAAACAAATTGATATAATATAGAAACTTCAATATTTAACAAATTCCATGTATAGAATATTTAATGTTTAGAAAATTCGTAATCCAGACACGCCAGTATTTAGAAAATTCGATATATAGAGATTCCAATAATTAATATAAATAATATATAGGTATTTTAATAATTTAATATTTTTGTCTTCTATATAGTGAAGAATATAAATTTGTTTAATATAAATTATTCAGTTTTTAGATTGTCTGTGTGCTGAAGATTGCAAATATAAAATTTTCTAAGCATTCAAATAAATTTTAAAAGTTTTTGAATTTGGATTCGTTCAAAGATTTTCAACTTAAAATTTTCTGAACATTTACAGTATCGATAAGGAGTTTTCTGTTTTCTTTGTTTTAACTTTTGTATATAGTTAATCTATAATCAAAAATATTTCTAATCATTATGTTTATGAGGCTGTTACTTATTGAAACTCCATGGTGTCACTTGACATCTTCCAACTGTCATTTGTTAACTGACATCGTCCATTGTAGTAAATCAACTGCTAGCACTCAACTGTCAATTGTCAACTTCAATTGTCAACTGTCATCTGACAACTGTCATCTGTCATCTATCAACTGTCATCTGGAAACTGTCATCTGGCAACTGTCATTTGTTATCTGACATCTTCCAATTGTAGTATATCAACTGTCATCTATCAACTGTAGTATATTACCAGCTATCTCTCAACTGGCATCTGTTAACTGTCAAGTATCAACTTCAATTGTCAACTGCCACCTGTCATTTCTTAACTGATATTTTTCAATATATCCACTGTAGTATATCAAATGCCATTTATCAACTGCCATCTGTTTATTGTCAATTGTCTACTGCAATTATCAACAGTAATCGGCCACCTGTTATTTGTTAACTGACATCTTCCAACTATCATCTGCCAATTGTAGTATATCAACTATCAACTGTTAACTGCCAATTGTGATTTGATTTTTGTGAGTTACGTGAAGATAAATTTGATTAAATTAATAAGCACTAAAAACTAAAAACAAATTTGTGAAGAAAGGTTTTTAGTGCTTATTAATGCCAATTGTGAACTTCGATTGTCAACTGTTATTTGTTAAGTGACATTTTTTAACTGTAGTATATCAACTGTCATGTATCTAATATCAAATTTCAACTTTAATTGTCAACTGTCATCATTCATTTATCATTTATCATCCGTCATCTCTCAATTGTCACCTACTATCTGTTATTTGTCAATTGTCGTCTGTTATATATCAAATTTCATAACTAATCAGTGCCTGTCATCTTTCATGTGTCACCTAAATTCTGACAAATGTCAACAGCCAAAAGTCAACTGTCATTTGTCGACTGCCTTTCTTTAATTAAAGAAAAAGAGATAAAAAAACTTAAAACAACTCTATTTATATATACGTTCTTATAATTATTACTTACTAATTGTCATATGTCAATTACCATTTATTAACTGTCATTTGTTAACTGACATCTTCCAACTGTAGTATATCAACTGTCACCTGACAAATGTGGTATATCAACTGTTATCTGCCAACTGTCATCTGTTTACTTTCAATTGTCAACTTCAATTCTCAACTGACATTCGTCAACTTTCATTTGTTAACTAACTTTATTTATTTATTTATTTATTTATTCGTGCAATTACAAGAAAACAGTTTGCACAAGTCAATACAAAATATCAAGAGAATGCTAACTTCTAGGTTGCTTAATTAAATAATTTAAAACATAAATAATAAATAAAATCTAACATTAAAATAGATATAGCAGGACAAGAATTTACGTTTAAAAACTGATGGAATTATACATAAAATAAATACATAGAACATTAAAATAAAAACATTAGTCTAGAAATTAAAATCATAATGATATAATGGTATATAAATCAATTTAAAATATTCTTAAAATCGAATAGACAACATAAAAGTTAATATAAAAATCGCAATTATATACATGTATACCTGCATACATATACCCATACACACATATACAACCGCATACATTAAAACTTAAAATAGTACACATTAAAATTAAAGAAATTAACTGTTATATGTCATCTGTCAACTGTAGTATATCGCCTCTTTACTCTCAGCTGTCATTTGTTTAGTGTCAATTCCCAACATTAATTGTCAACTATCATTTGTCAACTGTCATTTATTTACAGTCAATTATCAACTTCAATTGTTAACTGTAATCTGTCAACTTTCATTTGTTAACTGACATCTTTCGAATCTAGTATATCGACTGTCACGTATCAACTGTAGTATATCAACTGTTATTTGTCAACTGTCGCCTGTTTACTGTCAATTTTCAACATTTAACTGACATCTTCCAAACATAATATTTATTTATTTATTTATTTACGGAAGGCCATTACAACATAAGAATACAACTGTACAATAACATTAAAATATTAAAAAGTGTACAAATTAAAAATAACAACAATACAAATATATTAACTATCATCTGTCAACCTAGTATATAACCTGTCATTTCTCAAATGCCATATGTTTACTGTCAATTATAAACTTAAATTGTAAATTTCAATGGTCAACATTCATCTCTCAACTGTCATTTGTTGACAGATATCTTCAAACTGATAAATCAACTGTCATCTGTTTACAGTCAATTGTCAACTTCAATTGTTAACTGTCATTTGTTAATTATTGTTTTACAACAATTATTTCGCCACACAGTGGCTTCATCAGGTTTATTATACGTTTTTAATATAATGTAATAAAATGTTCTAAATGATAAAATTTCCGCCATAAAAAATTGTTTTCTCTGTTTAGATATTTCTATACAATAAAGATTATAAAGGTACAATCAGAAGCAATTTCAAAATTGTTTCATTTTCACTGTTTACATTTTTCCATGTAATTAAAATTTTGAACAGAAAATAATTCTGTTATTGGTATTTAGACTTTTCTATGTAACGAATCTTATATTACAACATTACAACTCCAACCAAAGAAAACTGTATAATAGTCTACAAGTAAAATTTGACTAATAACAAGTGACAAATGACAGATGATAGATGAAAGATGACAGATGACAAATGACAGACGACACATGAAAGATGACAGATGACAGATGACAGATGACAGATGAAAGATGACAGATGAAAGATGACAGATGAGAAATGTCAGATGACAGATGAAAGATGAGATATGACAGATGACAGATGAAAGATGACAGATGACAGATGACAGATGAAAGATGACAGATGAAAGATGAAAGATGAGATATGACAGATGACAGATGAAAGATGATAGATGGCAGATGAGAAATGACAGATGACAGATGAAAGAAGAGAAATGACAGATGAAACATGAAAGATGACAGATGAAACATGACATATGATAGATGACAAATGACATATCATAGATGAAAGATCACAGTTGACAGAAAGCAGAGGATTTACACGACAGAAGACGAAGCACAGATGATAAGACGGAGGACAGAGGATAGATGATAGATGAGATATCACAGTCGCCAGTCACAGATAAAATGTGACATATAATAACCAACAGATATGACAAACGACAAAGTGTAGATAACAGATAGCTGAAAAGATAGATTGTAGATGGTATTTAAATGATAATCGATACGATAAAACCATAAGGGTGCCATCTATAGTATAAGATATGGCAAAAGATTGAGGATTTGTGATGTGATGACAGAAGATAGATTGCAGATGACAAATAAAATAAATTCGACCAATAAAAGATATGAAATGCCATAACATGTAATGATCATTTATTTTGCTAGAAAATTACAAGTTATGGCATTTGACATCTTTTATCTCTCGAATATAATTCATCTGTCATCCGCAATCTATCTCTCATCATGAAATAACAAATCCTTTATCTTTTAAAATATCTGTTATCTGTTCTCTTGTCATATTTGTCCTTTGTTATCTGCTATATACTATAGATGACAATTTACAGTTGACAAGTGATAGATATAATAATACGCAATAAGCAAATAGATTATAAATGCAGATAACAATTGACAAATGACAAATATAAGGACATGTATGATATGAAAGAGTTTTGCTGATAGATAAAAGTTGACGGATCATTTATTAAGCTGAGAAAAAACAGACGACGAATAAAAAATAACGAAAAGCAAACAGTTGACAATTGATTTTGGACAGATGACAGGTAGCAGATATAGTTACATGGCAAATAAAAGATAACAGAAACAGAGGTCGTAAATAGCGAGAGACATATTATAGATGATGATATATGACATATGACTAAAGATAGATGATAGTTAACAAACAACAGATAGCTGATTGACGTCATAACATATACAGACCTGATAGATGATAAACGACAAGTGGTTGAGGTTGAAAAACAGAAGAAATTAATTGAAGAATAGATAACATAGATGACAGGCGATAAAATATGAGAGAGAGGTAGAGATAAAAAAGGGGGGGGGGTATATCCGAATTAATAGATTGTAGTTGATAGATGAATATTATTGTAGCAAGTAAAAATCTGATAGATGATGAATGACATAACAGGACAGGAAAGAAATTACAAAATACAGATATGGCTAAGAAAATAATACATATAAAAGGTCTGAGGATATATGACAAGTAATAGTTGATAATTGACAGTTGTCAGTTGATAAATGACTGATGAAAGATGACATGACAGATGATAGATAATAATAGTAATAATAATAATAACCTACTACTCTACCACTTAACCCATGACAGATGACACATGACAAATGACACATAACATATGACACATGGCACATGACAGATAACAGTTGACAGATGACAGATGATAGATGACTGATGGCAAATGATAGATAACAAATGGCTGTCATAGATTGAAATAGGTGTATACAGGCTGACTGACGAAAAATTTTTGATTTTAAAAAGCAAAGTTGATCGTTTTTTGTCAAAAACTGAATGGAAGAAAAAATATCAGTTCAGTTTATATTAAAGTCTTTTAAAAATGATTTAATTTGATGTTTTATTTATTAGAATCGGATAAGAATAAGCGAAATACAGCACCAAACGTTTTTCGTTAGTCACCCTGTATATAGGCCGCCTAATGGAGATAGGTCGATCTTCTTTATTACGTTTAATAATATTATAGAATATTTTACACAAGATAATGCACCCGTTTAATTAAATTTAACATCGATTTTTTTTTAATGATATCAACAAAACATTATTATTTCATAGCTTATTAAACTCTTATAACGCTATATTAACAGTGAATAAACAGAGGAGAACACATTTTACTGGTTTAAAAGCATGATTTTATAATATAACAATATTTCTAAAGAAGGCGTAACCACTGATATAGTTCAAATGCATCAGACACGACTTCTTAACTAAAATTTGACCATAAATAAGCAGTCCAAAAATAAATAGAGTAGAATCTTTTCTGGCACTGTACTTGAGAACTTTTGTAAATATATAGAGAGAGAATTCTTTAATGAAACGTATATAGGCAAAACACTAAGTAAGGTAATCGCAGGAGAAAGCATGTCGATGCCATTTTAGATTAATAGAGGTCTAAGACAGGGAGATCCGTAGTCAATTATACCTGGTCCTATAGAAAGTATTTAGAGAAAGTAGATTGCAAACAAAAGGATTTATATATTACAATAGGCATCAAGTTATTGCATACGCGGATGGCATCGTTTTTCAAGAACTAAGACTGAGAAATTAATAGGACATGTACTTTCGAAAAGATTGAACATTTTGAATTCAAGTCAAGTCAAATATTTTTTATTTCAAGGTGTCATAAAACATTACATACAAATTGAAATAGTGTTTATTTAAACTCTGCATATCTATTAGTATATACACTTATTATCAGAATATCTGAGAATAACAGTCATAAGTAAGGATAAAGAAGATATGAAGATAAGCAAAAGATTGGCATAAAGAAGTAGAGCTATGGGAATGTTGAATAAAATCATCACAACAAAACTTTTAAGAGAAGGATGAAAGTCAGAATTTATAAAACTCATCAGAACGACAGTATTATACGACTGCGAAATACGGATACTTACAAAGAAAAATAAGGCGAAAGTTGATAGCTGTGAAAGAAAGATTTTTAGAAGTATTTTTGGAGGAGTGAAAGATGAAGATGCACTATGGAAAAGATAAAAAAATAACGAAATCAAGAACATCTACCATCATCTCACAAACAAGAAAGATGGTTTGGCCACGTTTAACGAATGTAAAGGGATAGATTACCAAGAAAGGTACTTTTTGAGGGAAGGGGATAAAGGAAGCGGAGAGGTAGACCAAGAAAAAGGTGTTATGAAGCAGTAATAGAGGATAGAAGATGTCTGTTTCTCTTTTTGACGTTAACTAAAACTGCTCTTCCACATAATGTATATTTCGTCAGGAATTTCTTCCATTTCCCAAAATTTGGTGATGAAATTTGCGTGCTTAATAAATGTTGCCTGATACAATCCATCCGAATTCCATCTCTTGTAGCTGTAGTCCATTTTGTTTCTCAATGCCATTTAGCAAGATATTGTTAAAATATTTTGTTTCCAAAAGTGTAACGATTTTCTCTGGGCTATGGAACGTGGGATCAACCACGTCATATCCTTCAAAATTTACAGCCTTGTCGGATACTGTTGGGTGCAATCCATTCATTGAGTATTTAATTTGACTCGCTTGGATTTTATTGATGTCAGTTGTCCATCGATATTTGTTCAATGTTGTCTCCTATTCCTGTGACTGTATTGTAGGATCTTTTCTTCAGAAGCCCAGTAGTTGTGTTGTTTGATCCAGTCACTAAGGACTTTTCTGAGCTTTGATCCATTAAAACCCTGATTACAATTTGATTCCCAGTTTTGTTCGTTGCTTGCATTAATTTGGTGGGCAGGAGATCTTCAACTATACATGTGTTGCTTCTATTCTCGGTTGTAGTGGCGGATTCATTAGGCGTTCCGGCGTGATTGGATGTGATGATAACTGTTGCAGATCTTACAACTATACAGTGAATTGGTTAGAATTTCAGAGTGATAGACAATTTCTGCATATTCCCTTTTCTTTCACGATGCGATTTCTTTCATGTGAAGTTTTAGAGGCTAATTCAAGTCATTTTGTTGATTTCCATATGTGACGCATGGTTTTGGGAAATTTGTTTCACTGAGAGAGACCTATTTTCCTGAAATTCGAGGATTTTCTTCAATATAGATACTTTGTGCGGTGTTTCCAAGGATTAGTCGAAGATTCTGTTGGCCTCTTCATTCTATTTGAGCGTAATGAGTCTTCCTACTACTGGATCCCAGGTTGATTTGTCGTAATCCAGGTTAGTCAGGCCATTCTTTACTTTACTTTCCTCCTGAGATGGGATGTTAAGGTCCCTGCATTGCGGTCTCCGTGATCTTTTTGTGTGTCTTCTATAAAGTCTAGGAGTTTCCGGTAGGTAATAATCTTAAGGTGTTCTACAGGAAATAAACATCGTGCAGTTTTTTGAGTTACAAGGGTACATTCGTTTTGCATGACGGTTGATCCACTGATTTTTCTACTAGTTGAGCGACGAGTAGACGTTGATTGTTATAACGCGTTTCCAGTGTTTCAATTTGCTGACATCAGATGAGTTGTTATTTTGATGGATAATCGTTTGATATAACTGAATTGTGAGAATTGTTTTTTGTTGCATTGAGGAACGTTTAAGTTGTGGCTGACTTTCTAAGCAGTCGCTCAGGTATGTTTCAAAATACATCTTTTTCATAAACAATGCTTCGTAGGCTTTATTATCGATAACATTAGTGTTGGCTAACATAAGCCATAAATTATCTACTTCCACCTATGTGCTTTTTATGCAAGATATCTAGGAGTCGAGTTGTGGTTTGTTGATGGGTGTCTAGCCTAAAACTTGATCCAATAACTTGTTGAGTATATTCATTAAACAGATAATCCTGCAATTCTTGTGGAGGCATGTCGTTCTGTGGTGAGGCTGTCGAACTGTCCTCAGTATCAATATTTGCATCAGTCAATATTTTTTCATATTTCTCTGTTTTAATAGTTATCACGATGATATGGATGGGTCGGTTCGGCTATGTTCAGGCATCATTCTATTTGGACAGAATGCAACTTCAAGTTTTCTACCAGTAGAAGTTGTTGTCTTCGTGAATAGGTGGCCACTACCCTACCTTACAATTTATTAAATATAAACTAAAACTTACCCTGATATAAACTGCGATGTATGTCGAAATTCTAGTAAATTAATCTTAAGTCTAAAATAAATTACTGCTTTTGATACAAAACAAATCGTCTACTCATATTAAATTGTGATAACCATTCTTTAGTAATAGTAGGGTGGGTGAATATCTACGCTTATGACTATTCCACTTCTAAATTAAAAATCATGAGTAATCAATTTGATTTTTTCTGTGTCCAGATTTTTCTGGTTAATTTAAGCATCAAGTCTGCTAAACATTAAGAGGAATTTTATAGACTATTTATATTTTATATCTTTGGATTATTCTACGCAATGAAGATTCCATGCTCGAAATAAATAATACGGGCTGAAAAAGTTGTCGCTTAATAATCCCCCATCAGTTCGATGGCGTAGAGTAATTCCTCTTGCAGGGCCATTTCCTGTTTGGTCCGAGCAACAGGCATCTCCGGCAGACACTTGTGGCAATTCAGAGACAGACGCTCCATCTCCCCGATTGTCTCGTCGCAGGAATACAAAATCAATGCTGCGAAGCAACTGAAAACAAAAGGACTTAACACTGTAACGATACATAAAATTTACAATCACTTACTACAAATTGTTCACATCATAATACACTACAAAAACATAATTATAGTATTAAAAAAATTGAAATTAAACTGTTAGGATTTATTTATTTGTCTTCGGTTAATTTTCTGAAATAATAAATATAATTATATATTAAAAAAATGATTTTTGTAACATTTTTTGTTATGGTTCAAGAAAATATAAGTATAACCCGAAAGAAAGTTTGTAAATATTTATCAAACGTATTTATTTATGAATGTAATTGATAAATTATTAAAAAAAAACATAATTGGTGCAATAAGTTATCGCATTACTGACTTACTTCAATAAACTAGGATTTTCTTACACTATTTTAAAGAGTGATCATTAGAATCATTAGAAATTGTATTTAAATAACCTTACGTATTATTTCTTTTATTAATGAAATTGACGAATGAAAAAACAACATAATTAACTGTTACATTGATTTATCGTATTATTGACTTACTCCAATAAACTACGATTTTATTAAATATATTTTAAGATCATTAGAGACTGTATTTAATGGCTTAGATATAATATGTTTTCCTGTTATATTTCAAGTTCTCGAATAAAACTAATAAGAAAAATTAATTCATCAGTCATAGCACTAACTCATCTTCTCAACCACTCACTCACAGCACTTTCTTGAAGCGCGGTAATTTGCCTAAGTAAAACGTCTACTCACATATGCATGAAGAGTGCATTTGACGCGGTGCCGGGATCCGAAGTAATAATAGGAAAGTGGAGTACAGTTACCTGATTTCCCTGTCGTTTATCGAGGGCCTCTTGCAATTCCGTAAGATATTGCCTCGGTGTGGGGGTGAGCGGAGGGTGGAACGGCGTTGCGAATTGCCCTCGGCCCTAATCGAATCGTGGTCGAGTCGACGGGGTGATTGCGTCCCTGGATACTTATAGATCTTATAGATTCCGTCCTGATTATTAGAATAACAATTTATTTTTTATGAATCACAGTGTTAAGGAGAATACGATTCGTCTGCACTGACCATGCATCACTGTCTAGCCACTAAAAGGGAGTTTCGAGGGTGTTAATGAAAATAAATAATGCGCGTAATAAAATCCTTTCGGGGGAAAAGGGCGGTCATTAGTCTTGTGTTGAATGTGAAAAGGGAGCGAGGGAGAGAAAGAGTGTTGGGAAAAAAAACTAAACTAAATGGTAGTCGTCCATCCATCAATTGGGTAACGAGGTCGCCGCCGGTTTATTAATATCAATTAAATTAATGTCGGGGATAATTCGATTAGTCCGATTTTATTGCTCCTGTTTAAATGTGCGTGCATAATAATAGTAACGAGAAGTTATGAATAGTCTTAATAAATTTATTCAAATTAACAAGATTTTTTTTTGGCAATTCTCTTATCGAATGATATGGGGTGGGATGGGGTTTCCACGCCGATAACATGCTTTCCCAATTCGTCACGCTCGTGGGATTAGGCGACCTGTAAAAATATTGTTTTGTTTGCTTCCCCCCGGGAGATTACCATAAATTTCTTCCAGCCGTGACCATAAAGCTGGCACTTCGGGTTATCTCCGCTTTACAACTACTTCCTTCAAGGATAATCCGCGACCTCCCCGAGTAATCTCGATCTAATAAATATATAATGGCCAGGGCAGTTAACCACTTTATACTTTTCATCCGTTGTTTTGTGATTTATCAGATAAAGCGTTGAAGCGTTTTATGTGTACAATAAACAATACAAAATCTATAAGTAGAATTTCTTGAAAATTAAAAACGGTTTCTGCATAGATTATTATTCAAAGTCAAAAAATAAGAAAAATTGCTACAACCATTAATAATAATCTACACAAATATGGATTACCACGTACTAACTGTCGCAACCATTCTCTTTACTTTGCGACAGTTACTACGTGGTAATCCATATTTGTGTAGATTATTATTAATGGTTGTAGCAATTTTTCTTATTTTTTGACTTTGAATAAATAATTCGTTTCGAAATCATTCTGCAGGACTTTCTTAAAGATTGGAATATATATATATACATACCTAAAGTATATTATGGATATAAGTGTATACTTTCTTCTGTACAGTTTGTAGCACATAAACTTTCCGCTTAAACATTCCGTTCACGCCGTGAAAATCCATAATCCTCTGCGATGCGGAATGCATTCGCATTCATTTCGTACAATTGCGAGGAAAATTCTAGGGCTTCCATCAACCCGCTCTAGCGAAACCTAATTAAACCGAAACGAATTAGTAAATCCGACGCCGACGCCGCCGCCGCCGCCTTTTTGATCCGGCAGTGAGCCAACCCCCGAAATCCGACGGGGGGTGTTAGCGTGCACCTGTAGAATGTTTAATTGGCTCGTTCGTCGTGCATTCCGAACTAACCGGAAACTATGTATCACTGATTCGTTGGAGTTGTGCAATGTTTTCAATCAGAAAGAAAAAAGGTAAACCATAAAATAATGTTGTTTATAGTTGAATTTATCGTGCAATTAAATTTAAGCAAGTTGATCCCCGAGGCTCACAGCATCTCTAGCAGCTGTAGCATGCATCAGCATGGTGAATCTATCAAAGATATCAAAGGTAATTGAGAAACTTACCGCAAGTTGTCTGACTTCCGGGAACTTGTAATACTATTTCATTAACAGAGCACCCCCTAAACTTAAGATGGCTGTGCTACTGCCGCCCCGGAAGCCGCACAAAATATCAAAGCCGTGATACGCGTATACACATCATTATCTCCCCTTTAAGTTAAGGTTAACCCTTCAATTTCCACTATGAAGCGGCTTATTCGATAAGAATTAATAGATACTTGACGTTCCTCTTCAGTGCATTTAGCCAAACTCAATCGTACAAAAAAAGGACAACTGAATTATCATCCCGCAAACACCGCAAATAAGAACAATCGATAACAATAGGGCCGAGCGAGGGTTTTACGCAGGTAGTAATCGTTCCCAAAATATTTTGACGCGCTCACTTCTTCGCCTCGGAAAGTAAATCCCTTAATACCTGAAATATTTCTGGCGCGGGGGCAACCTGTTATGAGAGTCGGGGAATCATTCAAGGGATTCAGTACACGGCCACCACGTACACAACAGGTAAGGCACAATGAGCCCTTCCAAGAGTCCGCTTTCCTCAATAATCTATTAGGGCATGAATGGCCGACCGTTAGGGATTCCATTGTGCATGCCCGAGGAAATTGCAGGTTATCTCCAACCATATATCTTTAACAGATGGATATAATGGACATTATATTATATATATATATATATATATATATATATATATATATATATATAAATATATATATACCGACGTATCTTACCCTAATAAATATTATATCTTATATACAAAAAAAAACATTCACAATTATAATTGTGTAGTAATTTCATGTTTTCATTTTTAGAGCGATAAAAAGTATATAAAAACAATTGCCACAAACTCGAAACTCTTGAAATTTAATAATAACTATATACTTTTTTAAAAGTACTAAAAATTTCCAATCATATAATCAGTGGATTTTGACAAAATCATCAGAAATCAGAACTTGTTGGAATTTTCAAGTTGGATTTTTGAAGAAGATAAAAAATATAAAAACAATTGCCACAAACTTGAAATTTATAAGATTTAATAAGAATTGTATCTTCAAAAGGTACTAAAAATTTCTAATCATTTAATCAGTGGATTTCGACTAAATCACTAAACATCAGAGCTTGTTGCAAATTTCTAGTTGAATATTTGGAACGAGAAATAAAATGTAAAAACAATTGCCACAAACGCACAACTCATGGAAGTTATTAATAATTGTATGCTCTTTATTGTTTATTGTTTATTGTGATGCTTTGGATTACCTGTTAACAAAATACATAATAATAATATACACATAAAAAAATACACTAAATTTCGAATCACAGGAATCACAGGCGGACTTCATTCTTCGGAATGTTCTTCCAGTCAAACCCATATAGATTGTTTCCATTTATTGGAATTCTGGAGAAATTCTTCTACTTCTATCTACAACTGTAGATATTTATTTTATTTTATATTCGATGTATTAAGCATTTTGCTTAAAATTTGTAAAATTTGTGTAAATATTTGATTTACAAAGCATTAAAAATTTAAAACTTAAAACTGGTGGATTTTGAAAAAAAAATCGCGAGAAATCAGAGCTTGTTGAAATTTTTATGTTGATTTTTTGAAACGAGAATTAAAATATAAAAACTGCCACAAACTATGCTCTTTACAAAACATTATAAATTTAAAACCTGAAATTGGTGGATTTTTTTGGAGCGAGAAATTAAATGTAAAAACAAATGCCACAAACGCGCAACTTTTGCAATTTATTAAAAATTATAAGTTTTTTTACAAAGCACTTAAAATTTGAAAGATAGAATGGTGAATTTTGACAAATTCGCCAAAAATCAGAGTTTGTTGAAATTTTTATGTTCGATTTTTTTTGGAGCCAGAAATAAAATGTAAAAAAAATTGCCAAAAACGCGCAACTCTTCAAACATATTAACAATTGTATACTCTTTATAAAGTATTACAAATTTAAAACCTAAAATTGGTGAATTTTAATAAATTTGCCAAAAATTAGAGCCTGTTGAAATTTTTATGTTGGATTTTTTTGAACGAGAAATAAAATGTAAAAAACAATTGACAGAAAAGCGCAATTCTTGACATTTATTAACAATTATATTCTTTTTAAAAAGAATCAAAAATTTTAAACCTAAAATTGGTGGATTTTAAAAAATTCGCCAAAAATCAGAGCTTCTTGAAATATTTATGTTGGATTTTTTAAAGCGAGAATAAAAATGTAAAAACAATTGCCACAAACTTGCAACTATAGAAATGTATTAACAATTGTATGCTCTTTTCAAAGCATTAAAAATTTGAAACCTGAAATTGGCGGATTTTTATAAATTCTCCAGAAATCAAAGCCTATTGGAATTTTAATGTTAAATTTTTTGGAGCGAGAAATAAAATGTAAAAACAATTGCCACAAACTCGCAACTCCTGAAATTTGTTAACAATTGTATGCTCTTTACAATACATTAAAAATTTCAAATCTAAAATTTGTGGATTTTGAAAAATTCGCCAAAAATCAGAGCTTGTTGAAATTTGTATGTTGGATTTTTTATGAACGAGAAATAAAATGTAAAAACAATTGCCACAAACGCGCAATTCTTGAAATTTATTAACAATTGTTTGCTCTTTACGATGAGTTAAAAATTCAAAACCTAAAAATAACGAATTTTAAAAAATTCACTAAAAATCAGAGCTGATTGAAATTTTTATGTTGTTTTTTTTTGAAGCGAGAAATAAAATGTAAAAACAATTGCCACTAACGCGATACTGTTGAAATTTATTAACAATTGTGTGCTCTTTACAAAGCATTAAAAATTTAAAACCCAAAATTAGTGGATTTTTAATAAATTCGCCAAAAATCAGTGCTTGTTGAAATTTTAATGTTTGATATTTTGTAGAGACAAATAAAATGTAAAAACAATTGCTACGCACTCGCAATTAATGAAATTTATTAATAATTGTATGCTCTTTACAAAGCACTAAAACCTAAAATTGGTGGATTTTGACAAATTCGCCAAAAATCAAAGCTTGTTGAAATTTTTATGTTGGATTTTTTTGAAGCGAGATATAAAATGTAAAAACAATTTCCACATATGCACAACTCTTGAAATTTATTAAAAATTGTGTGCTCTTTACAAATTACTAAAAACTTAAAATTGGTGGATTTTGAAAAATTCGCCAGAAATCAGAGCTTGTTGAAATTTTTATGTTTGTTTTTTTTGGAGCGAGAAATAAAATATAAAAACAATTGCTCGCAACTGCTGGAATTTATTAAAAGTTATTTACTCTTTATAAAGCATTAAAAATTTAAAACCTAAAATTGGTCGATTTTGATAAATTCGCCAGAAACTAGAGCTTGTTGTAATTTTTGTGTTGAATTTTTTGAAACGAGAATAAAAATGTAAAAACAATTTCCACAAACTCACAACTCTTGAAACTTATTAACAATTGTATGCTCTTTACAAAGCACTAAAAATTTAAAACCTAAAATTGGTGGATTTTGACAAATTCGCTAGAAATCAGACCTTGTTGGAATTTTTATGTTCGATTTTTTGGAGCGAGAATAAAAATGTAAAAACAATTGCCACGAACTTGCAACTATAGAAATTTATTAACAATTGCATGCTCCTTTCAAAGCATTAAAAATTTAAAACCTAAAATTTGTAGATTTTGATAAATTTGCCAGAAATCAGAGCTTGTTGAAATTTTAATGTTGGATTTTTTTGGAGCGAGAAATAAAATGTAAAAACAATTGCCACAGACGCGCAAATCTTGAAATTTATTAACAATTGTATGTTCTTTACAAAACATTAAAAATTTAAAACCTAAAATTTGTGGATTTTGATAAATTCGCCAGAAATCAGAGCTTGTTGAAATTTTAATGTTGGATTTTTTTGGAGCGAGAAATAAAATATAAAAACAATTGCCACAAACGCGCAAATCTTGAAATTTATTAACAATTGTATGCTCTTTACAAAACATTAAAAATTTAAAACCTAAAATTTGTGGATTTTGATAAATTCGCCAGAAATATGAGCTTGTTGAAATTTTTATGTTGGATTTTTTGGATCGCGATATAAATTGAAAAAAACAATTTCCACAAATGCGCAACTTAAGAAATTTATTAATTTATTGTATGTTCTTTAGAAAGCATTACACAATTAAAACATAAAATTCGTGGATTTTGACAAATTTGCCAAAAATCAGAGCTTGTTGAAATTTTTATACTGGATTTTTCGAAGCGAAAAATAAAATGTAAAAACAATTACCACAAACTAGCAACTCTTGAAATTTATTAAAAATTGTATGCTCTTTACAGAGCATCAAAAATTTAAAACCTAAAATTGGTGGATTTTGATAAATTCGCCAGAAATCAGAGCTTGTTGAAATTTTAATGTTGGATTTTTTTGGAGCGAGAAATAAAATGTAAAAACAATTGCCACAAACGCGCAAATCTTGAAATTTATTAGCAATTGTTTGCTCTTTACAAGGAGTTAAAAAATCAAAACCTAAAAATAAAGAATTATAAAAAATTCACTAAAAATCAGAGCTGGTTGAAATTTTTATGTTGGTTTTTTTTGAAGCGAGAAATAAAATGTAAAAACAATTGCCACTAACGCGATACTGTTGAAATTTATTAACAATTGTGTGCTCTTTACAAAGCATTAAAAATTTAAAACCAAAAATTAATGGATTTTTACAAATTCGGCAAAAATCAGTGCTTGTTGAAATTTTAATGTTTGATATTTTGTAGAGAGAAATAAAATGTAAAAACAATTGCCACAAACTCGCAACTGCTGGAATTTATTAAAAGTTATTTACTCTTTATAAAGCATTAAAGATTTAAAACCTAAAATTGGTGGATTGTGACAAATTCGCCAGAAATCAGAGCTTGTTGAAATTTTAGTGTTCGATTTTGTAAAGTGAGAAATTAAATAAAAAAACAATTGCCACGAACTTGCAACTTTTGAAATTTATTAAAAATTATGTGCTCTTAACAAGGCATTATTTTTTTTTAACCTAAATTTGTAGATTTTGACAAATTTGCCATAAAATATAGCCTGTTGAAATTTTTATATTGGATTTTTTGGAGCAAGAAATAAAATGTAAAAACAATTGCCACAAATGCTCAACTTTTGAAATTTATTAACAATTGTACACTCTTTATAAAGTATTAAAAATTTAAAATCTAAAATTGGTGGATTTTAAAAAATTTGTCAGAAATCAGAGTTTGTTGAAATATTAATTTTGGATTTTTCGGAGCGAGCAATAAAATGTAAAAACAATTGTCACAAACACGCAACTCTTGAAATTTATTAAAAATTGTTTGCTCTTTGCAATGCATTAAAAATATTAAATCTAAAATTGATAGATTTTTATAAATTCGCCGGATATCAGAGCTTGTTGAAATTTTTATGTTCGATTTTTTGGGGCGAGAAAAAAAATGTAAAATCAATTGCCACGAACTACTAGCAACTCTTGAAATTTATTAACATTTGTATGCTCTTTACAAAGCACAAAAAATTTAAAACCTAAATTTGGTGGATTTTGACAAATACGCCAGAAATCACAGCTTGTTGAAATTGTTATATTGGATTTTTTGGAGCTAGAAATAAAATGTAAAAACAATTGCCAGGAATTTGCAAATATTGTAATTTATTAAAAATTGTATGCTCTTTACAATACATTAAAAACTAAAAATATAAAATTGGTAGATTTTGATAAATTTGCCAGAAATCAGAGTTTGTTGAAATATTTATGTTGGATTTTTTAAAGCGAGTAATAAAATGTAAAAACAATTGCCACAAACTCATAATTCCTGAAATTTATCAACAATTGTATGCTCTTTACAAAGCATTAAAAATTTAAAACCTAAAATTGGTGGATTTTGACAATTTCGCCTAAAATCAGAGCTTGTTGAAATTTTTATGTTTGAATTTTTGGAGCGAGAAAAAAAAGGTAAAAACAATCGCCACAAACGCGCATCTCTTGAAATTTGTTAACAATTGTATGCTCTTTACAAGGCATTAAAAATTTTAAACCTAAAATTGGTGGATTTTGACAGACTCGCCGAAATTCAGAGCTTGTTGAAATTTTTATGTTAGATTTTTTTGGAGCGAGAAATAAAATGTAAAAACAATTGCCACGAACTCGAAACTCTTGAAATTTATTAAAAATTGTATTCTCTTTAATAAGCAGTACAAATTTAAAACCTAAAATTGGTCGATTTTAACAAATTTTCCAGAAATTGGAGGGTGTTGAAATTTTTATGTTGGATTTTTCGGAGCGAGAGATAAAATGTAGAAACAATTGCCACGAACACGTAACTCTTGATATTTATTAATAATTGTATGCTCTTTACAAAACATTAAAAATTTTAAACTTAAAATTCGTGGATTTTGACAAATTCGCTTAAAATCAGAGCTAGTTCAATTTTTATGTTAGATTTTTTGTAGCGAGAAATAAAATATAAAAATAATTGCCACAAACCCGCAATTCTTGAAATTTATTAACAATTTATGCTCTTTATAAAGCATTAAAAATTTAAAACCTAAAATTGGTGGATTTTGACAAATTCGCCAGAAATCAGTTGTTGTTGAAATTTTAATGTTGGATTTTTTTGGAGCGAGAAATAAAATGTAAAAACAATCGCCACAAAGTCGCAACTCTTAATATTTTTAAACAATTGTATACTATTTAAAAAGCATTAAAAATTTTAAAGCCAAAATTAGTAGGTTTTGACAAATTCGCCAGAAATCAGAGCTTGTTAAAATATTTATGTTGGATTTTTTAAAGCGAGTAATAAAATGTAAAAACAATTGCCACAAACTCATTAATCCTTGAAATTTATCAACAATTGTATGCTCTTTACAAAGCATTAAAAATTTAAAACCTAAAGTTGGTGGATTTTGACAAATTTGCCAAAAATTAGGGCTTGTTGAAATTTTTATGTTAGATTTTTTGGGGCGAGAAATAAAATGTAAAAACAATTGCCAGGGACTTGCAAATATTGTAATTTATTATAAATTGTATGCTCTTTACAAAGCATTAAAAATTTAAAACCTAAAATTGGTGGATTTTGACAAATTCGTCAGAAATTAGAGCTTGTTGAAATTTTTTTGTTAGATTTTTTTTTGGAGCGAGAAATAAAATGTAAAAACAATTGCCATAAACGCACAACTCTTGAAATTTAATAAAAATTGTATGCTATTTACAAAGCATTTAAAATTAAAAACCTAAAGTTGGAGGATTTTGACAAATTCGCCAAAAATTAGAAGTTGTTGAAATTTTTATGTTGGATTTTTTTGAGCGAGAAATAAACTGTATAAACAATTGCCATAAACTCTCAATCCTTGAGAGTTATTAACAATTGTATGTACTTCACAAAACATTAAAAATTTCTAATCCAAAATTGGTGGTTTTTGACAAATTAGCCAAAAATCAGTGCTTGTTGACATTTTTATGTTTGATTTTTTTCAAGCGTGAAATAAAATGTCAAAACAATTGCCACGAACTCGCATCTCTTAAAATTTATTAATAATTATATGCTCTTTATAAATAATTAAAAATTTAAAACCTAAAATTAGTGGATTTTGACAAATTCGTCAGAAATTAGAGCTTGTTGAAATTTTTATGTTGTTTCTTTTTGGAGAGAGAAATAAAATGTAAAAACAATTGCCACAAACTCGCAATACCAAAAATCTGTTAACAATCACATGCTCTTTACGATGCATGAAAGATTTAAAATCTACAATTTGTGGATTTTGACAAATTCGCCAGAAATTAGAGCATGTTGAAATTTTTATTTTGGATTTTTTTCGGAGAGATAAATAAAATGTGAAAACAATTGCCACAACGCGCAACTCTTGAAATTTATTAACAATTGCATGCTCTTTATAATGCATTAAAAAGTTAAAACCTTATATTGATGGATTTTAATAAACTTGCCAGGATTCAGAGCTTGTTGAAAATTTTATATTGATTTTTTGGGGCGAGAATTAAAATGTAAAAACAATTTCCACAAACGCGCAACTTTTGAAGTTCATTAACAAGTGTATATTCTTTACAGAACATCAAAAATATTAAACAAAACATTCGTAAATTTTGATAAATTTGCCAGAAATCAGAGCTTGTTGAAATTTTACGTTGGATTTTTTGGAACGAAAAATTAAATGTAAAAACAATTGCCACAAACTCGCAACTGTTGAAATTTATTAACAATTGTATGCTCTTTAAAAATCATCAAAAATATTAAACCAAAAATTAGTCGTTTTTGACAAATTCACCATAAATCAGAACTTGTTAAAATTGTTATGTTAATTTTTTTTTTGGTGCGAGGAATAAAATGTAAAAACAATTGCCACAAACCTGCAAATCTAAAAATTTATTAACAAATATACGCTCTTTATAAGGCATTAAAAATTTAACACCTAAAATTGGTTGATTTTGACAAATTCGCCAGAAATTAGAGCCTGTTGAAATTTTTATGTTGGATTTTTTGGAACCAGAAATAATATTTAAAAAAAAAATTGCCACAAATGCACAACTATTGAAATTTATTAATAATTGTATGCTCTTTCCAAAACATTAAAAATTTAAAACCTAAAATTGGTGGATTTTAACAAATTCGCCAGAAAGCAGAGTTTATTGAAATTTTTATGTTCGATTTTTTTTGGAGCGAGAAAAAAAAAATATAAAAACAATTGCCCCAAACTCAAAACTTATGAAGTTTATTAACAGTTGTATGCTCTTTATAAAGCATTAAAAATTTATAACCTAGAATTGGTGGATTTTGAGAAATTCGCAAAAAATCAGAGCTTTTTGAAATTTCAATTTTTGATTTTTTCGAGCGAGAAATAAAATGTTAAAACAATTGCCACAAACGCACAAATTTTGAAATTTATTATTAATTGTATGCTCTTTACAAAGCATTAAGAATTTAAAACCTAAAATTGGTGGATTTTGACAAATTTGCCAAAAATTAGAGCTTGTTGAAATTTTCATGTTGGATTTTTTTGAAGCGAGAAATAAAATATAATAACAATTGCCACGAACTCACATCTCTTGAAATTTATTAACAATTGTATGTTCTTTACAAAGCATTAAAAATTTGTAACCTAAAATTGGTGGATTTTGACAAATTCGCCAGATATCAGAGCTTGTTGAAATTTTCATGTTTGGTTTTTTGGAGCGAGAAATAAAATGTAAAAACAATTGCCACAAACTCGAAACTCTTGAAATTTAATAATATATATATATATATACTCTTTTAAACGTACTAAAAATTTCCCATCATATAATCAGTAGATTTTGACAAAATCATCAGAAATCAGAACTTGTTGAATTTACAAGTTAGATTTTTGAAGAGGATAAAAATATAAAAACAATTGCCACAAACTTGAAATTTATAAGATTTAATAATAATTATATACTCTTCACAATGTTCTAAACATTTCTAATCATTTATTCAGTGGATTTCGACAAAATCATGAAACATCAGACCATCTTGCAAATTTCAAGTTAAATTTTTGAAGCGAGAAATAAAATGTAAAAACAATTGCCACAAACTCGCAACTTTTGACATTTATTAACAATTGTATGCTCTTTACAAAGCATAAAAAATTTAAAACCTAAAATTGGTGGATTTTGACAAATTCACCAGAAAACAGAGATGATTGAAACTTTTATGTTGGATATTTTGGAGCGAATACTAAAATGTAAAAACAATTGCCACAAACTCGCAACTCCTAAAATTTATTAACAATTGTATTCTGAATTTTGACAAATTTGCCAAAAATCAGAGCTTGTTGAAGTTTTTATGTTGGATTTTTTCGGAGAGAGAAATAAAATGTAAAAACAATTGCCACGAACCCGCAACTCTTGGAATTTATTAACAATTGTTTGCTCTTTACAAAGCATGAAAAATTTAGAAGCTAAAATTGTTGGATGTTGACAAATTTGCCAGAATTGCAATTCTACTCTTAATTAAAAATTAAATAATTTGTGGATGTTACGTGTTATGCAAATTAATTTTCCGGCGTACGATTGTTAGTTAGCGTTTAATATTAATCCAGGGTTTATAGTGAAATTACAAATTCCCTTTTAAATAAAAATGTGTTAGTGGAAAACGGCTTCCTGGCCGGGGATCATAAATTATGTACAGCCGACGGTTTTCCTTTAAAGCGCTTCTCGTTTCGTACCTTTCTCTCCTTTTTTTCTTCTTCTTGTTCTTCCGTAGATGCCGCGTAATTGTTCCTCGCGCGAAAACCCCAACCCCCCGTCACACCGGAAAACTGCACCTTCTCAGCAAACAAAATAACACGAACGAGACGAAACGAAACCCTCTACAATTTTAATATGTCTCGGAATAAATGAAACCGAGCGGAATGGAATGAAATTTTTATTTGTGATTATGGGGTAATCTTTTTTATGATAAAAATTTAATTAAATAATTAAAAATATTGATCGTAATAATTTTGATCGTGATAAATGTATGAAGTAATTACAAGATTTAAATTATTAAGCGAATAATTAACGTAACAGTAATATTTTCAACGGTGGTGTTGAGCAAAAAATAATTAATTAAAACATCGCGCTTCGTCTATATTTCATGCAATAACGCGATGGAATTAAAATTGGATGTACAACGCTGAATATTTTGTATAAATATATGTGTGTTGATCAAATCGGGGCCGCGTCGTGTAAAAGTCCATCGGCACAAAGGTCATCCCTTTGATTTCCATTTCCGCCCACGCCGGATGACCGACCAAGTGGTTTCTATGGCTACAGTTGCAGTGGGACATCGTCCGTTCCTCTGTTCCTCTGCGATACGAATTATTGACGTTTTCCGTGCCGGAGGTCGCTCTCTGGATCATTTTTGACTTTTCAAAGGATTTACATTCGGTCCACTGGATGATTCGAAAGCCCCTTTCGAACTTATCCGACCAGACCAGAAATAAAAATAAAAAATCCCCATCAAAACGAGACGCTTAATACGAAATCAACGATTACATTTTATAATTATGCAAAATATTCGTGTTGTTCTTCTTATTAAAAAATGCAAATGTTACGACATCATTTTTATAATTCGACCGGCTCGGGGATTCCCCCGGCTTTTTAATTAATTTAGAGACGAGCTTTCCGGCTGAACGTGAACTAATTTCATTTGCCTTTCATTGCCGTCCGCATCCGCGGATTTCCTGCACCGATTCCCCGGGGCGAACAACGTGTCGTTATTTTTTTAAATTGCAAATTTCATGTTGCCTGCATCAAAATTGTCTAAATTAGAAAAAAATAGAATTAATTGGAATTAAAAAAAAAAAACTAACCAGTACATTCTTCTTTATAATATTATGGATTTGAATTTCGAAATCTTTATTGCATTACAAAACAACGTTAAACGCTATTTATTAATTACTGATGAATACAATATTTCTAAATTAAATTGCATAAAATTGCATATTAGGTCTGATGGAGTTCTAGTTACTTTATGAGTTTAACTTCGTTAAACGTCATTACATAAAAATATTTCATCATGGATTAAGTGAGAATCTAAATCATCGTAAAGTGATTATTGTAGATTTTCTAAGAAAGAAAAATAATATTTAATGTTCTGCCAATCGAAAAGTCTAAACTAATTAGGCCTTGATTAAGATTTTTTTAAGTTTGATGCGTTTGTAATTAGAATAAAATCTGTTTTAAAATCAGGATGTATAAGTTAACAATATTTTTTGATTGTTTCGTATGTGTGACGTCTCCTTCCCAAAAATCAATCGAAAACTGAAGGCCGTCCAAAATCCGATCAAAAAAAGTAAATATCGTCTCACCTTGACGATTCCTCCGCATCTTCGTTCGTCAGTCGTGCGTTAAATGTGTTCGTGATCGGTGAATTTATTTTAAACTGTGTCATATTTTGTTTTGTCTGTTTTAAATATCTGACAGTTTAAAAGGTGAGAGAGTGTGCGTAACTGTCTGTATTTAGCCGGTTTAGTCAGGGGGGCACGTGCTCGCCGTCCCCCCGCGTGTCGCAGTTCGTCGGACGATTAATGTCCCCCACGTTTTCCCATGAACACGTGCACGTGCACGAAATCCCCCTTTTCGCATACAAATATAGCGCGCGCAAATCCGTTTGTTACACAATCATTACACTGGAAACGACGCGTTCGTAACACATACACACACACACACACACACATACAAAGAGGGTGAGTGGGTGGTTGGGCACAAAAATGACGGATTTTCGGAACTGATACGTTTACGTCGAACCTCTCTTTTTTCATTCCCTCTGCATTCCGCTCGCGGTGTCAAATTTCCATTTAGTGAAATGGAAATTGGATATAAAAGGGATAACGTGTAATATTTTATTTTATTGGGTGACTGTGTGTGTGTGTGTGTGTGTGTATACATATTCCTTTGAAATATTTGACGTGTTTTTTATTTTCATCGTAAAGTTAACGTTGTTGGTAGTGTGGAATGTGATACTCCAAAAATTTCGGTTCTAATAAAATTTGATATTTTAATAGTTACTTCAGTATCTTTTCACACACTGGCTTAAGTTTATTTATTGTTTTAATCTATTATATGAACAATTTTGGTATTTAATTGTTTGTATATTATATTAGTCGATCCAAAATGATTACGTTTTTTATCAACTTTTTGCCATCAAAACAAATTTTGAACAGATACGGTATTGCAACCTGTTAGGGTTGAATTATCAAAGAATTTAATTTGATTTAGATTTTAACGTTTTGTTAACAATCATTCATTTTGTAAATGTTTACCTCAAATAAAATTGTCATTTTATTTATATTTTTCAGCCAAAAGTAAGTAATTACAATTTTCATAAAATTTCTGTTGCTACGAAATTATAGAATACACACTAAAATGTCGATTTGAATTTTTATGTTTTTCTTATTGTAGAATAATTTTAATTTTTCAGATGGATAGCAAATGTTTTTATAATTTCATTTACACGCTCAAGATTTTTAATTAATTTATATATCGACATTACTTTTTGGATATTTTTTGTACTTTTTAGTAGTTTCTCTTTTCAATTGTGAACATTTTTTTTTAGTCTTTTTATAATCTTCCAACAAATTCTATTCCATATTTGTACGATTTTACAAGAAATTCAATTCAAAATTACTTGAATAAGTTTTAACAATTTTTATTTTATATTTTCCAAAATTCTTATAAAAATTAGATATAAGTTAAGTTTTTAAAAATATTGTTTAGTGACTAGAATTTTTAATTATTTTCTTTTCTAAAGTACTTACATCATCGAATTTTTCAGGAATTTTCTTCAAATTATAAATTATTTTTAGAATATTCTCTTTTCAATGTCCATTTTTTTATTAGTTCTCCTTTAAAATTTAATAACAAAATATGAAGATTTGGAAGAAAAACTTTTGCAATATTCTAGAAATCTGGAATAAAAATTGTTTCACATTCAAAGAAAATTCTGGAAACTGCAGGGAAATTCGCGCAATTTCTACCTTTTTTAGTAACTTCCATATAGATTTCTAAAATTTTCTTTAAGATAATTATTCAGTTGATCTGAAATAAAAGAATTTTCATTGTGAGTTCAAGAAACTTTCATCAACTTTTCTTAAAAATTCCTATGATTTTTTAAGAATTTTTTGTTCTAAATTACGTTAAGTTTTTAAACTTTCCAGAATTTTTTTCCAGATTTCCAGAATTAATCATTTCAGTTTCTTAAAGATTTTTCAATGCTTCTAAAATTTTGCGAGTTATTGTAAGGATTTGTCTTGAATTGAATTATCAGAAGTATCTTCGAGTTTAAGAGTCTTTCAGTAATTGCTTTTTCAAATTTATAGAACTTTCAACATTTTTTTAAAAGTTTTCTAGAATTTTCATCAGTGATTCTAGAATATTCTATCAGTTCAAAATCCAAATGATAAGTTTTTAGAATCTTTCTTTCAGACTTCTATTCAAGTTGTTTTAGAAGTTTTTATCATCTGTTATCTTCACTAAACCTTCTGTTATATTTATCATTTGTTATCTGTCATTTATCAGCTTATTTCATATTATCAGTTTTCGTTTCTTCGCTCTATCATCTATCTTTCTCATTTATCGTCTGTCAATATATTGCATGTTATAACATTGTATAACAATCTGTAAACTGCCAGCTATCATCTACCATCTATTTCTGTCATCTTCATGTTCTGTCATTTATCATTTATTATCTATAACTTCATTATATATTGCGACATCTGCCATCTTCCATCTGTCATCTGTTATCTGTCATCTGTCACCTGTTATTTGTCATCTGTCATCTGTTATCTGTCATATATCATCGGTAATTTGTCATCTGTTATTTGTCATCTGTCAACTGTTATCTGTCATCTGTTATCTGTCATATGTCGTTTATTGTCTGTCATCGGTCATCACATTACATATTAAGATATCTCTCATTTGTTATAAGTTAATGGTGATGTTTGTATTAATTGTAAAAAGGCGATTGCCGCAATAAAGAGTATTTATTTATTTAACTGTCAACTGTTAACTATAACCTATCATATATATTATCTGTCTTTTTATGTATGTATTAGGTTCTCGACCACCTCTATCATTTGTCATTTCTGACCTCCATTTCCCGTTTTGACATTTATCATCTATCAACTATGAGCTTATTGCTTCCTAAATTAATCACTGTTTATCTATAATCTGTCAACTGTTATCTGCCATCCATAAGTTACTATACCCAATCTTTTTAAGTTTCTTCCTATAAAAATTCTTTCATTGAAAATAATTACAATATTTATAAAATTTCTGTTGCAGTAAAATATCGATTTGAATGTTAATATAATTGTAATTTTTCAGGTGATCGCTGTAGATTTTTTAGAAATCTTTCTTCTAAATTGTTATCATTTTTTTGAACATTTTCAACAATTTTTGTTATAGATTTCTATGATTTTTTAAATAATTTCTTGTTGAAATGATGAGAGTTTTCTTAGAACGTTGTTAATTTTTTAATTACGAATTTCTAAAACTTTGCAGAAAATTCCCTTGAAAATTACGAAAATTATAAATCATCTTTGTGGATTTTTCAATACTCCAGTAACATCTCTTTTTGATTTCCAATTTTTTTGGTAATTCTTCTTGAGAAATGAGAAATTATGAACGTTTAGATAAAAATATTTTCTAATATTCTGGAAATCTGGTATGAAAATTGTTGAAATATTGAAGAACATTCAGAGAAACTGCAGGAAAATTTCAGTAATTTGTTTTCAGATTTAACTTTTCCCTTCGAGATTTTTAAATTTTTTTTCGGTAGTTCTAAAAAAAATTTCAGCTGTTGCTCCTCCAAATTATAAGAATATTATACGTGAATTCAAGAATTTCTCAGCAATTTTTCTTTCAAAATACTACGATTTCTTAATAACTCTAAATCGTCGAACAATTACTTACTCCTAGTTTATAATATTTTGAAGGAAATTCTCCTGGAAATTACGAAAATTATGAATTATTTTTGTGAATTTTCAATGTTCCAATTTTCGTAATTTTCAAGAGAATTTCCTGCAAAATGTTATAAACTAGGAATTTTTCTTTTGAATTTCCAATATTATTTAGTAATTATCGTTTAAAATTATGAACATTTAAAAGAAAAACTTTTTCAATATTCTAGAAATCTGGAATAAAAATTATTAGAATATTGAAGAACATTCAAAGAAAATTATGGCAACTACAGAATTTGCTTTCAGATTTAACTTTTCTTTTACACTTCTAAATTTTTTTCGGTCTAAATCCAGCAATTATTGATAAAAAATTATCAATTTTTCTCTAAAATTTCTACGATTTTTTAAGAACCTTTTTTCATTTATTAATAATTACGATAATTATTTTCTAAGGTATTTTAACTTTTCAGCAATGTTTTACCAGATTTTCAGAATGAGTTAATCATTGCAAATTTTTAAAATAGTTTTCAATTTTTATAAAATTTTCCAGTAGTTTCGTATTATGGACAATTCCTTTGAGAGTTTTTTAAGTCTCCCTTTCAAATATTCTAGAAATTTAGGAATTTTTCTTCCAAATTACGAGAATCATCAAATTCCCTCATGATGATGAATGTCTTACAAAATCTTAATAATTTCTCTTTCGAATTTATAGAACATTCAACAATTTCTCTTATAGATTTCAAGAATTTTCTTCCAAATTTTTAGGTGATAAATAACTCTTCGGTTTTGAGAATTTATTCGCCTCTGGGTGGTGAAACAATTGTCGCAGTGCATCGACATTAAACTGTGTAAACTCTCAAAACCGAAGAGTTTTATTTAGCACCTTTATAATGGAATTTTACGAAGTAAAAGCCTCATCAATCCAATATCCAGTTTTGAATTTCTTAAAGTGTTCTAAAATCTTTCTATAAATTTCTTATGATTTTTCAGGAATTTCTGTCAAAAAGAGTTAATTTGAGTGGTTTTGGGAGTTTTCAACAATTTGTGTTTTATCGTCTGTTTTTTTTATATCTTTACTATGTTCTCTGTCATATCTACCATCTATTATTTGTCATCTATCAGCTCATTCCATGCTATCAGGTTTCCTTTGCCCGCTGTTATCTTCTTTTTCTGCTTTCCATTATCAGAATTTTCAATTTTTATCCATAATTGTATTGCTTGTTGTAATATTGTCATTTGTTAACTTTCATCTATCAGCTCTATCATCTATCTTCTTTTATCTGCCATTTAATTTCTATTCTCTCCATGTTCTGCCATGATTCATTTGTTACTTACCATCTACAAGTTTATTAGATTTTGTGGCATCTACCATCTGTCGTCTGTTATCTCTTATCTGTCACCTATCATCTGTAATCTATCATCTGTCATAACATTAATCAATTACCAACTGACAATTGTCAACTGAAAACTATCACCTATCATATATTCTCTTTCTATATGTAGTATGTTCTGGGTCATTTCTTTATTTTGTCATTGCTGTGCTCTATTTCCTATCATCTGTGATTTATCATCCATCATTTAAAAGTTGACATGATAATTGTCATCTATCGACTACAATCTGTTAATTGTGATCTATTATCTCTCTTTCTCTCTCGTATTTCAACGTCGCCTGTCATCTATATTAACTACTCTTCAATGTATGTCATTTGTTTTCTGCTATTAGCTATTTATCATTTATAGTCTATTCTCTGTTCTAACTTGTCATTGATCATCTGTCATCTCATTACATGTTGTGATAAATGTTATTCAAAATCTGTCATCTGTGAATTATTATTTGTCATATGTCATCTATGACCAGCCATCTTTCATGAATGTCGACCATCTATAAAATATCTTCTGACATTTATATCCCCTATTTTTGTTATCTGTTGTTATTTAACATGTATCAGCTTATTATATATTAATTATATTTACTAACTGCTATCTGTCCTATAACAACTGTCATTTAACATCTATCATTTATCCTCTGCTTTTAGTTACTTCTCATTTGCCATCTATCATCTCCCATCTTTCAGCTTAATAAATGTTATAATATTTGTCAATTGTCATCTGTCAATAACTCTCTGTCATGTCCTCTATTTTCTATCATCTGCCCTCTCTTTTTTTCCATTTGTCACTTGTTATCTATTAAATATTAGGCTATTACACGTTACGATAAATGTCATTTAAAATTTGTATCCTGTTCTCTGATGTCTTTCATCTATTAACTGATATGTCATCTATCCTCTATCCTTACTTAGTCATCTATACTATACACTCTTCTTTCTGCTATCTGTCATCTGTCATTTGTCATTAATAATCTATTAGCTAATTGTATTTTATGATATCTGTAAACTGGCATATATATTCTATTATAGAACCTTCGCTAATCCCGTCATTTGCTTTCTGTCATTTGTCTTTTGTTATCTATCATCTGTCAGCTTATTACATGCCATTTGTAATATCTATCATCTGACAACTAAGATGATAATCAGATCTATTTTCTGTTAACTGCCATTTGTCATCAATTATCTGCCATCTGTAATTTATCCTATGCCTTCTATAATTCTGCAATAATCTGTCATATATTAAATGTTAACTGTTATTTATTACATACTTTGTCACAGAGTACATAGTGTCGCATCTGGATTCTTTAGTTAAATATCTTAATGTATGTAAATTCTTTGAATTTAGAAGTTTCTGTTACTACATCATCTATAGTATTTTGCATAGGTACATTAGAATTCTTCTTCTCTCGATTTATGCGAACATTTATTTATTTATTAACGTCTTTGTACTCATTTGTCGTTTGTAATTAATTTATCAACACTTTGCATGTTAGTATATTATTATGTGTAAACTATCAACTGCCAATTCGTTATCTGTCATTTGCAATGCACCCTCTGTCCTCTATTTTCTGACATCTATTATTTCTTTACCATCTATCATCTGTTAACTAATTACATGTTATTTTATTTATCGCCTCTAGTCTGTCATCCTTTATAAGTAACTTTTGTCCCATATTATCTGTTCTATTTCATTTTTATTTAATGATCTGTGATCTTGCATCCTTCTATCCTCTACCCTCTATTTCTTGTCATCTGTTATTTGATATCCATCATATGTTAGCTCATTATATGTTACCACATCTGAGATATTTCACCTGTCAATTGCCAACAGTCACCTCTCATCCATTATCTGTTTATTGTCATCTATATTGTATGCACTGTCTTATTTATCATCTGCTTTCTGTCATCTATAACTTATTCCATGTTACTTTTGTAGCTTTTGTATTCTGATCTTTATCATTTACCACCTGTTAATTATGTATAGCAAGTTATGATATTAACATCTGTAAATTGTGAGGTATCATTTATCATCTATTATCTTCCATCGAATCTCTATTCTCTCCATGTTTTACTATCTGTCATTTGCCATTTATCATTTATCAGTTCATTATATATTATGAAATCTGAAAATGAAAACGATGGTAGCGACCGTTACTATGTGGTAGTTCATTTGCCTTTTTTATTATGACATCTGTTATCTCTCATCTGTTATCTATTATTTCTCCACTGTCACCTATTATATGTCATCCGATATCTTTCATCTTTCATCTGATAATATATTATATATCTTTTATCTGTTATATGTTAACTATCAACTGTTAATCTCTCATATATCCTCAGATTTTTTTATATATGTACTACGTTTACGACCATTTCTTTCTTTTGTCATTTTTGCCCTTTATTTCTTGTTATCTGTCATTTATCATCTAACAGCTAATTACTTGTTATGATAACTGTCATCTCAACTACAATCTCTTAACTGTGATCTGTTCTCTCCCTTTCTCTCTCATATTTCAACTGTCATTTATCGCTTGTCATCTATATTAACTACACTTCAATGTGTGTCCTCCAGTTTTTGATATCAGTTATTTATTATTTATCATCTATCGACTCATTATATGGTTTGGTATCTGCCATCTGCTGTCTGCTAAAAATCAACTATCGTCTGTTATCTGTCATTTACCCTCATAACAATCCTTTATTCTCTACTATCTGCCACTTGCCATTCATCATCTGTCGGCTCCATGTAATAATAATATGAAAAATGTCATCTAACATTTGTCTTCTGTTTATTTTTATCTGACATATGTCATCCGTCATCTGTCATCTATTATTAACGCGTATCATCAATAGAATACCTCTGCCACATCTGTTCCAGGATACCGGTTTTCTGCTATCCGCTATTTGTCATTTATCATGTATCAGCTCATTATATTTTAATAAAATATGCCATCTGAAATCTGTCTTATATAAATTATCAACTTTCGTTTGTCATTATCTCTCCTTTGCTTTTTGTTATTCCTCATTTGTCAACTATCAACTATCACCTAATTATACGTTAATGATATTTGCCATATTTTATCTGCAATGTATCAACTATCAACTGTCAACTGTCATTTATCCTCTGCCATTCGTCAATTTTGTCCTTTGTTTTCTGTTTGTTTGTCGTCTGTTATCTGTTAGCCAATTACATGCTATAATATCTCTCATCTGTCAACTGTCATCTATTGTCGGTCATATGTCAACAAGTCTCATTCATCTATACAACTTTTCTATCATAACTATCCTTAGTCTCCTTCTGTCTGCCACTTGCCATTCATGTGTCAGCTTAACTAAACTTAGTCATCTGTCAACTATCATTTACATCTATAATCTATCTGTTTATTGCATTGTATATAATACGCCATCTGTCAATTGTAAATGTCATTCGTCCTTGGGTTTTTGCAATCTGTCACTTATGATCTATTATCTCCCAGTTCCTTACTTGTTTTGTTTTTTGTTATCTTTCAATTGTCAATTATCATCTTTCGACTATAAACTTTTTGCCGTCAAATTTTTCAGACAAATTCTTATATGATAATAGACTTTAAACGATCTTTAAGCCGGTTTTATTTTAGAATTTCCCAAGAGTTTAATTCAAGTTTTAGCATTTTTTTTTGTTCTCTGCCTTCTGCCATATCAGTTTTGTATTTTTTAAGGTCTGTGACGTGCAATTCTTCATCGGTCAGTTAATTAGATCTTATGATATCTGTCATCATCCACCTATCAACTGATAGAGTTCTATCTGTCATCTATTGTCCGTCGTTTGTTATTTTTACTATATCCTTTGTAATCTTTGTAATTTCTGTCCTCTGTTTTCTGACATATATCATTTGTCATGTATCATTTATTAGCTCATTATATGTTACGATATCCATGCCTTTTGTGACCTGTTATTTATCACTTCTCATATGTTTTCTTATTGTCATAACATATTACTGTCATCTTAAATCTGCTAACTGTCACGTTTCTCCTCTTTTATCTATAGTATGTTTTTTATTAACTCTATCCTCTCTTATTTGTCATCTGTCATTTATCACTTAATGAAAGATCACTTGTAAAATTTCATCTGTCATTCCATTATCTGTCATCTGCCATTTACCCTTTATCCTCTGCCATCTCTTTCTCTCTTTTATTTTCTGACATCTTAGATGTGTTTGCCATCGATCATCTGTGATGACATTACATGCTATTTTATCTATTAACTACCATCTATCACATGTCATTTATTACCCATCTTTTGCCATAGAAAAAATAGTATAGCTTCTATAATCTGTCACCAATTCTTTGCTATCTATTATTTGTAATTTATTATCTATGATCTTCTATCACTCATCTATACTCTGTTTTCATGCATCTATTATATATCGGCTTATAATAGTTACAATATCTGTCATCTTTCATATGTCAATTTTGAACTGTCAACCGACATCTATCGTCTATGCTTTGTCATATATGTTATGTCCTCTGTTATTTATATCCTATATTTTCTGTCATCTAGCAGCTCATTGGATGTTATAATTATTTATCATCTGTACTATTTTATTTTTAATTGATATTTGTCATCATTCCTTTATTATCTGCAGCTCTGTTTTCTGTTTATTATTATCACTCATTTATCACATCTTTCAACTGTCAAAGTGTCAACTAGGCCACTATCAACTATCACCTGTTATCTGCCATCTCTCACGGCCTTCTGTCATCTGCTATTTATCATCTATCATCTATTTGTTGACATCTACTGTATGTTTTTTAATACGTTTATCCTCTATTATCTGTCATGTTGATAATTGAGTATTTATTTATTCTTTATTAATTTATTTCTGTTCGGTTTACTTTCTTGAGTAATAAATATAATATATTAATAAATTTTAAAAAAAGTTCACAATTAATTGAGGTCTGCCATTCAAACCCTTCATTTGTCAGGATATTGAGGCAATATCTTAGTTGACATCTGAAATCTTCGTTATCTACTTTTATTCAAATCTTCTATTTTCTTTTTTAGGACAGACTTTTTTTGTTATATTATCATCTGTAAACTTTCATCTTTCATTCTTTAAATAAGTAATTGTAGAGGCTTTTAATTCGTGATACATTTTATGATTCAAAACAAAATAAAACGAATAACTTTGTTTTTATCACTTTTTTAATAACACTTGTTACTATAGTTTCGACAACTTCAATTAAAAACAATAAAAAAGTGATAAAAACAAAGTTATTCGTTTTATTTTATTTCATTCTATTATCTAATATCTGTCGTCTGTCATCTACTCTTTATCCTCTGTCATCTCTAATTTGTTTGTCATGGACCATCTGTCAACTTATTACATGTTCTATCTATTGACTGGCATCTATCTATCTATGTTATATAGATAGATTCATCATCCTTTGTTACAAAGAACATCGTACAGCTTCTGTACTCTAACCCAAATCCTCTATCATCTATTATTTGTAATTTATAGTCTGATCTGTAATTTCTCATCTATCCTCTATTTTCAGGCATTTGTCAAATATAAGATTTTTATATTTTATATTCTCTGTCATCTATTATGTGTAATTCGTCATCTGTGATCTGTTATTTTCGACATATCCTCTATAACCTCTGTCGCCTTCTATTTGTTTATTTATTACCTATTATATGTTATGATATTTGTTATTTTTTGTCTATCAATGCCTATAGACTGACATATATCATATGTCTTCTGTAATCTATACTGAATCTTCCGTAATATCGCTCCTCTGTTATCTGTCATCTAGAAGTGCATTGCTTCTTAAAAGAATTTGTCTATCTATGTTATGGTTTTTTTTCTGGCATATCTTATCAACTGTCATCTGTGTTTTTTGTTCTTTATCATCTGATATTTTAATCACATATCTGTCCTCCATTTCCTATCAAATCTTTTTCACCATCTCTATGTCATCTATTATTGTGCCTATCATCTATGTCTTATGCCACTTATATACCCTGTTTTCTGCTATCCGCCATTTGTCATTTATCAGCTCATTAAATGTAATGTGTGCCATCTGTCATCTATTCACTGTTTTTATTTAATATTGTCCTTGCTCTCTCATGTTCATTGTTATATGTCATTTGTTATCTATCATCTGTCAGAGAATTACATGTTTTATTATCTGTCGTCTGTCATCTATCATCTATTATCTGTCATTTAAGATAAATGTTTAAAATCTATCATCTATCATTCATATTATTTATACTATGTATATATTTATTCTGTATACTGCTTTTTACCATTCTTTTATCATATAGAAGCTCATTCAATCCTTAGTCTTCTTCTCGTCTATTCTTTATCATCTGTTACTTTTCATCTGGCATCTATTATTATCAAGCTTATGCCACGCTATGATTTCTATCATTTTTTATTTGATAACTAACATCAATCATCTGGTATCTTACTCTTTCATCTGTTAATTGGTAACTGTCATCTATCCTCTGCCTTTATATTTTCTGTAACTTGTCATTTGTTTATTATCTGTTAGCTCATAATATGTTATAATCTTTTATAAACCATTATCTATATTATTTCCTTTATCCTCCGTCCTTTGTCCTTTACCAATGCCATACGTTGTTCGCTTTTATGTGTCATATATCATCTGCCAACTAATAAAAAGACATCTGACAATTATCAACTATTATCTATCGTTATTTGCAATTTACTCTTTGTCACCTATTTTATTTTTCTTCTGCCGTGTCTGTCTTCTCGTTATATCTATTTTATGCATTTTACTATCTGTCAAAATCAAATCCCCAATGGTCATCTATCCTCTATGTTCTGGTAAATCCGCTTTTTATTTTCTTTATGTGATCTATAATGATTTAGCTCATGATGTCTGCTAGATGTTTTCTTCTATATATATAAAAGGTCAACTGTCATCTAACCTCTGATTTTTACCAATTCTATCATCATTTGGTGTTTGTCGTAAAATATCTGAACTTTCATCTATCATCTGTTATCTGATAATTTTTATGTATTATCTGTCATCAATCTTCTGGTTTGTGTTTCATCTGTATTCAGCTGTCAATTGTGACCTAGCATTACAGGTTTTTATATTTCATGTCTCCTAATTTGTTAATTATCATTTATAATCTGTTGTTTGTGATTTACAATCTAACTTCTGTCATCTATTATTTATCCTCTGTTTTCTTCCATATTTACAAATTCTGTCCTTTGTTCTTTATAATTTATTATTTGTCAATTGGTATCTATAATCTGACAGTTTATAAAATGTAATGATATCTAATACCTGTCAATTCTAAAGCATTATAAATCATCATCTGCAATCTATCCTTTGTCATCGGTCATCTGTCCTCTGGTCATTTATGTTCTCTGTTTTCTGTTATATATCAGCTCATTGCATGTTTTGACATTTGTCATATTTTATCTGGAAATTATAATCGACTTTCAATCTTCCCTCTGTCATCTGTTAACTCTGTCTTTTGTTTTCTGCTATATTCACCTGTCATCTATCATGATCCAAATCATTCCATATTATCTAATATCTCTCATTAGTTATCTATCAATAGTCATCTATCTTATGTTTTTTGTTATCTGGCATCTATCATCTATCATCTGTAAGGTTATTATTTGTTGGGATATTTGTCATTTTTCATTTACCAATTGATAATTATCTCTCTGTTTTCTCTCAACTGTTAACTGATACTTTTTATGACAACCACCATCTGTTATATATTAACTGTCATCTGTTATTTTGGTATTCAAAATAAACATTGAGCTAATCAAAAACGTAGAGTAATAATAAAAACACTTTATAAATTTGTATTTATTATTCCTGTAATTAATTATTATTAATGTACGATGGTTTATTATATGTGGTTTACGAGAAAAGTTAAATTTTCTTTTAATAGAGAGTTCGCGCGTCCGTTGCAACATTAACATCCGGCGCGAAACTTTTTCAATAATAAAAGAAAAGCTCGCACGTTCTTCCGGCGGGGGTGGCGGCGGTTCGCTCGCGCCCTCTCCGCCTCGATCCGACCGATGTAGTAGGAACACAACTTTTCCGATGCATACAGAACCCCTCATTTTCCCACATGTAAGTGCATAAATCCGGGGGCCCCCGCTCGATTTTTATTTATAACTCGTCTCCACGGTACGTGGAATGGAGAATGGAGAGGAGAGAATCCGCGGTCCTGCGATGACTCTATTAAGAAAAAAGTAAAATATGTGAACGTAAACTTTGAAATAATAGTGTCTTCAAATAAAATAAATAATAAAAATGAGGTTTATTTTATTATTATTATAACATCATAAATCTACCTTAATAAACTCTATCATTGAACTCCTGACCTATTTCATTAATTAATGCTTTAGTTAGCGTATTTCTGACCTACAACAATTATGTCTTTAATGATTTAGTGTGCATAAACTTGCTTATTGTTTTAATTTTCCTCATCAAAATAAGTATTCCTGAACGATTTATATATTGAATTACTATAATCAAGTATTAAGTAATTAAATCAAATCAAATCAAATCAAATATTCTTTATTTTAAGGTGTAATAAAAAATTACATTCAATTTGAAATAGTGTCAGGTTTCGATATTACTTCTATCTAAACTATGAATATATTTTAGTATATTACACTTACTACAATAAAAAGTTTTAGTTTATTTTAAGTAGGTCAGGTTTACGCTACATCAACGTTGAAATTATTGTGATAGGTCAGGAGGACGCTAAATTAAGCAATGATATAATTAGATTTAAAAATAGATTATATTATTAAAAGTTTAGAATAGCCTTATCTTTATTTTTAATAATAATTACTCTTCAGGAAATCAAACATTCCAAATGGATTAAATTATTTAAATGTAAATAATATTGCATTGTTTTAGTTTGAATAATAATGTTATTCTGATGAATACGTAATTATAGAAGGTTTTCACTTTGTGATATATTTTATAGATTAAAAACACGAATACCTTTGTTAACATCATACTTAAAATTTGTGATATTAAGAAAATTACTCGCGTTTTTAATTTATTATGATAAATATCTGTAATTGTTTACTTTTTGGAACTATTTATAACAATCCATTCAATCGGCCCTCGTCAATTCGCCCCCAAATTTTTAACGTTATGACTCACTGGAATATCGGAAGGTCAAAGCAATAAAAACCACATAAAACCGTAATGAGCGTCGCCGCATCGAAAAAAAGAGAAAAAAATATGGAAAAACCCCTTTGCCTATTTCTACGCCGCCCTCGTAAATTTTATTACATAAATTTTCATATTTCATATGAAACAGTGGTGCACTGTCGGTATCCATCCCCCCCGGTCGAGAATTTCGATGTAATATTTAAAAGTTAATATGTCTCTTCCCTTTTCCGGGGCGGGGCGGTTGCGTGTGTGTGTGTGTGTGTTTGTTTCGTGCGGTGCCGTCGCGAAATTTAATAAGGGATACATTTAGGAATTTGAAAAATGAGAAGCGAGAGAGAACCGAAGAGTCGAGACGTACATACACACGTATAAGTATGGTGGAGGCGCTATTGCACATCGTAAAATCCATTTTTAATCTTCCAGGCGAACACTTTAATGGTACACACAGCGGTCCTAAATCCTCCGGATGGATTCCGGGTACTGTTTTATATAAAGTTTCCCCGACGTCGGGGTTTTATCGCGTTTCGGAATTTACACGATGTTTTCGTTAAAATTAATTGACCGAAATAATAAAATAACGTTTTTTTTTCCTTTTCTTTTTTAAAATGAATATTTCAACGTTTTGTAAATCGATACTGAAAAATCTAAGAATTCCGAGGGCAACTTTTCCAATTTGCGCTGTTTAATAATTTAGGCATGCGGGGCGCGTTTCCCTTGAGTTAATAATAACCGGCAAGAGTAACTCCTGTGTGCGGAAAAGCATCCGCGTTTATTGAATTTTCCCTTTACCAGGCGAACACGTACGTCGGGATCATGCAATTTTGCATATTCGCGTCGCACAGATTTTATTGCAAATATAGTACAAAAATAGGCACGAAAGTTGAGTGAAAAGATAAAGATTTAAAGAAAAAAGGATAATTTTAAATCTAACTGTAATATGTAGAGAGCGGATTTCTAGCATTATGCTTATCCCTAATATTAATAGCATCGAAAAAATTTCTTAATATCTATACGAATCTTGAAGAATGTGATTACTTAGCGCTAAGTTTTTTTGTGCTTTTTTGCTTATTTTGACTTTTTGTGCTTATTTTGACTTTTTATGCTTATTTTCATGCTTTTTTTAGATTCTGATCCTTATTTGGAGCATTTTCTTAAACATTTAATAAAAATTTCACGCTGATATTAAATTAATGTGCTAATATAGAGAATTTTCGTAAAAATCTGTATATCATCATTTATAGATTATATTTGTATTACATATTTTCTTCGTGTCTTTTGACAACATAATTGTTTAAAATCTTCATAATATGATACAATAATTATAATGAATTTTATTATTAATAAATATTAGTACAAATTACCAATTTACAATGGATTCGTTTATAAATAAGTAGATATAATAGACCGTCTCATTATTCAGATAATACAGACGAACGCTTCATAGGAATCACACCTATGATATTCCGGATGTAAACGTCGTTAAACTAGGCCCAAACAGGGGCTTTTACATTTAATACTTACTGGGGTAAGTATTAAATGTAAACAAATTTAAGTCATAGCTAATAATCAGGTGTTCTGCAACCGTATCAATTTTCTACTCTCGGCAAAAATACAGATGGGACGACTGGCGCATATTTATCATTTTCGTTAATTTTCATATTCAAACTCGCATTCATAAACTATTGAATTGACATTCCAAAAACTTTGCTTATTTATCAAAAATTATTATATGCGTGAATCGTATTAACCTGGAGAATCACAGATAAATTATATTATATAATTCACATGTATATTTAACCCATAATGCAAAAGGTGAAAACCACAATACAAGAATTAATTAGAGACTATCCAGAATTAACAAGTGAAAATTATACATTATTTTGTAAGGCATGTTTAAAAATAGTAAGTTTTATTTTAGTTCTCTTCTCAACTGCATCCTAACTGGTCAAGACTTGTATGTAAAACATGTTATAACAACACTACATCAAGAACGTTTGAAAAAGTTCAAAGTTGAACTAAAAAAACAGCAAAATTTCACAATCTTTAGCATCTTCAACAAACGATGTACAATTTAAATTAAATTTACATTTGTGCAAAATACTTTTACATTCGAATATCCCTTTAAGAAAATTACAAAATAATGCATTTAAATCTTTCTTGGGAAAATATTGTAAAATGCGCATTCCCGAGAAAAAATTATGTAGCTCTTGCGTAGTATGAAACCATACAAAAAATTAAAGATATTATTAACAATAGTTATATGTGATGATGAAACCACAGACGCTTGTTTAATTTAATAATAGGAGTTTAACATGAAGACATCCGACCAATAGTATTTTGATATATACAAAAGAATTGAAGAAAACTGATAATAACATTATAGCAAAATTCATAAATGATGGACTGACAAGCTTATTTTTGCCGTAGACAATACCAAGTTACAAAATTTTACTAATAATGCATTTTGTGCATTGTACAAGTTTAGCACATGGATAGAAATGAATTTCTGAAACTATAAGAATGAAATTTCCATTTGTAGATTTAATTAAATATGGAAAAATAGTTCTTATATTCTTCTGTGAGTGCAATTATTCAAGGAGTCATTACCTGATATCTCACTGCCCAATAAACCAGTGCTAACAAAATGGGGAACTTGGTTATATTCTACGATGTACTATGCGAACAATTTTAAAGAATTTAATAAGGTTATATACAACTTTCCCGAAACGACAAGCAAATCAGTTAATGACTGTCAAACAGTTCTTAAGAAACAAGAGCTTCCTTCAAAACAATTTAGTTACATAAAATCGCGTTTAAATTTTGTGAGCAACACAATCAAATCTTTATAAAAGCAGATTCATTTTAGATAATACCTGCACGCATTGGCCAAGAAATCAAAATAATATCGAAAGAAGTATTCGGTGAAAATGAAGGATTTTTGATATTAAATAAATTAAACTTGATTTTGAATGGCAATTTTCAAATGGATCAAGCTATAATTTAAAATAAAGAGAAGCTTTTTCACTTTCAAAAATTTATTGAGCGTCAGAAGTAATAATTTTTACAATTAAACCCCTAGAACAACATTTAATGATCTACTGTTTTCATGAATAGATTTTAGTTATTTTGAAATGTATACAAAATTACAATTTAATTTTTAAATACTTACATGATATTGTATATTGCGTAAAGAAAGTGTGTTTATTTTAGTTTTAAGCAGAATTTCTATGTAAAATGTGTTGATAAACGTGTAACATATTAAGAAAATACAGTTTTCTTTAGTGCTTTTTTCGTGTTTTTATGCTTTTTTTACTGTTTTTATGCTTTTTTTCCTGTTTTTATGCTTTTTTAATGCTTTTTTTCACTAAATTTTGTGCCTTTTTAAGTGCTTTTTTTCATATTTTTTAAGCTTTTTTATCCGCTCTCTAGTAATATGTTATAATACGTATGACAAAGAAATAATAAGAAAATCACATTACATTTATTTTATAGTAAACGTAATTTCATCAATAGGAAATTTATTAAATGATGACAAAATTTAAAGTTTTCGTGTAAGTATGTTTGAATATTTATTCAGTAAAACCCTCGTTTATGTTTTACTGATTGGAGGGTGTGATAGTGGCCACCCACCCACCCTACATATATATTTTCATTTAAATCACTGACACTGCTTTAGTTTCCAAGAAATAAAAATTAATTTAGTGTTGATTTCAAGGAATTTATAAACATACTTTTAGCTTAAGTATATATGAATATGTAGGGTGGGTGGGTGGCCACTATTGCACCCTCCATTTCCTATATTACAAACGAGGGTTTATAATTTATTTATTGATTTTCTCTCACGAAAAAAACTTTAAAATTTTGTAGATGAAAGAATTTTAATTTTAAGTTTCTAGGAAACGTCAGTAGTTTTAGTGTTGATGTTAAGGTATTCGTAAACAGTGTTATAGTTTAATTTTATATATATATATATGTAGGGTGGGCGGGTGGCCACTGTCACTCCCTCCAATCAGTGAAACATAAACGAGGGTTTTACTGAATAAAAATTTAAATTACAAACAGAGGTTTATAATTTATTTCTTGATTTTTAATCTCAAGAAAAACTTTAAACAGTATATGTTGAGGAAATAATGCTGCCATTTTAATTCTAGTCATGAACTGGCAATTGTTTTTATATGTTTATCAGCTCATATGAGGTTGTTGTATTATAGTAATTTTGTAAATATGCCAAATCAAAATGGATTTTGCAATTTTGAAGACAATCACTTGAATAACTTTGATTTAATTTATTACAAACGATATTTATGGTTTAAGTTATAATATATATGTAGAGTGTGTATGTAGCATCTAACCCACCCTTTATTTATTACACCATAAAATAATTTTTTCCCATAGAAAATTAATAAAATGAAAAAACAATTAGAAATTTACGTCTTAGAGTATTTTATTATTTATTCAGTAAAACCATCGTTAATGTTTTATTGATTGGAGGGTAGGATAGTGGCCACCCACCCACCCTACATATACATTTTAATTTAAATCACTGACACTGCTTTAGTTTCCAGGAAACCAAAATTAAGTTAGCGTTGATGTTAAGGAATTCATAAACAGCCTTTTAGCTTATGTTTATATGTATATGTAGGATGGGTGGGTGGCCACTATTCCACGCTACATTTCTTATATTTTAAACGAGGGTTTATAATTGATTTCTTGATTTTTTCTCGCGAAAAAACTTAAAAATTTTGTAGAGAAAAGAATTTTAACTTTAAGTTTCCAGGAAACGTCAGTAGTTTTAGTGTTGATGTTAAGTTATTCGTAGACAGTGTTGTAGTTCAATTTTATATGTATATGTAAGGTGGGTGGGTGGCCACTATCACACCCTCCAATCAGTAAAACATAAACGAGGGTTTTACTGAATAAAAATTCAAATAACAAACGAGGGTTTATAATTTATTTCTTGATTTTTTATCTCAAGAAAACTTTAAAAAAAATTATGTTGAGGAAATAATGCTGCCATTTTAATTCCAGTTACGAAATGGCAATTGTTTTATATGTTTATCAGCTCATGCGAGGTTGTTGTTTTATAGTAATTTTGTAAATATGCCAAATCAGAATAGATTTGGAATTTTTAAAACAATAATTTGAATTACTTTGATTTAATTTGTTACAAAAGATATTTGTTGTTTAAGTTATAATATATATGTAGAGTTTGTATGTAGCATCTAACCCACCCTTCACATATCACACCATAACAGAATTATTTTCAATAGAAAATTGATTAAATTAAAAAAAAAAACAATTAGAAGTTTATGTCTTTGTATATTTTATTATTCATTCAGTAAAACCGTCGTTAATGTTTTATTGATTGAAGGGTGGGATACTGGCCACCCACCCACCCTACATATACATTTTCATTTAAATCACTGACACTACTTTAGTTTCCAGAAAACCAAAATTAATTTAGCGTTGATGTTAAGGAATTCATAAACAGAGTTTTAGCTTAAGTATATATGTATATGTAGGGTGGGTGGGTGGCCACTATTCCACCCTCCATTTCTTATATTACTAACGAGGGTTTATAATTTATTTCTTGATTTTTTTCTCACGAAAAAAACTTAAAAATTTTGTAGATGAAAGAATTTTAATTTTAAATTTCCAGGAAACGTCAGTAATTTTAGTGTTGATGTTAAGTTATTCGTAGACAGTGTTATAGCTCAATTGTATATATATATGTAGGGTGGGTGGGTGGCCACAATTCCACCCTCCAATCAGTAAAACATAAACGAGGGTTTTACTGAATAAAAATTTAAATTACAAACAGAGGTTTATAATTTATTTCTTGATTTCTAATCTCAAGAAAAACTTTCAACAATATATGTCGAGGAAATAATGCTGCCATTTTAATTGCAGTCACGAACTGACAATTGTTTTATATGTTTATTAGCTCATGCGAGGTTGTCGTTTTATCGTAATTTTGTAAATATGCCAAATCAGAATAGATTTGGAATTTTGAAGACAATCACTTGAATAACTTTGATTTAATTTATTACAAAAGATATTTGTGGTTTTAGTTTATAATGTATATGTAGAGTGTGTATGTAGCCTCTAACCCACCCTTCATTTGTCACACCATAAAAGAAATTTTTCCAATAGAAAATTGATAAAATGAAAAAATAATTAGAAGTTTGTCTTAGTATATTTTATTATTTATTCAGTAAATCCGTCGTTAATGTTTTATTGATTGGAGGGTGAGATAGTGGCCACCCACCCACCCTACATATACATTTTCATTTAAATCACTGACACTGCTTTAGTTTCCAGGAAACCAAAATTAATTTAGCGTTGATGTTAAGGAATTTATAAACAGCGTTTTAGCTTAAGTTTATATGTATATGTAGGGTGGGTGGGTGGCCACTATTCCACCCTACATTTCTTATATTACAAACGAGGGTTTATAATTTATTTATTGTTTTGTTCTCGCGAAAAAACTTAAAAATTTTGTAGAGGAAAAAATTTTAATTTTAAGTTTCCAGGAAACGTCAGTAGTTTTAGTGTTGATGTTAAGTTATACGTAGACAGTGTAATAGCTTAATTTTATATGTATATGTAGGGTGGGTGGGTGGCCACGATCCCACCCTCCGATCAGTAAAACATAAACGAGGGTTTTGATGAATAAAAATTTAAATTACAAACAAAGGTTTATAATTTATTTCTTGATATTTAATCTCAAGAAAACCCAGTCACGAAATGGCAATTGTTTTATGTTTATCAGCTTATGCGAGGTTGTTGTTCTATAATAATTTTGTAAATATGCCAAATCAGAATAGATTTGAAATTTTGAAGACAATCACTTGAATAACTTTGATTTAATTTATTACAGAAGATATTTGTGGTTTAAGTTATCCTATATATGTAGAGTGTGTATGTAGCATCTAACCCACCCTTCATTTATCACACCATAAAATAATTTTTTAAGTTTACGTCTTATTATATTTTATTATTTATTCAGTAAAACCGTTGTTAATGTTTTATTGATTGGAGGGTGGGATAGTGGCCACCCACCCACCCTACATATACATATTTATTTAAATCACGGACCCTGCTTTATTTTCCAAGAAACCAAAATTATGTTAGTGTTGATGTTAAGGAATTCATAAACAACTTTTTAACTTGAGTTTATATGTATATGTAGGGTGGGTGGGTGGCCACTATTCCACCCTACATTTCTTATATTACGAACAAGGGTTCATAATTTATTTCTTGATTTTTTCTCACGAAAAAACATAAAAATTTTGTAGAGGAAAGAATTTTAATTTTAAGTTTCCAAAAAAACGTCAGTAGTTTTAGTGTTGATGTTAAGTTATTCGTAAACAGTGTTATAGTCTAAATTTATATGTATATGTAGGGTGGGTGGGTGGCCACTATCCCACCCTCCAATCAATAAAACACGAACGAGGGTTTTACTGAATAAAAATTCAAATTACAAACGAGAGTTTATAATTTATTTCTTGATTTTTTCTCAAGAAAAATTAAAAAAAAATATGTTGAGGAAAAAATGCTGCTATTTTAATTCCATTCACGAACTGGCAATTGTTTTATATGTTTATCAGCTCATGCAAAGTTGTTGTATTATGGTAATTTTGTAAATATGCCAAATCAGAATAGATTTGGAATTTTGAAGACAATCACTTGAATAACTTTGATTTAATTTATTACAAAAGATATTTGTGGTTCAAATTATAACATATACGTAGAGTGTGTATGTAGCATCTAACCCACCCTTCATTTATCACACCATAAAATATATTTTTTCCATAGAAAATTGATAAAATGAAAAAACAATTAGAAATTTACTTCTTAGTATATTTTATTATTTATTCAGTAAATCCGTCGTTAGTGTTTTATTGATTGAAGGGTGGGATAGTGGCCACCCACCCACCCTACATATACATTTTTATTTAATTCACTGACACTGCTTTAGTTTCCAGGAAACCAAAATTAATTTAGCGTTGATGTTAAGGAATTCATAAACAGCGCTTTAGCTTAAGTTTATATGTATATGTAGGGTGGGTGGGTGGCCACTATTCCACACTCCATTCTTAAATTACAAACGAGGGTTTATAAAGTTTTTAATTAATTTTATTATTAAAAACTTAAAAATTTTGTAAAGGAAAGAATTTTAATTTTAAGTTTCCAGGAAACGTCAGTAGTTTTAGTGTTGATGTTAAGTTATTCGTAGACAGTGTTATAGTTTAATTTTATATGTATATGTAGGGTGGGTGGGTGGCCACTATCCCACCCTCCAATCAGTAAAACATAAACGAGGGTTTTACTGAATTAAAATTCAAATTACAAACGAGGGTTTAAAATTTATTTCTTGATTTTTAATCTCAAGAAAAACTTTAAAAAAATTATGTTGAGGAAAGAATACTGCCATTTTAGTTCCAGTCACGAATTGGCAATTATTTTGTATGTTTATCAGCTCATGCGAGGTTGTTGTTTTAAGGTGATCTTGTAAATATGCCAAATGAGAATAGATTTGAAATTTTGAAGACAATCACTTAAATAACTTTGATTTAATTTATTACAAAAGATATTTGTGGTTCAAATTATAATATATACGTAGAGTGTATATGTAGCATCTAACCCACCCTTCATTTATCACACCATAAAATATTTTTTTCCATAGAAAATTAATAAAATGAAAAAACAATTAGAAATTTACTTCTTAGTATATTTTATTATTTATTCAGTAAAACCGTCGTTAATGTTTTATTGATTGGAGGGTGGGATAGTGGCCACCCACCCACCCTACATATATATTTTCATTCCAATCACTGACACTGCTTTAGTTTCCAGGAAACCAAAGTTAAGTTAGTGTTGATGTTAAAGAATTCATAAACAGCGTTTTAGCTTATGTTTATATGTATATGTAGGGTGGGTGGGTGGCCACTATTTCACCCTCCATTTCTTATATTACAAACGAGGGTTTATAATTTAATTTTTGATTTTTTTTCACGATATATCTTAAAAATTTTGTAGAGGAAATAATATTTCTAACAAATTCACTTCTAATTTGCGAGGAGATTCTTCGAAGATTCCTGATTTTTTGTTAAGAATTTACCAGCAATTTCTCTTTCAAATTTTGAAATGGAAATTTCGCTGGAAAATTCTAAAAATCTTAGAGAAAATTCTAATAATTTGAGAAAGAACACAAAAATGAGCTGGAAAATTCTAGGAAGCTAGAAGAATGATTGGAAGAGAAATGGCAAAAAATTTCTCGAAAAAAAACTCAAGGAAACTTCTTGCACTTTGAAAGAGAAATTGCTAGAAATTTTATAATGAAAACTTTGCACGAAAATTCAAATTGTTTGAAAGAGAACAGAAAACTGGACCAAAAATTGCTGAAAAATAGAAACCTAGATGAAGAGAAATTTCTGAAAATTTGTAGAAATTTTCCTGAAAAATTCTAAGTCTTGCAGAAATTTTTACTGATTTTGGAAAAAAAAAACAGAAACAGAAACAGAAATTGCGAGAACAGAAATTGTTTATAACATTTAGAACCATCGAAGAAAATTTTTATACCTTGAAAACTAAATTTCTAGAAAATTTAATAAATCCGGAAAAATTGTTGAAAAATTCTAGAAACTAATTGCTAACAATTGGCGGAAATATGTAGAACTATTAAGAAAAATTTCTGGAAAATACTAGAAATATTGGAGAAAATTGCAATAATTGGGAAGGGGACAGAAAAACGGAAGAAAATTGCTAAAAAACTCTAGAAACCTGAAAGAAAATTTGAAATTGAAAATGATAAAAAAAAATTCACAAATTAAAAAAGAATTACTGGAAAAATCTCGAAGAACCTCTTGCAATGCAATTTGTAGAAATAATTTAAAAAAATGCCGAAAAATTCTAAAAATCTTGAAGAATTATTTTATTTATTTATTTGTTTATGTAGGGTGGGTAGGTGTCCTCTATTCAACCCTCCAATTCTTGTTATTTATTTAAAAATAATGTTGTTGTTAGAAGTTGAAATCAATTCTATGCTTTGTAAATTTTTACAACTCTTTTAAAGCTTATAATGCGTTTGAATTTCCTCCAATTTCAAAAAACATAAGTGAGGTTTTTAGATAAAAGTTGTAAAATATAAACAAACAAAAAATAATTGCATTTTTGAATTCATACAAATATTTCCAATAATTTTTGATGATGTTTTACTGGGAGGTGGCCACCCACTTACTCTACAGAACGACAACGTTTAATTCTTATTTTGGAATAATTTATAAATTGCATCTTATGATTATAGTAATTATAAAAAATGAACCACCTTAGGAAATAATTTGTTTTTGACTTACTAGAAAATAAATGGCGTGCACTGTCTAAAAACAAAACAACAACCTCCGTATTAAATACAAACCTGTGGTTAAATTCAAATTCAATTGAATGATTGTGGAAATCTTCTTTAGCCAATATATTAACAGATTTATTTAGTGTACGGTTAAACCTGCTGGGAATTAATACAAGATCTAATATTCAGTTATTACACTCAAATTGCAATGAGATAGATCATTTAAAGAGATAAAATTTAAAAGTGGTATAACTGTGCTACATGCAATATTACCATTTCTTCAATCTTCCTAATTGAGTATATTGAAATCACCACAAATCAAAAGGTTTTCTGAATTAAAAATATCATTTATATAATCAAAGAAGCTCTGCCTCGAGTTCTATCACACCTAAAGACAGTATAATTATCACTAAAAACTCAGTATCTAGAATGCCGTCTTTCAGCCAAGTCTTTGTAAAAAGCAGATAATTTAGTGTTGAGGCCAAGAACACTTTGGTAGTATAATGTTACGCGGGTTTACATTTAGGTAAATGTTTTAGTTATTTGAGTAGTTTGATTTTTGCGAGTTACGTGAAGATAAATTTGATTAAATTAATAGGCACAATTTTATTTAAATTCACAGATTAGTATTAAAACATTGATAATGGTCACTTTGTGTCCGAAATATATATCTGTGAATTTAAATAAAATTGTGAAGACAGGTTTTTAGTGCTTATTAATTTAATTTTAGTTATTTGTTTATATAATTTCAGCTGTTTAATTTATATACATAATGGTTAGATTTTTAAGATGTTGTTCTTGTTGAGTTATTAAATCGGCTCTAATAATCATTTTTGCTACTTCTCAATATTTTGCTCTGTTTTAACATATCAGCAACGGTTTTTTCTTAATTTAAAAAGTAGCTTTAATTGTAATGTTGATTGAACAATTACGTGAAGATGAAAAGTGATTACAATTTATTTTATATAGCTTTAATTGGATGATTTTTAGTATTATTTACTTTTCCCAACCTTATAACTAAGGGAAATGAACGGGATGAACTTAAATCAGCAGATTCCGACGTTTTTCATTTCAATTTTCATATTGTTAACCTTACTATAAAAGCGTATTGGCCGTTGTTTTATTACGCGAAATTTTATCTGCAATTGACTCTTTATTAGATTAACTTAATTCAATATGGAAAACAATTTCTATCGCCAAAGAAGGTCTAGATCTACCTAACATACACCTCAAATCAGTTTATTGAAGAAATCCTTATGTTGTAATTGCTATCGATCTAAGTGTGTCCAGAATTTCTTTCTCTAAATTAATTTATGTAAAAATGTTAACATTAAAATAACATTATTTTGTAGTATTTTTATTGAAATTAAGAGCATAATTCTTAAATAATAACAAAAAACTCAGTGATTCTGTTAGAAATAGAAAAACAATTGCTATCAACAAAAGTATGCCAAGAACTGCTCGAAACATATTTCTAAATGATTTTTGTGTCAAAATGTTTACTTTAAATAATCTTATTTTGCAGTTATTTTAACCAAATCGCGAGGATAATTATTGAAAAAAGTCAATAAATTATTAACTTAATTAAACTCAAAAAACAACTGCTATCGACTTAATTATGGCTAGAATTAATAATAATACATCTCTGAATGAATGTATGTAAGAAATTTAATAATAAATAACTTTATATTTTGCAGTAATTTCAATTAAACTCGAAGCATAATTTTCGATTTAATCAAAAATGAAAAAAACAGATGCTATCAACTTTAATCTGTCACGAATTTCTCAGACAATACGTTAAATAATTGTTTATAAAAAATTTCAAATTGAATAAAGCTATTTTATCAAATCAAAGGCATAATTATGAAAAAAAATCAATAAATTTATAAACTTAAATAAACATGAAAAAGTTTATATATAATTAAATGATGTAATTAAAATATTTTTGGCAATAATTTTTAATCAAACCGAGAGCATAATTTGCCAAAAAAGGCAACAAATTTGTTAACTTAATTAATAATTAGAAAACAATTGCTATCATCTTAAATATGGATAGAATTACTCAAAATATATCTATATATAATAATGTGTAAGAATATTTATTAATTTGATTGTCCGTTGTAAAACAATTGCTACCAAGGTAAGTATTTAATTAATTTATTTATTTATTTACGGATGACACCTTTTTACAAAATATAATTTTAAAAATAAATACAATTTACACTAAATTAACTTAAAAATACAGAAAAGCAAAAATTATTATCAACAGAAATAAATATGTACAATAATCCAAATGAGGCGAGAAAACTAAAACTAAAATAACATGTTGTAAATACATACATATGTCAAGAATAACTCAAAACATATCACCAGATAATTTTTTGTAGAAATTTTCACATTAGATAATCTTAGTTTGCATTAATTCTAATCAAATCGAGAGTGTAATTATCAAAAGAAAAATCAATTTAATTCATTAACTTAATTAAAAATAAAAAACAATTCTATCGAATTCTATCGCAGAACAACTCAAAATATACCTCTTAATAATTATCTGAAAGAATTTTCTCATTGACTAACTTTATTTTGCAGAGAGAGAGAATAATATCTTTATTCGAACACTAAATACAATGTGGGGAATATATACATATTATTTACAATGATGGTTAGTCTGTCCGTTTGGGCTATCGACCATCGGTCTTTCTGCCCTGTCTTGACTCTAAGTTATGTTTCAAAAAATAAATATCTTTGCTAGCTAGCTTAACCGTCTTGATGATTCGAACTAATGAATTGATGTAGCGTGATTGATGGGTGTTTATGTTTAGGGGGGATGTTGGGGTTTCGGGGAGTACAGAATTTATTGAGGAGGGTTACATTAAAGGGATTTTTGGCAAATTTCATACTAAGGCTATATATACGTTGGGATATTGGGATGACTTGTGTGGTTTCATAAAGGAGAGCATTAGAAGGATTGTGAAGGGGGTTGATAGGATGTCTTAGTTTGGTGAGGGTACGTAGGGCTGACCTTTCGGCGACGTTAAAGTGGTGGAGGGTGGAAGGGCGGATTTGGTTAAATAGGATCGCACTATAATCAATAAGAGGTCGACAAATCGTTGTGTAAATGTGTGTGGCTGTTTTGGTGGAAATGCCTTGATTTTTGTAAGTGAGTGCACGGAAATGTCGAGCTCTTATTTTGATTTTGGATTTGATTGATTGTGCGTGGGCTGTAAAGGAAAGTTTGGAATCGAAAAGGACGCCTAGGTATTTACAGGTGTTGGAGGGGTGGATGTAGGTGTTGTTGATATTAATGGAAGGGGATTGTGGTGTGATTTTATGATGGGGAATAAACAGTTTGGATTTGGAAGGGTTTACTTTCATACGCCATTTGGAACACCAGGATAGGATTGCATCGAATGATGATTGAAGGGATAATTGGGCAGCTTGGAGAGTCGGGGCGTGGGTGACCAGTGCGGTGTCGTCAGCAAAGAGGAGGGCGTATCTTGAGGGATGAAAGTATGATGGATTGGGATCGAATAGGTCATGACAAAAAATGTTATACAAAAGGGGTGAGAGTGGAGATCCTTGCGGTACCCCTTGTTGGATGGGAAATGGGTCGGAATAGGTTTGTTTGGATCTAACTTGGCAAGTTCTGTTAGAGAGGAAGTTGTGAATAAGGATAATTAAATGACGTGGGATATTGAGAAGGAAACATTTATATATGAGGCCAATATGCCAAACCGAATCAAATGCTTTTTGAATATCAAGAAAAAGGATTGTTGTTTTACGTCCTTCGAGGTGATTGGTTTGGATATTGGAGGTTAAAATGGATAAAGGATGTATGGTTGATTTTTGGGGAAGGAAACCGAATTGGTATTCAGGTATGTGATTTTTGGCAGATTGAAGGAGTTTTAGTTTAAGGAGGGATTCAAAGAGTTTACCTATTACTGGGAGGAGTGTAATGGGACGGAAGCTGGTTACTAGGGTAGGGTCAGTGTCAGGTTTGGGGATACAAATTACAATACCTTGTTTCCATTCGGTGGGAAAAAATTGATGGGAATAGCAGTAGTTGTATATTTTTAGAATGAACATATGGATATCATGGGAAAGTTTTTTAAGGAGTATGCGGGGAATTTTGTCGTGTCCGGGGGAGGAATTTTTACCAGAGTGCAGCTGGATATAATAATCAGTTTCGTCTATTGAATCGTTTGTTGGAGGGGGCAAGGGTGTTTTGTCAAATGAATTAAACCAGTCAGTAACTGTATCGTAAAAGTTGTTATCGTATTCGTGGCTGTATGATTTTTGAAACGTCTTCTCTAACTGTCCTGCAAATGCATTTACTATTGATTTATCGTCCGTCAGTATTGAACCGTCATTTGGGTCTTTAATATTGAAAGTGTTGTCAAATTTCTTATATTTAGAGAGCTTTTTAATTTCATTCCAATAAGTTTTTCCTTTTTGGTTGTTTATATTTTGGCAAGTTTCTAGCCATGTATGTTTTTTATATTCGGAAATTAATATTTTAATCTCCTTGTTTAATTTATTGAATTTATTTTTAATTGAACTGTCCTCGTAGAATTTACTGTCTCTGTATAATTGTCTCTTGTATTTCAGGAGTCTTAGGATATATTTGGGTAGGGGGTACTTATAATATTGTTTTTTAAGTTTTGGGGTGTGTAATAAAATAGAATCTGATAGGGATTGACAAAAATGGGAAATAATGATAGGATTAATGTCTTGTGTAAAATCAAAAGTCGATGTTATGTCGTTAATTACCTTTTTTATATTGCAACTCTGGTAGTGATGGATATATTCTGGAGGGGATAAGGTAGGTTGGGATTGGGTATTAAAATCAAACTGAATTGAAAGGTGGTCGGAACATAGGTCTGGGATTAATTTTATGGAGTGGATTAGGTGTCGAATATTGGATGTACATAGGATTAAATCGGGAGTTGATGATTGACTTTCACTCATGATAAAGGTAGGTGGAGTTGGAATTTTGGTGAAATTGGAATTAGAGAGGAAGAATTGGATTTGACGGGATTTCCTTCTATTGACGTTAAAGTCACCAATTATAATTGAATGGTCGTAAAGCGACGCTTTTGTAAAAATTGTATCGTCAATAGAAGAATGTGGATGGATGTAAACTAGGAAGACGTGAAGCGTGAAATGAGTCGTGGGTAGGGTAAAATGGAGACATTCATTCAGATGGTTATTAATGCGGGGAGGGTTAGCTTTTCCATATGTTAAGGATGGGTGAAAGGAAGCAATAGAACCTCCTCGTTGGTTTTCGTTTGCAATTGTGGAAGGTATTTGCAAACTCTTCCAGTTATTAAAATTGAAGTTTTCTGTAGTTTTAGTTTCAACGAGGAGGTTAATATGGATTGGATTGTTGGATAGGAAATGGGCAAGAAGATGGGATTTGTTACGTAAGGAATTAATGTTGGAATAAAGGACACGTATATTAGCCATTATTAACCTGGACATTACCTGTGTAAACACCGGAGTTGGGAAGGACGATGGGGATGATATTGGGGAATTTAAGGTCAAACATCACAATAAACATGCGGTTGCCTGAAAATGAAACATGAGTGTCGATTTCGAATGATTCGATGAAACGTCTTTTGAGTTTTTTTAGGAGTTCATTGCGGTCGACGGCTGAAGGCCTGTTAATTTCCGTGGCGTATGTGTCGAGAATGTAATCATGGAGTGAAAATGGTTTATGAACGCGATTATGTTTAGTCTCTGACCTGTCCATGTCTATAGTTTTTTTATTAGTTAGATGTATCTTGACGTTGGGGATTCCCTCGATCGGCTTGGTTGGTCGCCTTTTACATTTGTGTGACCATGCTGCGTGTCCCTCTTCCTTACACGTAGTGCATCTTTCTGGAAGCGATGTGGTGCATGTGGATGTCGAATGTGGCTCTCCACATTTCGAGCATTTTATTTCAGTGGTGCAGTCCGCTGTCTTATGTGTAAATAGGCTGCATTTGCTGCACGGGGTTGGGATTGGTTCGGGTGCTGAGCTCTCCACCACGGGGTATACTTTACACATGTATGGGAATTTGTTATGTAATAAGTAGCTGTATGACTCGTGGGAAGCGGTGATTATTCTTATGAGTGAAGTCGGTTCGTTAGTTTTTTTGGATATAATGCGCTTGCAATATCTGTGTGTGATTCCGTTTGCGTTTAAATGTTCGCTTATCATTGTGTCCTTAATTTCCAGCTCCACCGATTTAATGATACAGCTGTACGACGGGGCCGACACGTGGTCGCGTTTTTCTGCATTTGCGGTCGGAGATGCGAGTGTGTGTTTAGTTATTACTTTTTCGGCCTTAAGTGTGTTTAAATCGTTTATTAGTCGTTGTATTTCATAATTTGCTTTAATAATAAAGCCGTGTTTTGTTTTAATTAGAAGCACGTTTTTATTGAAATTGTGTGTGTACCATATTTGCACCATCTCGAGGCGGCTAATGTCTTTTGTGGTGCAAAAGTTAAATGCGTGTTTATAATTTTGTATTTTAGTGAAAGTGGGTGTACCTGGGTTGGTTGCTGTTTGTGGGGGGCCCATGTTTGATGTGGTTTGTTGCGTTACTTCCATTGCCGAGGTATCAGATGTCTCGGAGTACTTCCGGGGCCGTCCTCTTCCTCTCTTTTTAGGCGTTTTAAATTCCTCATCGGAATCAGAGGTAGGTGCCATTATCGTAGAACAGTCACTGTTATTAATATGTTTGTTGTAACACACGTTGTTAACAAGGTTTACAAAACTCTAGAGCGTACGTCTGCACGGAGCAAAGACTAGCAAGCGAGTGTGTTTATTTTGCATTAATTTCAATTTAAATAAGAGTAAAATTATCGATGAAAATTTAATAAATGTATTACATTGATTCACTACAGAAAAACAATTGCTATCGACCTAATGGTCAGAAATACTTAACTTTAAATAAAATAAAATAAACTTTGTTTATATCACACACTTTATTATTTCAGTGACTATAGTTTCGACACAATTCAGCTGGTCATTATCAAACTAATTTACTAATTTTTAGTTTGATAATGACCAGCTGAATTGTGTCGAAACTATAGTCACTGAAATAATAAAGTGTGTGATATAAACAAAGTTTATTTTATTTTATTTAAAGTTATAAAATATGTATCACAAAGTGAAAGCATCTACAATCAAATAGAAATACTTAAAATATACTTCTTGTATAACAATTTTTACATGGAATAACCTTATTTGCAACTTTCAATTTAAATTTAAAGCATAATTATCTTTAGGAATTAATAAATTTATTAGTTTGATTTAAAATAGAAAAACAACTGCTATATTGAATATAATATAAGTATGCCAAGAATTATTGAAAATATGCGTTTAGATAATTTAATGTAAAAATTTTGATATTAAATAATTACTGTTCCGTAATTTGAATTAAACTAATAGCATAATTATCGAAAACATTTTATAAACTTATTAACTTTATTAGAAATAGAATAACAATTGCTATCGACCAAAATATGTCTAAATTTATTAAAAGATATAATGTCTATATTTTTAGACTAAAAAACCTTTTCATACAGTAATTAACGTTAAATTAAGAGTATAATTATAGAAAACATTTCATTAATTTATTAATCAACAATAAAAATAAAAAAAAAACCATTGCTATCGACATGAATATATTCAAAATTACTCAAAGTATACCTCTTAATGACCTAATGCAACATATTTTTAGATTTAATAATCTGATTTGGTAGTAAATCCAATTAAATTATGAGAATAAGTGTTTAAAATTTTTATTAATTTATTAATTCATTTATAAATAGAAGAACAATTGCTATCGACTTAAGTGTTTCAAGAGTTATTTAACATATACCTTTAGATGATTTTATGTCAATTTTTTATATTGAATAATCTTATTTTGGAGTAAATGCACTTAAATTAAGATATAAAAATTTAATTAAAAAAAATAATTCAGTTAAAAATTGGAAAAAACAATTGCTGTCAACTTAATTCTGTCACGATTTACTCAAAACATATCTTAATGTAAATCTGCATAAAAATTTTGACCTTAAATAAACTTGTTTAGCAATCATTCTAATGAAATGAATCAAAAGCATCATTTTGGATGAAAACCATTAAGTTTATTAACCCAATTAAAAATTGGTATCCACCAAAATATGCCTATAGGTACTTAAAATAGAGCTTTAAATGTTCTAATGTGAATATTTTCACATTTAATAACATTATTTCGCTGTAATTTCAATTTAATTAAGAGCGAAATTATGGAAAATATTTTATAAATTTATTAATTCGATTAGAAATAGAAAAACAATTGCTATCGGCTTATGTATATCAATGATTACTAAGAATATACCAATGAATCAATTTATAAAAACTATATTATAGTAAATCACTTTATTTTACGGTAATTTTAACAGAATCAGGAGCATAATTAACAAAAAAAATCAAATAATTTATTAATCTATTTAAATAATGAAAAACAATTGCTATCGACTTAAATATGGCATGAATTACTCAAAATATACTTTTTAATAATTTCATGTAAAAATTTAAATATTGAAGAACCTTATTATGCAGAAAAATCAATTAAACAAAGAGTACAATCATCCAAAAAAAATTATCATTTTATTTACTCGATTGAAGCAAAAAAAAAACAATTGCTATCGGTATAAAAATGTGTAGAATTACTCGAAATAAACCTCTAAATGATGCAATGTAGATCTTTCCATATTATATGAACTTCTTTTGCAGTAATTTCAATTAAATTAAGGGCATTATTGTGGAAAACATTTCATAAATTTATTAATGCGATGAGAAATAGAAAAACAATTGCTATCGGAATAAGTTTGTCAAGGATTACTCAGAATTTACCTACAAATGAATTTATAAAAATAATTTTACAGTAAATCATTTTATTTTGCAGTAATTTTAATAAAATTAAGAGCATAATTATCTAAAAAAAATCAATTAATTAATATTCTATTTAAATAATGAAAAACAATTGCTAGCGACTTAAGTATGGCCTGAATTACACAAAATATATTTTTTTTATGATTTTGTGTAAAAAAATTAATCATAGAACAACCTTATTTTGCATTAAAATCAATTAAACTAAGATTACAATCATCTAAAAAATTAAACGAATTTATTAACTCGACTGAAGTAAAGAAAACAATTGCTATCGGTATCAAAATGTCTATAATTACTCAAAATAAACCTCTTGGTGATATAATGTGGATTTTGCTATATTAAGTAAACTTATTTTGCAGTAAATTCAATTAAATTAAGCGCATAATTACGAAAACGTTTCATTAATTTATTGACTCGATAAAATTTTAAAAAACAATTGCTATCGAATTAAATATATTTAGAGTAACTCAAGGTATACCAATAAATGATCTTATGTAAAAATTTTCACAATAAATAACCTTTTAATGTAAAATTTTAAAACAAATTTAGTGCATAATTATCTAGAAGAATTTATAAATTTATTAGTTCGATTAAAGATAGTAAAAAAATTTTTTTATCAACTCAAGTATGTCAAAAATTATTCAAAATATACCTCTAAATAGTTTTACGTTAAAATATTCACACTAAATAACATTATTTTGCAGTAATTTTAATTAATTAATAAGAGTATAATTATTGGAAGAAATTAATTAATTAATTAACTTGCTTAAGAATTGAAAAAAAAACAATTGCCATCGACCTAATTATTTCTAAAATATTGTTATTGACCTCTTAATTATTTAATGTAAAAAATTTACATCGAACAACGTTATTTTGTAATCATTTTAATTAAAATGTGAGCATAAGTATCTAAAAAACTTTAATAAATTTGTTAATTCAATTAAAAATTGAAAAATAATTGCTATCTACATAATTATTTGCAGAATTATTCAGAAATATACTTACGAATGATGTTATGAAAAGTTTTGACAGTAAATTACTTTATTTCGCAGTAATTTTGATAAAATTAAGAGCATAATTATGGAAGAAATCAATGATTATATTAACTCATTTAAAAATCAAAAAACAATTGCTATCGACTTAAGTGTGGCCCAGAATTATTCATAATATACTTCTCAATGATTCTGTGTAAAAACTTTTTACACTTAATAGTCTTATTTTGCAGTAGTTGCAGATAAACTACGAGAATAATTATCTGAAAAATTTGATGAATTTACTAAGGACATTAGAAATAAAAAAACAATTGCTATCGATCTAAATATTTATAAAATTACAGAAAATATACATATTAATGGTTTAGTATAAAAATTTTCATGTAGAATCTTCTTAATTTACAGTAATTGCAATTAAAGTGTGGGCGTAATTATTTAAAAAATTTAATGTTTGTATTAATACGATTAGAAGTAGCAAAACAGTTGCTATCAACATAAATACGTGTATATTCCAGTAGATAATTTCGTGTAATTTTTTAATGAAAATAAACTTATTTTGTTCTGCTTTTTTATACTTAGTTTTAATTATAATTTGTCTAACATTTTCCCTGCAAATAGAATTATTGTTTATGTTTGGAAATAAATCTATTATTATGTTTGGAAATAAATCTATTATTATAAAAGTAGTAGTTTAATAATGGTCTGTGAAGACCGAAACACGTGTCAGGCAACTGAGAATAAAAACATTATGGAATAAAACAAGTGTTACTCTCCACCTAATATTAATATCTGTTTCCATCAAGAGTGTAGCGCAACAAGTATTAACTTTATTATAAAAATAATAATAATTATTATTATTATTATTGTTATTATTATTATTATTATTTTGCCATAATTTTAATCAAATCCATAGTTATGCTATTGCTTAATAGTAAGCAAATATTTAAGTTCTGGACATTGATAACATCACGTTGTTTATTGCGATAAGTCGAAAATACGCTATATAATTTCTTGGTGTAAGCCAAAAGTACGCTACACTCAATAATATGCTTTGGATTGATTATAACAATATCATTATTTCAGTGGTTGCATTTAAAAATCAATTCAGTGGAGAGGAAAATTAGCGTGCGAGCATCTCTGCCAGGTTAACTGGATCCACTTTATTTAACGGTTTCTCGTCCCGGGGAAATGATTAAGTGGTCGGCGCTTATGGTTGAAATCCCGGCGTGCAGAAGAGAGAGAGATAGAGCGAGAGAGTGCCCCGGGGGCGGCGAGCCCTATCGGGGCGCACCTAATGCGAATCCGGGACGCCGCGGGGGAGGCGGAAAGTTACGCGCCGCGACGCACCGGCGCGCAATGTCACGTGACACGGCCCCCAATCCAAAATCTCGATCCGCCGCCTCACCACCTCTTCTTACCGCGGCGCGGCTTATCGCATGCATGATTCATGAACGATCCCGATTTGAATCGTCGTCATTCACTTTGCAAATAGAAAAATCCTACCTACCCCCCGGGAAATCCATCATCTGCAGATACTACAGTGAGTGAGCTAATATCTGGATATCGATTATGTTCGAGTTATTAGTCCAAAGGATTAAAAATATTCGGTTTTTAAGAGAATGGGAAAGTCTTGCCAACGCTGATGAAAATTCTTGAGGAAACTTCTGCTTCCAGAGTCAATAACATTACCAGGCTACGGCTCACCCTTCTACAACTTGATGCGAGTATAAAATACCCTCGCTCCCACACACACACACATTACCTGAACTCTTGGAAGAGGGTCGGGAAAGGAAAAAAGAAAGTTCGACCCAATTTATTTCACGATTCACCTCACACACACACACACAGTATTTACGAAAATATTAAACTCGAAACAATTTACGCTTTCATGAATGGAAGTGAAAGGAAGCGAATAAGGGATGAACATATAGTTACGAATATTATTATTATTATTATTGGACGGGATAAACCGGATCGTAATCAAACCCTGTGCGTAGTTTAAAGGGTTAGTTTCTCGGAGCAGTCGAGTGTATTATTTAATCCAGGCGATGGAAATTAATGTCTCGCAATAACACTATAAGGGATATCAATTTCACGAGTTACATAAGCCCTTTTGCGGCGCCCTTAAGGCGGCTAAATACCCGCGCTGACACGATTGTTATCAACTTAACAATGAACAAGCGCGCGCCAAAGTTTCGATTCTTCTCGAGACCTCGACACCGCAATCGGTTTATACGGTCGTGAATGGTGAATATAATATAATCAAATACATAATTATCACCACAAATTTATACAACGTATAATTATTACAACAGTAATTAAAATTAGAAATTTTGCATCCCGGCGCATCCACCATTTCTGCTTATGTGTATAAAATCTAATTTACTTGACTATTAAAAAAGAAAATATAATCACTAATATTGTCAAATCTTGTGCAATTAAAAAATTTATTAATAGACCAATAAATATTTTTTATTTATTAACGAATAATCAATGTATTTACATTAAGTACTTAAACAAATACCTTTATTTACCATATACGTTTATACTATTAAGCATTGTTTGTCCACATTATATGATTTACGCTAATGACCCGTAATTACGGGACGTAATGTCGAAAACGTGAATTAAGTGAATTAGTGTGGGCCTAAGACGCCGATGGCACATAGAAACGTGCACGACCGCAAATGAGCGGTAATTGATCATGCACACGGCAACAATTAAGATCCGAATAAAAATATTGCCGTCTGTCACGAAACGTAACCGTGTCTCCCCACTTTCCCTTAATTACCGGCTCGTGCCAGTCGTTTCTTAAACAACCGAAAAGCGAAATGACGCAAAATTACCAACCATCACAGTTTTTTTGTTCCTTTTCAGACCTCAAACTCTAGGGCCGGGGTAATTAAAGTGGTGCCCCCGTGCCCCTGAATAAATCAAAACCCTTTAATTGACTTCCCTGTTTGTTTCAGTTTTATCGTTTGATTTCCGGGCGATCGCAGCGGGGATCGTTTTCGGTAAGTGCCCTGAATTACTTTTAATCTTGTTTGAGACGCGCAAAGTTCGTAATTGCCATCATATCAATTAGAAAAAAAAAAATGGATTGAAATTTTAATTATAAAATTCGCATCTTGAGGCTTTTTAAAATAAACTAGGGAGTAAATCAGCTTAAAATTTTCTATAAACGTTCACAAATAATGTGTTTATAACTCATTATAAAATAATTGATCTAACATAACTGTAAACAAAATCGTGGAACACAAAATTGAAAAATTATATTTAATGAAATTTGCATCTTGTAATTTAATAATTTGTAAAAAATAAACTATCAAGTAAATTTGCTTAAAACTTTTACACAACGTTCGGATATTATGTGTTTATAACATATAGCAAAATAATTGATGTAACTCAACTGGAAACAAAATGAAGGAACACGAAACTTAAAAATTAAATTTAATGAAATTCGCATCTCGTAATTTAAAAATTTGTAAAACTTAAACTAGAACGTAAATTTACTCAATTTTTTGTCACAACGTTTAGATAATACAAGGTTATAATATTTCACAATATAATTTATGTAACTGAACAGGAAACAAAATGGCGGAACACGAAATTTGAAAATAAAATTTAATGAAATTCGCATCTCGTTGTTTAAATATTTCTAAAAAATAAACCAGCTGGTAAGTGTGCTTCAAACATTTTGAAAACAATCAGGTATTATGTGTTTATAACCTATTATAAAATAATTGTTGTAACTCAACTGTAAACAAAATTACGAAACAGAAAACTCCAAAATGAATATCAATTAAATTTTAATTCCATAATTAAAAAAATTGTAAGAAATAAACTAGCACGTAAATTTACTTGAAATGTTTTGAAAACATTCAAATTTTATGTGTTTATAATATTTTATAGAACAATTGATGTAACTCACCTGAAAACAAAATTGCAGGACATTAAACCTAAAAGTTAAATTTAATGAAATTCGCATCTCGTAATTTGAAAATTTGTAAAAAATAAACTAGCAAGTAAATTTGCTTACATTTTTTTGACAACGTTCAGATATAATATGTTTATAACATTTTATAAAACAATTGATGTAATTTAATTGTAAACGAAATAGCGCGACATAAAACTCAAAAATTAAATTTAATTAAATTCGCATCTTGTAATTTGAAAATGTTTAAAAATTAAACTAGCACGTAAATTTGTTTAAAATTTTTTGAAAGCGTTGAGATATTATGTGTTTATAACATTCTATAAAACAATTGATTTAACTCAACTGTCAATAAAATTACGGGACACTAAACTCAAACCTTAAATTTAATGAAATTCGCATCTCATAATTAAAATATATGTAAAAAATAAACTAGCACGTAAATTTGCTTAAAATTTCTTAAAAACGTTTATATGTTATGTGCTTATAATATTTTATAAAACAGTTGACGTAACTCAACTGTATATAAAATGGCGGGACACAAAATTCAAAAATTATATTTAGTGAAATTAGCATCTCGTAATTTAAAAACTTGTAAAATATAAATTAGCACTTAAATTTGCTTAAAACTTTTTGATAACGTTTATATATTATGTAGTTATAACATACTATAAAACAATTGATGTAACTCTACTGTAAACAAAATGGCGGGACACAAAACTGAAAAAGTAAATTTAATGAAATTCGCATTTTCTAATTTAAAAATTTCTAAAAATTAAACTAGCAGATAAATTTCCTCAAAACTTTTTCACAACATTCAGACGTTATGTTCTTATGACAGTTTATAAAATAAGTCAAGTAGCTTAACTGTAAACATAATGGCGGAACACAAAACTTAAAATTAAATTCAATAAAATTCACATATCATAATTTAAAAAATTGTAATAAATAAACTGGCGCGTAAATATGCTCAAAATTTTTTAACAGCGTTCAGATATTATGTGTTTATAACATTTTATTAAACAATTAATGTAACTTTACTGTAAACAAAATAGGGGAACACGAAACTTAAATTTAATGAAATTCACATCTCGTTGTTTAAATATTTGTAAAAAATAAACTAGCTCGTTAATGTGCCTAAAACATTTTGACAACGTTAAAGTATTACGTATTCATAATATATTATAAAACAATTGATGTAACTCAATTGTAAACAAAATGGCGGAACAGAAAACTCCAAAATTAAAATTAATGAAATTTGTATCCCGTAATTAAAATATTTGTAAAAAATAAACTAGCACGTAAATTTGCTTAAAATTTCTTGAAAACGTTCAAATATTATGTATTTATAAAATTTCATAAAACAGTTCATGTAGCTCAACTGTATACAAAATATCGGGACACAAAATTCAAAAATTATATTTAGTGAAAATAGCATCTCGTAATTTAAAAATTTGTAAAAAATAAACCAGCAGTTAAATTTACTTCAAACTTTTCGATAACGTTTATATATTATGTATTTATAACATACTACAAAACAATTGATGTAACTCTACTGTAAACAAAATGGCGGGACACAAAACTGAGAAAGTAAATTTAATGAATTTCGCATCGCTTAATTTGAAAATTTGTAAAAAATAAACTAGTGGGTAAATATGCTTAAAACTTTTTGACAACATTCAAATATTATGTGATTATAACATTTCACAAAATAATTGTTGTGAATTAACTGTACACAAAATGGCGAGACACAAAACTGAAAAAGTAAATTTAATAAAATTCTCATTTTTTAATTTAAAATTTCTAAAAATTAAACTAGCAGATAAATTTTCTCAAAACTTTTTGACAACGTTCAGATGTTATGTCCTTATGACACTTTATAAAATAATTAATGTAGCTCACATGTAAACACAACAGCGGAACACAAAACATAAAATTAAATTTAATAAAGTTCGCGTGATTTAAAAAACTGTAATAAATAAACTGGCGCGTAAATATGCTCAAAATTTTTTTGACAAAGTTCAGATTTTATTTGTTTATAACTTTTTTTTAAAACACTAAATGTAACTCTACTGTAAAAAAAATGGCGGAACACGAAACTCAAAAATTAAATTTAATTAAATTCGCATCTTGTAATTTGAAAATGTTTAAAATTAAACTAGCACGTAAATTTGTTTAAAATTTTTTGAAAGCGTTGAGATATTATGTGTTTATAACATTCTATAAAACAATTGATTTAACTAAACTGTCAATAAAATTACGGGACACTAAACTCAAACCTTAAATTTAATGAAATTCGCATCTCATAATTAAAATATATGTAAAAAATAAACTAGCACGTAAATTTGCTTAAAATTTCTTAAAAACGTTTACATGTTATGTGTTTATAATATTTTATAAAACAGTTGACGTAACTCAACTGTATACAAAATGGCGGGACACAAAATTCAAAAATTATATTTAGTGAAATTAGCATCTCGTAATTTAAAAACTTGTAAAATATAAATTAGCACTTAAATTTGCTTAAAACTTTTTGATAACGTTTATATATTATGTAGTTATAACATACTATAAAACAATTGATGTAACTCTACTGTAAACAAAATGGCGGGACACAAAACTGAAAAAGTAAATTTAATGAAATTCGCATTTTCTAATTTAAAAATTTCTAAAAATTAAACCAGCAGGTAAATTTCCTCAAAACTTTTTCACAACATTCAGATGTTATGTTCTTATGACAGTTTATAAAATAAGTCAAGTAGCTTAACTGTAAACATAATGGCGGAACACAAAACTTAAAATTAAATTCAATAAAATTCACATATCATAATTTAAAAAATTGTAATAAATAAACTGGCGCGTAAATATGCTCAAAATTTTTTGACAGCGTTCAGATATTATGTGTTTATAACATTTTATTAAACAATTAATGTAACTTTACTGTAAACAAAATAGCGGAACACGAAACTTAAATTTAATGAAATTCACATCTCGTTGTTTAAATATTTGTAAAAAAATAAACTAGCTCGTTAATGTGCCTAAAACATTTTGACAACGTTAAAGTATTACGTATTCATAATATATTATAAAACAATTGATGTAACTCAACTGTAAACAAAATACGGAAGAGAAAACTCCAAAATTAAAATTAATTAAATTTGCATCCCGTAAGTAAAATATTTGTGAAAAATAAACTAGCACGTAAATTTGCTTTAAATTTCTTGAATACGTTTAAACGTTATGTGTTTATAATATTCCACCAAAATGTTGACGTAACTCAACTGTATACAAAATGGCGGGACACAAAATTCAAAAATTATATTTAGTAAAATTAGCATCTCGTAATTTAAAAATTTGTAAAAAATAAATTAGCAGCTAAATTTGCTTAAAACTTTTTTATAACGTTAACATGTTATGTAGTTATAACATACTACAAAACAATTGATGCAACTCTACTGTAAACAAAATGGCGGGACACAAAACTGAAAAAGTAAATTTGTTAAAACTCGCATTTCGTAATTTGAAAATTTAAAAAAAATAAACTAGTAGGTAAATATGCTTAAAATTTCTTGACAATGTTTAGATATTATATGTTTCTAATTCTTTATAAAACAAATGATGTAACTCTACTGTAAACAAAATGACGGGACATAAAACATAAAAATTAAATTTATTAAAATTCGTATCTCATAATTTGACAATTAAAAAAATAAACTAGTAGATAAATTTGTTTTAAACTTTTTGACAACGTTCACATATTATGTCTTTATAACATTTTATAAAACAATTGATTTAATTTACCTGCAATCAAAATGGCGCTACTCAAAACTTAAAAAAAATAAATTTAATGAAATTCGTAGCTCGTAATTGGAAAATTTATAAAAAATAAACTAGCATTTAAAATTGTTCAAAAATTTTTGACAACATAAAGATATTATATGTTTAGAGTATTTGAAAAAAACAATTGATGTATCTCACCTGTTTACAAAATGGCGGGACGCAAAACCTAAAAATTAAATTTAAAGAAATTCGCATCTCGTAATTTAAAAATTTGTAAAACTCAAACTGGCACGTAAATTTATTCAATTTTTTGTCAGAACATTTAGATAATATGTAGTTATAATATTCTATAAAATAATTCATGTAACTCAACAGCCAAAGAAATGGCGGAACACGAAACTTGAAAATGAAATTTAATGAAATTTGCATCTCGTAATTTAAAAATGTGTAAAACATAAATTAGCATGTAAATATGTTTAAAACTTCTTGACAACGTTCAGATGTCATGTGCTTATATCATATTATAAAACAATTAATGTAACTCAAATGTAAACAAAATGGCGGGGCATAAAACTTCCAAATTAAATTTAATGTAATTTGCATCTCGTAATCTAAAAATTCATAAAAAAATATACTGGCATGTGAATTTGCTTAAACTTCCTTCAAAACGTTTGGATGTTATGCTATTATAAAATTTCACAAAGTAATTGATCCAATTCAACTGTAAACAAAATGACGGAACACAAAACTCAAAAATTATATTTAGTGAAATTCGCATCTCGTAATCTAAAAATTTGTAAAAAATAAACTAGCACGTAAATTTGCTTAAAACTTTTTGACAGCGTTCAGATATTATGTGTTTATAATATTTTACAGAACAAATGATTGAACCCAACGATAAACAAAATGGCGGGACACGGAATTCAAAAATTTAATTTAATGAAATTCGCATCTCGTAATTTAAAAATTTGTAAAAAACAAACTGGCTCGTAAATATGTTTAAAACTTTTTGACAATGTTAAGATTTTATGGGTTTATACTATTTTATCAAACAATTTATGTAAGTCAACTATAAACCAAATGGTGAGACACAAAACTCAAAAATTAAATTTAATGAAATTCGCATCTCGTAATATAAAAATTGGTAAAAAATAAACCAACACCTGAATTTGATTAAAACTTTTTGACAACGTTTAGATATTATGTGTTAATAATGTTTTATAAAACAATTGATGTAACTCAACTGTAAACAAAATGGCGGAACACAAAACTCAAAAATTAGATCTTATAAAATTCGCATCTAGTAATTAAAAAAATTTTAAAACATAAACTAGCACGTAAATTTATTTGAAACTTTTTGACAACATTCAGATATTACGTAGTTATGACAATTTATAAAGCAATTGATGTAACTCAAGTGTAAACAAAATGGTGGGACAGAAAACTTAAAAATTAAATTTAATGAAATTCGCATCTCGTAATTTGAAAATTTATTATTTATAAACTAGCACGTAAATTTACCTAAAATTCCTTCACAACGTTTAAATATTATGTATTTATAACATTCTGCAAAATAATTCATGTAACTCAACTGTAAACAAAATCGCGGGGCAGAAAATTCAAAAAATAAATTTAATGAAATTCGCATCTCGTAATATAAAAATTTGTAAAAAATAAACCAACACCTAAATTTGACTAAAACTTTTTAACAATGTTTAGATATTATGTGTTAATAATATTTTATAAAACAATTGATGTAACTCAACTGTAAACAAAATGGCGGGACACAAAACTCAAAAATTAGATTTTATGAAATTTGCATCTCGTAATTTAAAAATTTGTAAAACATAAACTAGCATGTAAATTTTGTTGAAACTTTTTGACAGCATTCAAATATTATGTAGTTAAAATACGTTATAAAATAATTGATGTAACTTAACTGCAAACAAAATGGTGGGACACAAAACTTAAAAATTAAATTTAATGAAATTAGCACCTCGTAATTTGAAAATTTATAAAAATTAAACTAGCACGTAAATTTGCCTAAAATTCCTTCGCCGAGTTTAGATGTTATGTGTTTATAACATTCTGCAAAAAAAATTAATGTAACTCAATTATAAACAAAATGGAGGAGCCGATAATTCAAAAAATAAATTTAACGGAATTCTCATCTCGTAATTTAAAAAATTGTAAACAATAAACTGGCACGAAAATTTCCTTAAAATTTCTCGATAACGTTCAGACGTTATGGGTTTATAACATTTTATAAAACAATTGATGTAGCTCTACTTTAAACAAAATGGCGGGACACAAAACTAAAAACGTAAATTTAATGAGATTCGCATCTCGTAATTTAAAAATTTGTAAAACATAAACTAGCACGTTAATATGCTTGAAACTTTTTGACAACATTCAGATATTATGTAGTTATAACACTTTATAAAATAATTGATGTTACTTAACTGTAAACAAAATGGCGGGACAGAAAACTTAATAATTAATTTTAATGAAATTAAATATCGCAATTTGTAAATTTATAAAAATAAAACTAACACGTAAATTTGCCTAAGATTTTATGTGTTTATAACATTCTATAAAATAACTAATGTAACTCAGCTGTAAAGAAAATGGCGGGGCAGCAAACTCAAAAAATAAATTTAATGAAATTCGCATCTCGTAATTTAAAATTTTTTAAAACATAAACTAGTACGTTAATATTCTTGAAACATTTTGACACCACTCAGTTGTTATGTACTTATAAAACTTTATAAAACAATTGATGTAACTCAACTGTAAACAAAATGGCGGGACACAAAATTCAAAAATTAAATTTATTGAAATCCGCATCTCGTTATTTAATAATTTGTAAAATATAAACTAGGGATTAAATTTGCTTTAAACTTTTTGACAACGTTTATATATTATGTGGTTATAATATTCTACAAAATAATTGATGTAACTTTACTTTAAACAAAATGGCGGGAAGCAAAACATAAAAATTAAATTTAATGAAATTCGCATCTCGTAATTCAAAATTTTTTAAAAAATAAACTAGTGTGTATATTTGTTTAAAACATTTTAACAACATTAAGTTGTTATGTCTTTATGATAGTTTATGAAACAATTGATGTAACTCAGCTGTAAACAAAATGGCGGAACACAAAACTCAATAATTACCTTTAATGAAATTTGCATCTTGTAATTTAATTTTTTTTAAACATAAGCTAACACGTTAATATGCTTGAAACTTTTTGACAACGTTAAGATATTATGTGATTATAATATTTCACAAAACAATTGATATAACTCAATTGTAAACAAAATGGCGGAACACAAAACTGAAAAATTAAATTTAATGAAATTAGCATCTCGTAAATTAAAATTTAAAAAAAAAACTGGTGCGTTAATGTGCTTAAAACTTTTTCACAATGTTCAAGTATGATGTGATTATAACATTTCACAAAATAACTATTGTAACTTAACTGTACACAAAATGGCGGAACACAAAACTGAAAAAGTAAATTTAATGAAATTCGCATCTCGTAATTTGAAAATTTGTAAACAATAAACTAGTGGGTAAATATGCTTAAAACTTTTTAACACCACTCAGTTATTATATATTTATAAAACTTTATAAAACAATTGATGCAACTCAACTGTAAACAAAATGGCGAGACACAAAACTCAAAAATAAAATTTAATGAAATCCTCATCTCGTAATTTAAAAATTTGTAAAATATAAACTAGCGATTAAATTTGCTTAAAACTTGCTGAAAACATTTATATGTTATCTGGTTATAACGTTCTACACAAAAATTGATGTAACTTTGCTTTAAACAAAATGGCGGGACGCAAAACTCAAAATTAAATTTAATGAAATTCGCATCTCGTAATTTAAAAATTTGTAAAAAATAAACTACCAAGTAAATTTACTTAAAATTTTTTGACAACAGTTAGATGTTATGTGTTTATAATATTTCGAAAATCAACTGATGTAACTCAACTGTAAACAAAATGGAGGGGCCGAAAACCTGAAAATTAAATTTAATGAAATTCACATCTCGTAATTTGAAAATTTATAAAAATTAAACTTGCACGTAAATTTGCCTAAAATTTCTTCACAGAGTTTAGATCTTATGTGTTTATAACATTCTGTAAAATAGTTTATGTAACTCAACTGTAAACAAAATGGCGGGGCAGAAAACTCAAAAAATAAATTTAATGAAAATCGCATCTCTTAATTTGAAAATGTATAAAGAAATAAACTAGCCGGTAAATGTGCTTAAAACTTTTTGACAACGTTAAGATATAATAACTTCGTGACATTTTATAAAATAATTCGTGTAACTTAACTGTATACAAAATGGCGGCACATAAAACTCAAAAATTAGATTTTATGAAATAAAAATAAACTGGCACGTAAATTTATTTAAAATTTTTTGACAGCGTTCAGATGGTATGTCATTATAACATTTTATAAAACAATTGATGTAACTCTATTGTAAACAAAATGGCGGGACACAAAACCCAAAAATTAAATTTAATGAAACTCGTAATTTAAAAATTTATAAAAAATAAACTAGCATGGATAATTGCTCAAAATTTTTTTGACAACGTTTAGATATTATGTGTTTAGAGTATTTTAAAAAACAATTGATGTATCTCACCTGTTAACAAAATGGCGTTACAAAAAACTCAAAAATTAGATTTTATGAAATTCGCATCTCGTAATTTAAAAATTTGTAAAAAATAAACTAGCACGTAAATTTTCTTAAAAATTTCTTAACAATATTCAGATGTTATGTGTTTATAACATTGTGTAAAACAATTGTTGTAAATCAACTGTAAACAAAATGGCGGGACACAAAACTCAAAAATTAAATTTAATAAAATTCGATCTCGCAGTTTGAAAAATTCTTAAAAATAAACCGGCGTTTAAATTTGCTTTAAATTTACAGGATACATTTAAATATTATGGGTTCATATTGTTCTATAAAACAAATGGTGTTACTTGACTGTAATCGAAATGGCAGGACTCAACACTCAAAAATAACATTTAATGAAGTTCACATTTCGTAATTCTAAAAATTCTAAAAAATGAACTAGCATTCAAATTGGCTTAAAATTTACAGAATACATTCATGTGTTATGTGTTTACATCATTCTATAAAATAAATGATGTTGCGTGACTCTAAACAAAATGGCAGGACTCTACACCCAAAAATAATATTCACTGAAGTTCACATTTCGTAATTCAAAAATTAAAAAAAAAAGTAAATTAGCGTTTAAATTTGCTTCAAATTTACAGACTACTTTTATGTATTATGTGTTTATATTATTCTATAAAATAAATGATGTTACTTGACTGTAAACGAGATGGCAGGACTAAATACCCAAAAATATCATTCAACGAAGTTTGCACTTCGTATTTCGAAAAATTCTAAAAAGTAAACTAGCGTTCAAATTGACTTAAAATTTACAGATCTTGTTTATATATTATAAATTTACATTATTCTTTAAAACAAATAGTGTTAATTGACTGGAAACAAAACAGCAGGACTCAACACCTAAAAATAATATTCAATGAAGTTTGCATTTCGTAATTCAAAAAATTGTAAATAATAACCTAGCTTTCAAATATGCTTAAAATTTGCAGGATGCGTTTATGAATTATGTGAAACAAATGATGTTACTTTACTGTAAACAAAATTATAAGATACTAAACCAAAAAATGATTTTAAGAATTTTCTTTAAATCTAAAACCATTGCCAAAAAGTGTATTACTTTAATAATTTTAGTTCTATTATAAGTAATAACTATTATAATTATATTTTAAACAAATTAAACTTAAAATTGATTACGTACACTCTTGCGTTCTCTTTCATTCAGACACTGCGTGTAAATAGGGTTTTCTACGTCAACTCCCCGGCACGGCCTGCTCGATTCCTACCCGGCGTTCCTCCGGGGCACTTATGTGACCCTCAGAGCAGACCGGAGTACAAACAAGTCAAAGAAAATCTCACGGTTCGCCTGCGTTGATGCACAAACTTCGCGGGCACGAGAGACGATCGTGTGTTAAGTGTAAAACTTTGTTTGGGAAGCCGTTCGAGATACAATTTCCTGCCCTTTCAGCCCGTAATTAAGTTTTTTCTCTCTCTCTCTCTTGCTCCCACCCCCTTGTAAATCCCGCTTTTAATATTTGCGGCGCACCCTCATCCCCCAATAACTTCTTTAATTGCTAATTAAACTCCGATCGGTCTTAATTATTTTGCGAGCAAGGCAGGAAGAGGAAAAAATGTAGGGTGGGGAAAAGTGTGGGGGGATTAATTACTTAGCTCCTTTTTTTTAATAAGGTGGATGATTGATTTTAGGGTTTCATCAATTTTAATCGTATTAATGGATTTATCTTTATTAATATTCGATTGATATGATTGATACGAATTTATACGAAAGGGAAATGTGAAAAGCAAACTTGTTGTGGTGTAATAATTTTAACCGCCGCCCTTTCAGGGCAACATTGTCCTAAGTGATAATTAATGAGAGGACGGGATTTATAGGTTCGGTTTTAATTGATTCATAACGCGAATTTACTATTCGCAAGGAAATGAAGGAACAATAATTATTTATTGCCATAAGCACGATCGCCGTTTAGGGATGGGAGGGTGATAAGGAACGTAATCTAAGGTGAAGAAACGACCTCCCCATAAACTCCGGCCATCGTTTGCGGTAATAAAATGTATGAGAGGAAAAGAAAAAAAGAAGAGAAAACGAAATGAGTGAACGGGAAAGCGTCGTCGGCGTCGTTATCTCCCTCTTTGATGGCCGGAGATAAGAACGCAAAGTAAACGCGCGGATAAATATTTACAATGTGTTACGTTTTAATTAGAAAAGTGCCGACACTCTCGACTTTGTTTCAAATCCGGATTCTCCTTTAATAAGCTCGCCTATTGTCCCTTATATTGCAACATTAATTACACGGAAACGTACGAGCGGAATTTGTTTGATGATGTTCCTTTATACTGTGCCGACGCGCCTCTTAGTTATAATTTAAATTGATAAGCGGGATCTCGTAATAAAAAAAAAAAACTATATAACTTGCCCTAATTAATTATTTCCTTTTATCTAAGGCGTTGTTAATTTTTTACAATCTTTTGATTTGCAATAAAATTTTCATTAAATAAAGTTTCGAGCGTCGCCATTTAATTTTCAGTAGTCGCATATCAATTGTTTCTATTGGATATTAAAACTGCGTTAGTTTTTAATGTATTTTTAAAATTTTAAGCAAATTTCAAGTGTGGTTAATTTTTTAGAATTTTTTGATTGACTCGATGCAATGAAATTTTCATTCAATCAAGTTTCGAGCGTCGCTATTTAATTTTCAGTAGTCGTATATCAATTGTTTCTGTTGTGTAATAAAACTGCGTTAGTTTTTAATGTATTTTGAAAATTCTAAGCAAATTCCAATTGCGGTTAATTTTTTAGAATTTTTTGATTGACTCGATGCAATTGAAATTTCATTAAATCAAGTTTCAAGCGTCGCCATTTAATTTTCAGTAGTCGTATATCAATTGTTTCTATTGTATATTAAAAATACGTTAGTTTTTAATGTATTTTGAAAATTTAAAGCAAATTCCAAGTGTGATTAATTTTTTACAGTTTTTTGATTTACTCGATGCAATTGAAATTTCATTAAATCAAGTTTCGAGCGTCGCCATTTAATTTTCAGTAGTCGTATATCAATTGTTTCTGTTGTGTAATAAAACTGCGTTAGTTTTTAATGTATTTTGAAAATTTTAAGCAAATCTCAGTTGTGGTTAATTTTTTAGAATTTTTTGATTCACTCGATGCAATTGAAATTTCATTAAATCAAGTTACGAGCGTCGATATTTAATTTTCAATAGTCATATATCAATTGTTTCTACTGTATGTTAAAACTACGTTAGTTTTTAATGTATTTTGAAAATTTTAGGCAAATTCCAGTTGTGGTTAATATTTTACAATTTTTTGATTGACTCGATTCAATTAAATTTTCATTAAATCAAGTTTCGAGCTTCGCCATTTAATTTTCAGTAGTCGTATATCAATTGTTTCTGTTGTATATTAAAACTGCGTTAGTTTTTAATGTATTTTGAAAATTTTAAGCAAATCTCAGTTGTGGTTAATTTTTTAGAATATTTTGATCCACTTGATGCAATTGAAATTTCATTAAATCAAGTTTCGAGCGTCGCCATTTAATTTTCAGTAGTCGTATATCAATTGTTTCTATTGTATATTAAAACTGCGTTAGTTTTTAATGTATTTTAAAAATTTTAAGCAAATTCCAATTGTGGTTAATTTTTTAGAATTTTTTTATTCACTCGGTGCAATTGAAATTTCATTTAATCAAGTTTCGAGCGTCGCCATTTAATTTTCAGCAGTCGTATATCAATTGTTTTTGTTGTATATTAAAACTGCGTTGGTTTTTAATGTATTTTTAAAATTTTAAAGCAAATTCCAGTTGTGGTTAATTTTTTAGAATTTTTTTATTGAATCGATGCAATTAAATTTTCATTCAATCAAGTTTCGAGCGACGCCATTTAATTTTCAGTAGTCGTATATTAATTGTTTCTGTTGTATATTAAAACTGCATTAGTTTTTAATGTATTTTGAAAATTTCAAGCAAATTCCAATTGTGGTTAATTTTTTAGAATTTTTTTATTCACTCGATGCAATTGAAATTTCATTTAATCAAGTTTCGAGCGTCGCTATTTATTGTTCAGTAGTTATATATCAATTGTTTCTATTGTGTATTAAAACTGCGTTAATTTTTAATGTATTTTGAAAATTTTAAGCAAATCCCAGTTGTGATTAATTTTTAGAATTTTTTGATTCACTCGATGCAATTGAAATTTCATTAAATCAAGTTTCGAGCGTCGCCATTTAATTTTCAGTAGTCGTATATCAATTGTTTCTATTGTATATTAAAACTGCGTTAGTTTTTAATGTATTTTGAAAATTTTAAGCAAATTCCAGTTGTGGTTAATTTTTTAGAATTTTTTGATTGACTCGATGCAATTAAATTTTCATTAAATCAAGTTTCAAGCGTCGCCATCTAATTTCCAGTACTCGTATATCAATTGTTTCTATTGTATATTAAAACTCCGTTAGTTTTTAATGTATTTTGAAAATTTTAAGCATATTCCAATTGTGGTTAATTTTTTACAATGTTTTGATTGACTCGATGCAATTAAATTTTCATAATATTAAATCAAGTTTCGAGCGTCGCTATTTAATTTTCAAAAGTCGTATATCAATTGTTTCTATTGTATATTAAAACTGCATTAGTTTTTAATGTATTTTGAAAATTTCAAGCAAATTCCAATTGTGGTTAATTTTTTAGAATTTTTTGATTCACTCGATGCAATTGAAATTTCATTAAATCAAGTTTCGAGCCTCGCCATTTTATTTTCAGTAGTCGTATATCAATTGTTTCTGTTGTATATTAAAACTGCGGTAGTTTTTAATGTATTTTGAAAATTTTAAACATATTCCAATTGTGGTTAATTTTTTACAATTTTTTGATTGACTCGGTGCAATTGAAATTTCATTAAATCAAGTTTCGAGCGTCGCTATTTAATTTTCAGTTGGCGTACATCAATTGTTTCTATTGTATATTAAAACTGAGTTAGTTTTTAATGTATTTTGAAAATTTTACGCAAATTCCAGTTGTGGTTAATTTTTTACAGTTTTTTGATTTACCCGATGCATTTAAATTCATTAAAACAAGTTTCGAGCGTCGCCATTTAATTTTCAGTTGTGGAATATCAATTGTTTCTGTTGTATATTAAAACTGCGTAACTTTTTAATGTATTTTGAAAATTTTTAGCAAATTCCAGTTGTGGTTAATTTTTTAGAATTTTTTGATTCACTCGATGCAATTGAAATTTCATTAAATCAAGTTTCGAGCGTCGCCAATTAATTTTCAGTAGTCGTATATCAATTGTTTTTATTGTATATTAAAACTACGTTAGTTTTTAATGTATTTTGATAATTTTAAGCAATTTTCAAGTGTGGTTAATTTTTTAGAATTTTTTGATTCACTCGATGCAATTGAAATTTCATTAAATCAAGTTTCGAGCATCGCCATTTAATTTTTAGTAGTTGTATATCAATTGTTTCTATTTTATATTAAAACTGCGTTAGTTTTTTATGTATTTTGAAAATTTTAAGCAAATTCCAAGTGTGGTTAATTTTTTAGAATATTTTGATTGACTCGATGCAATTGAAATTTCATTAAATCAAATTTCGAGCGTCGCCATTTAATTTTCAGTAGTCGCAAATCAATTGTTTCTGTTGTATATTAAAACTGCGTTAGTTTTTAATGCATTTTGAAAATTTTAAGCAAATTCCAATTGTGGTTAATTTTTTAGAATATTTTGATTGACTCGATGCAATTAAATTTTCATTCAATCAAGTTTCGAGCGTCGCAATTTAATTTTCAGTAGTCGTATATCAATTGTTTCTGTTGTATATTAAAACTGCATTAGTTTTTAATGTATTTTGAAAATTTTAAGCAAATTCCAGGTGTGGTTAACTTTTTAGAATTTTTTGATTGACTCGATGCAATTGAGATTTCATTAAATCAAGTTTCGAGCATCGCCATTTAATTTTTAGTAGTTGTATATCAATTGTTTCTATTTTATATTAAAACTGCGTTAGTTTTTTATGTATTTTGAAAATTTTAAGCAAATTCCAAGTGTGGTTAATTTTTTAGAATTTTTTGATTGACTTGATGCAATTGAATTTTCATTGAATCAAGTTTCGCGCGTCGCCATTTAATTTTCAGTATTCGTATATCAATTGTTTTTATTGTACATTAAAACTACGTTCGTTTTTAATGTATTTTGAAAATTTTAAGCAAATTCTAGTTGTGGTTAGTTATTTTAGAATTTTTTGATTTACTCGATGCAATTGAAATTTCATTCAATCAAGTTTCGAGCGTCGTTATTTAATTTCCAGCAGTCGTGTATCAATTGTTTCTGTGGTGTATTAAAACTGCGTTAGTTTTTAATGTATTTTGAAAATTTTAAGCAAATTCCAAGTGTGGTTAATTTTTTAGAATTTTTTGATTCACTCGATGCAATTGAAATTTCATTAAATCAAGTTTCGAGCGTCGCCATTTAATTTTTAGTAGTCGTATATCAATTGTTTCTGTTGTATAATAAAACTGCGTTAGTTTTTAATGTATTTTGAAAATTTAAAGCAAATTCCATGTGTGGTTAATTTTTAAGAATTTTTTGATTGACTCGATGCAATTGAAATTTCATTAAATCAAGTTTTGAGCGTCGCCATTTAATTTTCAGTAGTCGTATATCAATTGTTTTTATTGTATATTAAAACTGTGTTAGTTTTTAATGTATTTTGAAAATTTTAACCAATTTACAGTTGTGGTTAATTTTTTAAAAATTTTTGATTGACTCGATGCAATTGAAATTTCATTAAATCAAGTTTCAAGCGTCGCCATTTAATTTTCAGTAGTCGTATATCAATTGTTTCTATTGTATATTAAAACTGAGTTAGTTTTTAATGTATTTTGAAAATTTTAAGCAATTTCCAACTGTGGTTAATTTTTTAGAATTTTTTGATTCACTCGATGCAATTAAATTTTCATTAAATCAAGTTTCGAGCGTCGCCATTTAATTTTCAGTAGTAGTATGACAAATGTTTTTGTTGTATATTAAAACTGCGTTAGTTTTTAATGTATTTTGAAAAATTTTAAGCAAATTCTAAGTGTGGTTAATTTTTTAGAATTTTTTGATTCACTCGATGGAATTTGAAATTTCATTAAATCATGTTTCGAGCGTCGCCATTTAATTTTCAGTAGTCGTATATTAATTGTTTCTATTGTTTATTAAAACTGCATTAGTTTTTTAATATATTTTGGAAACTTTAAACAAATTCCAATTGTGGTTAATTTTTTAGAATTTTTTGATTCACTCGATGCAATTAAATTTTCATTAAATGAAGTTTCGAGCGTCACCATTTGATTTTCAATAATCGTATATCAATTGTTTCTACTGTGTGTTAAAACTGCGTTAGTTTTTAATGTATTTTGAAAATTTTAAGCACATTCCAGTTGTGGTTAATTTTTTATAAATTTTTGATTCACTCGATGCAATTGAAATTTCATTAAATCAAGTTTCGAGCGTCGCTATTTATTTTTCAGTAGCCGTATATCAATTGTTTCTATTGTATATTAAAATTGCGTTAGTTTTTAACGTGATTTGAAAATTTTAAGCAAATTCCTGTTGTGGTTAATTTTTTAAAATTTTTTGATTTACTCGATGCAATTGGAATTTCTTTAAATCAAGTTTCGAGCGTCGTCATTTAATTTTCAGTAGTCGTATATCAATTATTTCTGTTGTATATTAAAAATGCGTTAGTTTTTAATGTATTTTGAAAATTTTAAGGAAATTCCAATTGTAGTTAATTTTTTAGAATTTTTTGATTGACTCGATGCAATTAAATTTTCATTAAATCAAGTTTCGAACGTCGCCATTTAATTTTCAGTAGTTGTATATTAATTGTTTTTGTTGTATATTAAAACTGTGGTAGTTTTTAATGTATTTTGAAAATTTTAAGCAAATTCTAGTTGCGGTTAATTTTTTAGAATTTATTGTTTTACTCGATGCAATTGAAATTTCATTTAATCAAGTTTCGAGCGTCGCCATTTAGTTTTCAGTAGTCGTATATCAATTGTTTCTATTGTGTATTAAAACTGCGTTAGTTTTTAATGTATTTTGAAAATTTTAAGCAAATTCCAATTGTGGTTAATTTTTTAGAATATTTTGATTGACTCGATGCAATTGAAATTTCATTAAATCAATTTTCGAGCGTCGCCATTTAATATTTAGTAGTCGTATATCAATTGTTTCTGTTGTATATTAAAACTACGTTAGTTTTTAATGTATTTTGAAAATTTTAAGCAAATTCCAATTGTGGTTAATTTTTTAGAATATTTTGATTCACTCGATGCAATTAAATTTTCATTCAATCAAGTTTCGAGCGTCACCAATTAAATTTAAGTCGTCGGATTTCATTTGTTTCTATTTAGTATTAAATCCACGTTAGTTTTTAACGGATTAAAACAATGTGCATTATATCTGATTAATATCAATTATAATTCCGGTTCACGTTTATGCCGCCGAATAATTTACATGAATTATGCGAGCCGTTGTAGCGAAAAGTGTTTGTAGAATGAAGGGTTGTTTTGGCGTGTGCAGATTAGGGGCTTACAACTGATCCGTCATTGTCGAGATTGTTGTCCTCGGGCTGATCCAAATGACACCCTGATATCTGATTACTTAGCCGGGTAATTAATTAACGTTGGCGTTCGTGTCGGTCCGACAATAAAAATCGATAATTAAATGAAATGTTTATATTCAGGATACATAATGATGATTAATATTATGCGCACAGATCGAAAGGTAAATAATTGATTAATTAATTTATTAGATTATTATTTAATAAGGTGCGAACCTTTTAAATATTAATTTAGAATGAAATACTTATCGGTTGGACGTTCGTACTGTAATAAAAATGTATTTTTTTATTAAATAGTGAATATAATTAAAAGATTTATTATATTAAATATTATTTTTTTGTTTAATTTACGAATAAAGCCTGATTATGACGACGTAGGACTTATTTATATCGACATTTTCCGACGTGGAGTTAATATTTTCGCCATTAGGGTGGGAAACGCCGACGCCGAGAAAATTCCGTCCGTCGTGTGTTGGTGGTGGTGGTGGTCATAATTTATTCATCAACGGGTGTTCCGCCCGTCAGGATTCGCATTTTGGCCCAAATTGATAGTAGTTAATCGTGGAAATGAAAAACGTGCGCCGGATGTCGATAATCCTCGGACGGAATGGAGAGCAACAGCAGCAGAAGCGATAATGTAAAACATTTACACAGATTCACCCTTGGCGTTAATTTCCTGCAGCTACACGAGAAAGAAATCACGTCGTCGTATTTTTATAGATATGGAAATGCTTACTGCTGGCTATTTCAGATAACGTTTATTTTTTTTATCGATGGAAACGTCTCTTTAATATTCATCTTAAATCGAAATATACAGTCGAAAATTAATACAGTCGAATTAAATTTTTCCATGTTTACAAAATTCGTTCTGTCTTCATTTTAAAAAATTGTAATTAAATTTATTTATCAAATCTAAGGAAATAAATTTAATAAAATATCGACTTGTAATCACTATTGTTGGTTCGAGTTTACGTGAAATGTTTTATAAATAAAAATAACACACAGTTTATTCCTTACTTCACAAGTGAAGTAAAGAATAAACTGTGTGTTAATTTTATCGACTTGTAATATAATGTAATAATTTAATTCAACTAATATATTATTAAAACGATAAATATTTTAATTAAAATTGTAACATTTGAGTGTGCACCTGTAACGAATCAACGCGTTTATTCAATATTTATCCGCAATCCATTATTAATACTAAATTAACAACAGTCACCGTTAGGTACGCAATTTCCCATTTTCCGAATCTATTAATAATCCCCAATATTTATTGACGAATTACCCCGTGGCCCGTGAAATGCGCGATAATTGTTGGATGTAACAACGCAATACACCACCCACCCATCTAACCTCCCCCACTCGCACTAAAACCGCACATGTAATTTTATATTATTGAAAAGTACGACCGTTATTAATTCGAATTAAACTGAACACATTATTCCGAATCATAATCAATACTTGCATGATGATGATGATGATGATGATGATGATAATAATAATGCGGATTAATTGCGACCGAAACCATTTGCGTAATCGCGTAATTAACGCCGGTAGAAAATTAACGCGCGGATTACGACTTAATTACGTCGCTGTATTGAAATAAATGTTGTAATCGAAAAGTTATCGGGCGTAAATCTAATGACGGCGACTGTCTGTTTCATTAAAATCGGGGAAATGAGAGTTTCGCGTTAATTCCTCGTGTGTTTCACGGGATGAAATTACCGCCGCCGGTTTCCAATTACTATAAACAAAGAATTAAAAAAAAAAAAACTAGTAATAATGTGCGGGTGAATAGATCCGTTTTACGTCATGTTTAAATCATAGCCATTCGTTTAATATACACCAACTCGTAAAAGTGAAATAATAGTGTGGTGCGCTACCCGTAAAAAATACCTTTTTTGTTTTGGTGGATGCGCCGGGATGGCGATTAAAATTTTTATTGCGTTTTTGGTGAATGCGCGAAGTTTATATCGATATGCTGTTTGCGGATTAAATCAAATGCGAGATGAAAAAATAGAATGAATTGAATAGGTTGTAAAGGGTTAAAACCAAATTAATTGAAATGAAAAAAATGTTTTTAATATAGAACTTTAAAATTGTAAGAAATAAGGAAATGGAATAAAATATTAAATGGTTTAAATTGTGAAGGATGTCTTAAAGCAACTCAGTAAGGCATTTGATTGCGTCTCTCTTGATATCCTTCTAAAGATGTTATATCTCTATAACTTTAACTCAAGAAGCTGTCGACTGATCAGATCATATTTTGGAAAAAGGAGTCAACGAGTATTTTATAACAATCGCAAATCTAAAGAGTTGCCATTGCTCCACTCTATGTTCATTCTGGGCCCCTTATTGTTTATAATATATGAATTGTCATCATCCTCAACAATTAAAAGTTCCTCTTCCCAGGAACAAGTAGCAAGGGAAAAAAACTATACAGCTGTATATTATAAAACAGACTGGTTTACATGTAATAAGTTACTAGTAAATCCGGAAAAATCCACCTTTATAAATTTCAATTTAAAACTAAATGTAGTTGGAGAAGATACACGGTTTTTAGGTCTTTGGTAAGATTCAAAATTATCATGGCAGCAGCATGGTACTAAAATCTTAAAAAAAATTGACAAGTAACGTTTATTTATTAAGATGCCTAAAAATGTACTGCCTCGAAATGCGTTGCTTATTTTGCCGTGCTGCAAAGTCACCTAAATTATTGCGTACTTGATTATTATTATTATTCTATTTTCTTTCATGTTCTTATCTTCACCCTTCCTCATCCTCACGTACATCCTCAATTTTTAGTTTATTCCTATCCTCAAGCTCCTCCTCTTTCTTTTCTTTATCTTCATCATCACTCAGATCTTTCTCAAGAACTTTAATAGAATTATCAATGAACTGTGACTGAACGATTTCCTTAGGTTTATTGTCTTCCGAGTATTCTAGTTGGTTCTCCTTAATGTGCAGGATAAACTTGCTTCCACAGCCAAGTGACTTACAATGGTCCATGCGTACGGTGAAGTCGCCTCTAGCAGATGGTTCACACAGGTACTGTTCGTCGTCATTTTTCTTGAAAACGACGGTCATCTTATTATCTGCCAGTTACGCAGAATAGAAATCTATAATGATAGAGATGTTGGTATCGGCATTAAGGGTTGGTTCCAGACGTTCATGGTGCTCAGGTTATTCACCAGATCGGATTTGATCATTCTAGTATTGGTGTCAATGATGGTCAGTGTGGCTTCGTTCTTGTTAGGGATAATAGTTACTAGTGGAAGCAAGGAACAAGTTTCCAATTCCTCATTTAGAAGGTTGGTGATTACTTGAGTCAGTCATACTGGAGAAGATATCGAACGCCTTTTCAATCAAGCGTAAGCCTTAGCATAGAACCCTTATCCCTGAGGATGACCAATGAAGGGTGAAAAATTACTAAAGCAGCCTTTGTATCAGTAAATCGAGCATTTTTAGTACAATAGGAACTCCTGAAAAGTGGGTGAGTTTGCAGAAGAGACCGCTATTTCAAACCATAGCGAAAGAGTTGATTTTAGTATTGAAGGCTTAATTAAATTTGCTTCTGACGTTAAAATGATATTATCAAAGGCTTTGCTAATTTTACTGAGCAAAGAGATGAATTGCTATTATCAAGTAATTTACATGGAAATTAGTTTCATCGTGAAAATAGAATAAAATTAAAGTTGGAGATAGTAACTAAGCATTAAATACCTTGGTGATATAGAGTGATCCCTTTAGGAGAAAAATGAAGTATAAGGCTTCGATTATTGCCATTATGCTATTCTTTACAAATAACTAGGAGATAATAATAGGTTTCAATGTGATTAATAATGAAAGTGTTGATTCGGATCAGATTCAATAGGCACCAAGAAAGGAATATTGATTACATTTTTTATTATAGGCATATTAAAACTATTTGATGCTAAGAAATTTTCTTCGACTTGGAATTGAAAGCACTTTGTTTTATCACTATACTGTGGTTTAGTCCCATGTTAATATAATTTACGAAAGCCTGTTCTGCTTCAAGATAGTTGTTTAGAGAATTATCCTTGAGAATGATCTTTATTTTCACCTCTTAAGGAATCAAATTTGTTATACAATTTATGTTTAAAAGGAGGATTTCGACAATTTTTTTAAATGACTTTGGTATTTAATCAATTCCTTTGGATTTGACATCTTTATTCTGCCCAAAATGCATTACTTAAAAGTATTTGGTATTAAAACGATTCTTTTTGACTTGATGTTTATTAACTGCCTAAAAGCTGACGATTTTAAACTTTAAAATAATTGATAGGAAAAGTTGATGAATAGAAATTCTCTTGATAGGAATAAAGGCCTTGGTGGTTGATATAATTATCAATGGTAAGGCAGAAAAGACGTTTTTGATGCCTTGAATGATGTGGAAATTAAAATTGTGGCGAGAAGAAAGAAGAATAGGTGATCTGCGTTATGGTAGTATTTGATATTGAACCCGTGGCGAAAAATTTTTTAAATATCTTGATATAAACTAAAAATTACTTGGATAAATATGTGTGACACAAACTAAGTGACTTTTTGTTCAGATCAAGACAGTCTTTGATTTTTTTGTATATAAGAAAGAGTAGAGATAATTTATTTGATCAGAAAGCAAATGTTGTTAAGAATATGGTAATGCATTAGAAGGTAGCTGATTTTAACAACTATAAGAGATTATCAGTAAGAAAGGGTTTAGTGGAGTATGATTGCTGGTGATGAAATACCCTAGAGCAGTAGAAGCTCTAGAAGTAGAGAATTAAAAAAGTATTAATATAAGATAATACTATAAAGGTGTTATCTATTGTCCGAGCTTTTAACTGCGAGTATAATATAGTCGATTCTGTTAATAAAGCTTTTCATTCGCTGGTTATGAGATCGAAAAGTAATAGGAAAGGTGACATCTATGACGCTTTCAATAGTGTGGAAACCGAAGAGTTGTCTTCTTGTGATCCTTATGATAATGAATAAAAAGCTCATTTGATCAGGAGTTTAAGAAGTTGTGATCCACGTCTGTTACAAGTGAGTCAAGATGTATGAATAGTGTTGAAGTCAGGGTAGAGCTGTTTCTTTTTGACGTATGAGGATAATGATATTAGGAGGAAGAAAATATGAATATATAAAAGGCGAGTGAAAAAAATATTTGTCCATGTTATTAACTAGGCTGCTGAGTCAAATTCATCAGTGGTTGATAAAATCGGGAGGATGAGAACGCATTCCAAATAAGATTGAAAGGCATTTTAGTTGCAGCCTCGTTGGTAAAAAGGGATATAAGTAAATGATTAACAAAAAGGCTTAAATGTTGGGTTATGTATGTCAGCAGTATAGAAGTGATTGATACAGTGTTTTTTTGTTGCTCAAAGAAGAGCTCCTGGAATTGAAAACGTCTGAGCTCATCTTACCATCGGAGATTATAAAACAAGGAATGATTTAATAGTTTAGAAGAATAAAGGAAGCAGGGTAGGAACGTAAATAGAGAATTTCAGAGTTAATTAAAGACTATGCACCCATGAACTTTTAAAGAAACTGTAAGTTTAAATTTCAATATTTGAAGTTCTAAAGCCCTTAACCAAAAAAGAAAGTGTTTGAAGAATTTTCGAAACTAAACAATATGCCACTGCGAATTAAATCCTGCAGGAGATTTTATAAAAGCTTTAGAAAAATAATGACAGTACTATTAACTAGTGACATCAAAATCTGACATATTACCCATTAAGATTTTTATAAAAAAGAAAGCCATAATTGGAAAACTAACTGGCAAAATTGAACCCCGATAATAACACTTAATTAAGGTCCCTGTAAAAACATAATAAAATTACCGATTTATTCATTGAGATAAGTGAAAAGTACGCTAAATGTATCTATTACATGTTAAAATTACTGAGGGATATGTCAGACTAAGATAAAAATGTGCTTACCTAGGTCGAGAGCACGCAAAAAAAATGTCCAAGCCTAATCCATAATTTATTAAAATACGTAAAAATAAATTCTGTAAAAACATTTTTTTAATGAATTTTACAGAAATTGGCTTGAAACTAAATGGTGGACTAGAAAAATGAAAATTACAATCGTCGTTTTGAAGAATTGTAAAAAAATATCTAGCACATTGATCAGCTTGAAAACCTCAAGTTTTTTTTTTAGAAAACATAGTTGATTAATATATTTCATCAAAACAATTGCCACATAATAGCTGAAAAGAAAATAGCAGCGCTCAAAACTTCAATCGAAAGAAATAAAGTTGCGTTAGGTGGTTTGAAAAATTGTAAAAAAAATCACCGAAGGAATAGCTGTTAAAATTTCGAAATCCATGCTTAATTAACATATTTGTAACATCAATACAGAAGAATTACTACATCAAACAACAATACAAAACAATTGCTACATCATTGCTGAAAACGAAATGGCAGCGCTTTAACTTTGAATCAAAGGAAATAAAATTGCATTCTGTGGTTTGAACAATTGTAAAAAAATATAATTCAGGGAATAGCCCTTAAAATCAAAAAAATATATGCTAAAGTAACGTATTTATAACATAGATACAAAACAATTGCTATATAGAAGCTAGAAACAAAATGGCGGCGCTCAAAACTAACATCCAAGGAAATAAAGTTGCATTCGGTGGTTTGAAAAATTGTAAAAAAATTATAACCGAAGGAATAGCTGTTAAAATTTCAAAATCCATGCTATTATAATATATTTACAATATTGATACAAAACAATTGCTATATCCTAGCTGTAAACTAAATCGTAGCTCTCAAAACTTCAATCAAAGGACAACTGCATTCGATTTTCTAAAAAAGCTGTTAGGATCAAAAAACAAAACCAGTTGAAAAATGAAAGTATAAAAAAGGCCAATTCTTAAAAAAAGTTGAAAATTTGTTTATATTTTAACAAACAAAATATTGAAAATTTGCTAAGAAACAATTGACGGTCTACAAAAAAACTTTACTATGTTTGTAAGAAACCCCATTCGAATTGGTTTAAAATTATTAAAATGTTACTAATTTTTATAAGAAAAAACAGCTGAAAACTTTTTAAAAATTGATGAAATAAAATGCTTAAGAATCTTTTAATTAAAAAATCAAAATTTTAAAAAATTCGCAATACTTAAAATATGGTTATTAACTAAATCTAATAACTAGTTTTAAATTTGTAGAAAATTTAAAAATAATAAAAATATGCTTAGAAACATGTATCTTAGGTGAGTTAAAAGTTAATTTAAATGTCAAGGAAAACTCATCCGCCGGCAGTTAATCATCCTCACCGTTTGTGCAAATTTTATTAAAATTAAAATTTGACAAAAAGATCGAAATCGAAAAAATACAAGTTGAATTTATACATAAAAAAAATTAAATATAAAATTGTTAAAAACTTGACACATCACATTTAAAACGGTTAAAATCTTATTATCTTCCTTAAAAATTAAACTTAGATTCTTAAGAACATTTCTTTTTAAATCTAAATTTAAAAAATCAATATAGTTGCTTATAAACTGTTGAAAACTTGTAAAAGCAGTTTCAAATTAGCGTACAAATTTAAAAATAAATTTCTGGAGAGAGTTTGAAGTTTAATTTAAAAAAACTTGAAATCGAAATCGAAAAACAGTTGATTTTCTACAAAAAATGAATAACATTAAAAAAAACGGTTTAAAACATTGTAATAAAAAACATTCTAATTGGAAAATGTACTAAGGGCTACCATTTACAAATTAAAAGAAAAGGAAAAATAAAATTAACTACATTTTGTATCAGTTTCCAAATTTGTAAAAAAGTTATATACAAAACAGTTAAAAACTATAACTATAAATTTAAAAAACAACAATTTTTTATAGAGTTTAGAGTTATGTGTAAGACAGTTAAAAAACTATAACAAAGCTATTTAAAATATCCTGAAAAACTGGTGAATAAATAAATTACGAAAAACAGTATTTAATAGAGTTTAGGGTTAGTTTAAATTTGACTGAAAATAGAAAAATAAATGTGGCCAAAATGACGAAAAAGTACTAAGGTACACATTTGAAAAATTAAGAAAATTATAAAGATAATTTCTTTAAACTTGAAGAAAGGAAATATAAAATTACATTCGACATTATAAATAACTTTTGAGAAGAAGATATGTAACAGTTTTATTTTTGTGAGTACAAGAAATATCTAATCACTGGATTGATGAGGATATTACTTGTTGAAACTCCATATCACCGGTAAGATACTGATTGAAAATGGTTTGAAAAGTGCTTTTATTTCTTTTGTTTCACCACACATTGGCTTCATCTGGTAGACGAGAAATGAAACATTGTAGAAATAAAAACATTTTTGAAACCATACACCGTGTCAGTATTTTATTAAGAAATATATATAAGAATATCTAATCGAAATATTCTTGAAGCATTCGACAAAGTAAACTTTTTGATTTATCTACGAAATAACCCTCGTTAGCAGTCCTCGACGTACATTGATCAGAACGTAAATGAGTCGAAAGAAAGAAAAATATGTACGAACGGAGGGCGAGGAAAAGAAAACAATACCGGGTTACATAATACATATATAACTTTGCGCGGGGCGGTAGTGTGTTGCGGATGAGGAGAGACATATGGGGTTAAGGGTCGTTGCCTCTAAGACAAACACGAAGAAAAATGGATATTAAAGGCATAATCGTGGAAAAGCTCTTCGGCGCGCGCACAGCGAGAAAAATTCCCTTCGCACCATCCGGACGGCATTCCTTTAATGATGTTTACGGTTCAGATAACTAACGTGCGAAAAGAGAGAGGGGTGAGAGGGATGGACGAGATGTACGGTCGATACTGAAATTATGTCAAATAAATAATAATAATAATCTTTATTTCCTAAGGATATACATTAATTACAAAGAGAAAATTAAGTATATAATTAAGAAAATGGCCGAAAAGAAATATATTTTTTAAGTTACGTGGAGATTATTATTATTGTGAATTGTGTTTAAAATATTAGCACTTTCTTCACAAATTTGTAAAGAAAGTATTAAAAAGAAAATTAAATTACAAGAAATATGCATAATATTCAGAAATTGAGTAAGGTTCAATTTATAACAACAATTAAAACAATAAATAGAATAGTAGATAAATTATTAGTTAATTTTCTACAACAACCTAAAGGATTTTAATACATTTTATTTTGTTTATGTTAATTAAAGTAATAATTGATTGATGATTAGTTTTTGTAGATACAAACAAAAATTTCTGACTAGTTATGATGTATTTTGGATCTCATCAGCGTAGTGCAGTTTAAGAAAGAGAAACAGAGTTCTATAACTTCTGGTGGTTATTAACTCAATTAGAGAAATCTAGTGCAATGTTTTGTACAATAGATGTCACTTTAATGGTTTCTCCAATTGCACTTAATTACGAAATAAAAGCAATTTTATTTTTCACGGCTTCTGAAGAGTTTTTACAGTTTTAAGAGAATAATAATTAGACACTCACAGGTTTAAGGTGCTTTTATAAATCTGTAAAAATAAATTATTGTATAAAACATAATCGTTTACAGTTTTTACTTTCCCTATATAGAATATATAGGGGAAGTATTTTGCATGAAATTGTCTGTGAGCTCTGTATCTCAAAAACAAAAAATCCTTTTGAGATGAAACTTTAAACTTAAGGTTTTATAAAAAGTGGAACTGAAAAGCTTTTTGTGAACATCCATAAACCGAAAGTGGATGTTTACTCGAGGCGTTTTTTGTTTTTTCATATTATTTTCCTAAATTTGAAAAATATTACATAACTCTTCAAACAAAAGTTAAAGAAAATAAGATACTAAACAAGTTATATTATAACATTTTTTTCAGAAAGTTCTAAACTTACAAGAAAAAAAAAATAAAAAGTTTAAAATTTTTATATTTTTTGCATACTGCAATAAACAAACTATAGGAGTTACATGAAATTTATATAACAAATGATTGTAAAGAATCCAAAATTGAGCAAATTGTTATGAATAGCTTTTTTGCGTAAATCTTACAGTTTTCTAGAAAATGTAAGGAAATTATTATGATGGCCACATTAATATTTTTTATGTTTAAATGAATCCCTCGCTTATGATTTACTGATTGGAAGGTGGGATAGAGGTTATCCACCCACCCTACATATCTAGATATACATGTTAATTTTAATTACTTCAATAAAATCATTGATGATTTTGCTGCTGAAAACAATCAAACCCTTCATGTAATAAAAAATAAAACAAAAACAAAATTTAACTTTAAATATAAATGACTTTCTGTAGCTAATCTTATCTAATTTAGATTTAATGTCTGCCCACCCATCATGTATACAATTTTTATTAATTTACTTACTCAAAACTTTTACCCTTTGAATTTCTTCTTATTCAAAAGTTTTGTAATTAATTTTATTCGAAACCGCGGGACTATCAGTAATTGAAGTTTATATGTATATATAGGTTGGGTGGGTGGCCTCTATCCCACCCTTCAATCAGTAAAACATAATCAAAAATGAAATGATTTGATAAATTTGTTTAAATAATTCTTGTAAAAATCATGTTATGTTTATTTACGTTTTAAACTTTTAATTAAAACCCTCGTTTATGTTTAACTGAATGGAGGGTGGGATAGAGGCCACCTATCCACTGTAAATATACATGATAACTTTAAATACTAATTGTTTGTGGATTCTACATCTTTTTTACAATGAATAAGAACAATAATAGTCACCTCTATGCCATAATGATCCAGATGATAGAGCTGTTGACTCAAATTTCAAATGCTGGAAAAATATTTGAAAAAGAACTTTTTAGAAAACTTTGATTAAATTAAGATCAAAATAACATGTTCGTTAATAGACATGTCGAATAAATTCTTTATACAGTCTACAGTCCTCGAAGAAGATTTTTGGAAATTAAATTATTCTTAAAAACTTCTACAACCATCACCAAAAAATTAAAAACCTATTGAAATTATGAAAATCTGAAAGAATTATTGTTGATTATTTCCATGTGATTAAGGAATTAATGACAGTGTTTGAAATTTAGAAAAGAAACCTTTAATTGTAAAGAATGATAAGTTTAGTACATTTGTACAATTAATTCCATCAATATTCTAGAAATTTAGAAGAGAAATTCTGGAAAGACTTGAAAATTCTAGTCATCAATAAAATAACTTTCAGAAAACTTTTAGTAAAATAGAGGGAAAAATCTTGTAATTTGAAGAAGAAATTCCGAGAAAACTATTTTAGAAATTTAGAAGAGAAGCTTACAAATTCTAGTCATCCTTCCTAGAAGCTTCTAGTAAAATAGATGGAGAAATCTTGCAAATCTTAAAATTCTTGAAGATAATTTTTAAAAATAAGAAAATTAATTCTTAAAAAATTCTACGCCCCTTAAAAAAATTTCCAGAAATTTAAAGGAGCAATTTTTAGAATTATATATAATAATAATAATGCTAAAAAATTCCACAAACCAGGAAAAAGTTTCCAAAATTTAGAATCAAAATCTCCAAAAGCTAAAGAAGAACCATTGAGATTCTAAAAATTTAGAAAAAAACTATAATTTATTATTCATTCTTATGCTAATAAGAAACTGATGATAATATTTGCAATTTTAAAGAGAAATTTTGATTGTAACGAAGGGTCAGGTTAGTATCTGTAGAACAAAAATATTCTAAACATTTAGGAGAGAAATTCTAGAAAGAAATGTTTGCCACTTTCTGAAAACTAGTAAAATATATGGAAAAATCTTGCAATTTGGAGAAGGCATACATTCTAAAATCCTCGAAAATAATTTTTAATAATTTTATTAATTCCTTAAAAATTCCACAACCCTCGAATATTTTCTAGGAATTTGGAAGTGAAATCTTTAGAAAATAAAGAAGAGCTTGAGATTAAAAAAAAGAACTATTGTTAATTATTGATGACAACGTTTGCAATTTAAAAGAGAAATTACTAAAAACACTGATTGTAAAGAAGTACAGAGTCAGTACATCTGTAGAATAAATTCCATAAATGTTTGAGAATTCTGAAAAATATTCTAGAAATTTAGGGAATAAATTCTATAATGGCATGAAAATTATGATCACCAAAAACTTCCTATTTAGTAAAATAGGCACACCTGTACACCTGTGGCATAAATTCATTATACATTCTAAAATCCTTGAATGTAAACTTTGGAATTTAGAAAATTAGATCGTTAAAAATTCTACAATCCTCGAAATTTGTTTAGGAATTTCGAGAGCAATTTCTGGAAATTTAGAAAATAATAATACTAGAAAATTACAACCACATGTGTTCTAGAATGCTGAAAAATTTTCTAGATATTTAGGAGAAAATTTCTAGGAAGGCTTGGAATTTCTAGTCTTCAAAAAATAAAAACCTTCCTGAAAACTTCTGGTAAAATAGATGAAAAAAATTTGGAGAAGAAAATCCTACAAACCGAAAATTGAAAATGTTTGGAAGAGAAATTCTTACAAAATTTTGATGAGGGATAAACTCAGTACATCTGTAGATAATGTTATTGCATTTTTTTCAGTTGCTGTATTTTATCCATTTTTTTAAGATTTATTTTCCACAAATTTTTTAGAAATTTTCAGGAATTTCTATCTAATCGTCGAGATACTTTTTTGGTGGTTCTAGAATAAATTCCTATAATAATAATAATAATTTATTGGTGCTCCTCAGTCAATAATATTTAGCAAAATACAAGAGATAAATATAAATATGAACACACAAAACACATAATAATATATTATCAATAGTATAAATCAACACTAATTGAAATAATAAATTAAATAAATAATTAATTAACATAAAAATATTTGTAGTAGTAACACAATAAAATGTATGTATAAATAAAATGGTGTCAATAGGGACAGTATATTCAGAAAATTAATTTATAATATAATATAAACACTTAATAGTAAATATATAATATATAGTTAAAAATTAAAATAAAAAAATCAATTAAAAATGTTTAATGTTAAATGTATCACTTAAATATTCAGATGTGCTGTTGTAACATTTTTTTCAGTAGAAATTGTTTCATTTTAGCTTTAAAATCTTTGTCGTTTAATCGTTTTAATTGACATGGCAATTTATTGTATAGTTGGCCACCTGTAAAATGTACATATTTCTGAGGCTTGGTAAGTCTTAACTTAGGTAAACTTAAATTTTCTTTTCCCCTTGTATGGTGTTCGTGGTTTACATTTGTTTTTTGAAATTTATTAATATTTTTCCTAACATATCGTAAGGACTCAAAAATATATATTAAAGGGACTATTAGAATTTGCAGTTTTTTTAATGCCTCTTTGCTGAATATGAGAGACCTGCAAGAATTCTTACTGCCTTTCTCTGAATACTAAATATTCGGGTAGCTTTATTTGCATTGCCCCATACTGTGATGACATAAGAGAAGTGAGTATGTATATTGGCATAATAGGACATCTTGAGCATGCCTTCATTTACTATACCATTCAACTGTCTGAGTACAAAAATATATTTGTTTAATTTATTTGCAAGTTCGTCACAATGAGTTTCCCAATTTAATTTCTGATCAATCTGAACCCCAAGAAATTGAATGCTGTGGTTACCATCTAGTGGAAAATCATTTTTATTTCAGAATATCATTTGTTTAGTTTTGTTTTCATTTAAGGCCAAGCTATTTCCTGTACACCATAAGGTTAGTCTATGCAGAGATGTATCCGCTATCAACCAAATTTGCATTTGATCAAAATAAGGTTGTGTCGTCAGCGTATAATATTGTCTGCACCAACGGAATATATTCAGATAATTCATTTATATATATATAATGAAGAGTGTAGCCCCAAGAATCGATCCCTGAGGAACACCGATATTTATTGATTTTTTTCGCTAGAATATATATATATAATATATGGGATAAAAAACTTGGGTTCTGTTTTCTAAATATGATTTTATTATTTTGATTATCGACTTAACGAATCTATACCTTTGTAGTTTTGAGTAAAGGATGTGGTGTACGACGCAGTCAAAAGCTTTCGACAAGTCACAAAATATCACTTGAGCATAGTCGCTTCTTTCAAAACAGTCTACAATTTTCGAACATAAATTATGGATAGCATCAGACGTTGATAATCCTTTTCTGAAACCATACTGGTGAATATGAAGTAGGTTATGTTGTTGTCCAAAATCTGCTTCCATAATTTTGGACATTGTTGGTACAATCGAGATGGGTCTATGATTGCTGACATCATTGGGGTCACCATCTTTAATATCGGTATGACTTTGCTAGTTTTTAAAATATTAGGAAAAGTTCCGGTTTTGTAACAGGCATTTATTATGGATTTTTATGGATATCCCATAAATTTCCGTGCTATCAGTGACTTCAATTTTTGCAATAATAACTCTAGTCTCAATTAGAGTTATTTCAAATAACAAATCTATATTATTTAGTGGTGTATCATGGTATAAATCGGTAGATTTGAAGACGGCCATGTTTATACTATGGGGTTTGTTCACAAAATATTCATTGAAATCATCCGCCGTTAGTGAACACTCTTTTGGATTTGTTTGCCCTATTCTATTTGCCATTATAATTTTTCAGCTTGCCTTCATTTTATTTATGGCATGTTTTATTTTAAAATCATTAGCTTTTCTTTTAGCATGAATGATCATGCGTTTCAAATCCTTTTTCATTTTCTTATATATGTTTGAGGATTCTAGAACGCTTGTTGTATTTATTCTAACTTTTCCTATATAGAATTCGAAATATATTACATAACTTTACAAACAAAAGTTAAAGGGAACGAAAAACTAAATAAGTTTTTCTCATTACTAATAAACTCTTGGAGTTACATGAGATTTATATATCAAATAATTGTAAAGTATACAAAATTTAGCAAATTATTAAGAAAAACCATTTCGAGTAAAACTTATAATTTTCGTGAAAAATATAGGGAAAGTACTATGATGGCCACATCACCATTCTCTTAATATTTAAACGTTATCAAATAAAGAGATTACTTTTCAACAACGTAATTTCAATAATTCATAAGGATCCCCTTTGAGGAAATGCCATTTTTCAAGTCCCCATCATTAATCAGATCCGATAAGCCGTGTTCGTATTTGTTTGGGTGTGTGTGATTTTTTTTTTCTCTTCTTCTTCTTTCAATAAGGCAGAACTGATTCGGTCGTCGTTTTCCCAGGGGTGGTGGCAGGCAATAATTACCGGTGTTTCCACGTAAATTAAATGACCGTTGGCAACGGATCCAGGCGTCAGGTGCTCCTTTCTATCGTACACTTTTATATATATATATACCTGTGGTGAGATCGAGTCACCCTCCCGCAGGTATGTAAAATAATTCCCAAACATCTTAAAGAAATTCCACGCGGGGTGTAAACGTATGCGTATATATGTATAGGTCTATGTATGGCTGTGTGTGTGTGTGTAGCTACCCCCTTTTGTCAGATAGGGGCTCTACGCTAGTTTTAGAATGTACAATTTTTTTTTGTTTGTTTCGCCGGTTGAAAATCTTGAGTTCTTTGTTCGCGCCCGTATTTCATATATGTGACCACTTTTGAGACAATGGGAGAGTTTTTGTGTCAGCTGGTAACTCGATATTATTGTGCTGGTTTTCATCATTACGATTAATTAAATTGAGAGTATGAAATCTATTTGAGTAAGTGCGCCTTGATGAAATTTGTTTTAACAATAAATCACGTCCACAAATAATATTCATTTCGTAATTATTTTGCTACAAAATAATCCATCTTTATATATTTCTCATTACGTCAATAAATTATATTCAGTTCGTAATTTTAAATCCATCTTTATATGTTTTTCATTCTTCACTCTTTCGATTTTCAAAATACCCCAACAGTGTGAATGTTGATGCTCTTAGGGAAATGTAAATTTATATTGTAATGTTTGATTGTAGAGGCTTATCTTATTTAAAGTTATATTTTAATGTGTGGCATAGAGGAATCATTTCAAATACTGAAAGAATCCTGAAACGTATCAGCCTTAAATTTTCCAGAAACAATCTAACGTCATTTCAACCGTTAAATATTCAACGTAAATAATAAGTGCGTCGGAAAGTAGCGAAATCCTGGGGAATCCCCGGAATATGTAAATTTCGCTGAAATTCTGTTGCGCACACCCCCCCTCCCCCAGGTGACGCCCGGCGAGGCGCGCGAGAAGAGAACAAATAGCCGAGGGAGAGAAGAAAAAAAAAGGTAAACGCACGAGACTTACGTACATAATACGTATACATGTTATATGTATATGCACTGATAATCGGAGTTAATGGATCGAAACGGGCCCCCATGCACGACGTGTCGAGAATGCGAAACGTTCGTCGGTCGGGCCATTATTGTATTGTGTCAGTGTCACAGGCACACACCGAGGGCAATATTATGTGCAAACTACAGACCTCATTCTTATGTATTTTCTTTGGTAATATGTATATACGGTTGTGTTCTCTGTATCCGCACGCACCCATGCATGTCATTTTGTTCGCATTGAAAACGACCGGCGACGGCGGCGGCGGCGGGGCGGCGGTTTCATAAGGCCCTCGATATCTGTTCGCGTAATTGCCACAATAATCCTGTTCTCCTCTTGTGCCGCCATTGCGAACGAACAATGGTCGTTATTATTGAAATCCTGCATTGAAGGGAAATTTCCAGGATTCTTTACAATTACCATACATGTACTGTAACAAACAATTGCAATCTAATAAAGAGGGTTGTGAGTATATACAATCACAATCACACATTACAAAATATATTTAAAATTAATGTAGTTATAATATAATCCCCAAATAATTAATATACAATGGCTGAAAATGAAATCAAACGCCCTGAAACACGATTTTATGTAAAGAAATATACATCAGAAGGCTTGAAAATTTGTAAAACAATAACCACTCAAAGAATTAGTTGTCGCATTTCGTATTTAACATTTGACAGTTGACATTTGATGTTTGATATTTGCCTTTTGACATCAGAAAACTGATTATCTCTTTACATTCCATATTTAAAATTTAAACATAGAAGCTTGAAGTTTGGCTAACGTTTGATATTTGACATTTGACTCTTGACATTCAACATTTGATGTTGTAATTGAAATTTGACAGTTGACATTTGATGGTCGACGTTTGGATTTTGGCTTTTGACATTTGACATTTAAAATTCTATATTTAATGTTCAAATTTTGCTATTTAAAGTTTGTCATTTGATATTTGACATTCGACAATAACTATGCACAATTGATATTGGTAAATTAACTTGTCACATTTCACATTTGCCATTTTACTGATGACATATGACATTAAACGTTTGATATTTGACTTTTGACTTTGGAAAAATAAATAACTTATCGCATTTCGTAATTGAACTTAGATGGTCGATATTTGAAATTTGACTATTGAAATTTGACATTTGGCATTTGGCATTTGACATTTAACATTTAACATTCGACAATAACCATAGACAGTTTATATTTGTAAATTGACTTGTCATATTTCCTATTTGACATTTTACTGCATTTAACATTGAACATTTAATAATTGTCTTTTGACATAAATAACTTATCATATTTCATAATTGAAATTTGATAGTTGACATTTGATGGTCGACGTTGGAAATTTGGCTTTTGGCATTTGACATTTTGCATTTGACATTTGACATTTAAAGTTAATATTTTGCTATTTGAAGTTTATCATTTGATATTTGTATTTTTGTATTTGTATTTAATTTAACATTCGACAGTAACTATAGACGTTTGATATTTGACTATTGACATCAGATAAAATAAATAATTTATGGCATTTCATAATTGAAATTTGACAGTTGACATTTAATGGTCGACATTTGAAATTTGGCTTTTGACATTTGTCATCTGACCTTCAACATTTAACATTCAACGTTTAATGTTCAAATTTTGCTATTTGAAGTTTATCATTTGATATTTGACGTTCTACAGTAATTATAGACAGTTGATATATGTAAATAAACTTGTCACATTTCATATTTGACATTTTACTGATGACATATAAAATTATTTGACTTTTGACATTAGAAAAATAAATAACATCACATTTCATAATTGAAATGTGACAGTTGACATTTGATGGTCGACGTTTGAAATTTGGCTTTTGACATTTGACATTTGACTTTTGATATTTAATATTCGGCGTTTAACGTTCAAATTTTGCTATTTGAGGATTATCATTTAATATTTGACATTTGACAATAACTATATACATTTTATATTTGTAAATTGACATTTCATATTTGACATTTTACTGATAACATCTGACATTAAACGTTTGATATTTGACTTTGACATTAGAAAAAAAAAAATAACTGATCGCATTTCTTAATTGAAATTTAACAGTCAACATTTGAAATTTGGCTTTTAGCATTTGACATTTAACATTCAACGTTTAATTTTTCAATTTTGCTATTTGAAGTTTGTTATTTGATATTTAACATTTTGACATTCGACAGTAACTATAAACAGTTCATATTTGTAAATTAACTTTAATACCACATTTCATATTTGACATTTTGCTGTTGACATATGACATTGAACGTTTGATAATTGACTTTTGACATTCGCATAATAAATAACTTATCGCATTTCATGATTAAAATTTGACAGTTGACGTTTGACGCTCGATTTTGAAATTTGGCTTTTGACATTTGTTATTTGAAATTTAACATTCGATATTTAATGTTAAAATTTTGCTATTTGAAGTTTGCCATTTGATATTTGACATTAGAGAGTAACTATAGAGTTGATATTTTAAATTAACTTGTCACATTTCACATTTGACATTTTAGTGTTAACATATGACAATAAACGTTTGATATTTCACTATTGACATTAGAAAAATAAATCATTTATCGCATTTCATAATTGAAATTTGACAGTTCACATTTGATTTGATATTTGGTATTTAACATTTAACAATCGACATTTAATGTTAAAATTTTGCTATTTGAAGTTTGTCATTTTATATTTGACATTAGACAGTAACTAAAGACAGTTGATATTTGTAAATTAACTTGTCACATTTCACATTTGACATTTTACTGTTGACATATAACATTAAACGTTTGACATTTGACTTTTGACATAATTGAATTTTGATGGTCGACATTTGTAATTTGGATTTTGACACTCAACATTTGACATTTATTGTTCAAATTTTGCTATATGAAGTTTGTCATTTGATATTTGACATTCGACAGTAACTATAGACAGTTGATATTTTTAAATTAACTTGTTACATTTCATATTTAACATTTGACAGTTGTCATTTCACATTCGACTTTTGATATTTGGCTATTAATATTAGAAAAAAACATTTTATATACGAAAGTTGACAATCGACGTTTGAAATTTGACTTTTGACATTTAACATTTGACATTTAACATTCTGACATTTGTTGTTAAATATTAAACATTTAACAGTATCTATTGACAGTTTATATTTACAGATTATTATTGTATTAGTTTTATTTAATAATTTCATTTTATATATCATTTTTAATATGTCCTCTAATTATTATAATTATTATGTTGTTTTTAGTTTAGTATTTAAATTTTAACGTGTAAGTATTTATTGTATGCCGCTTTTATCTGAATTTGTATGTATATTGTATTGCTATTTTTCTAATATTATGTATGTACTATGGTATTTACCGTCAATAAACAAATCAAATCAAATCATTAATTTGTCACTTTTCATATTTCATATTTGTCAGTTGACATTTGACGATTAAAATTTGGCTTGCGACATTTAACATTCGACATTTAATGTTCAAATTTTGTTATTTGAAGTTTGTCATTTGATTTTAATATTTGTCAGTAACTATTCACAGTTGATATTTGTAAATGAACTTGTCACATTTCATATTTGACATTTGACAGTTGACATTTGACATTCTACGTTTGATATTTGACTTTTGCCATTGGGAAAACATTAACTTATCGCATTTCATATATGAAATTTGACAATTGACGTTTGAAGTTTGAAGTTTGACAATTTAAATCCGACATTTGACTTGTGTATTTTATAGTTGTGCATAGACATTTGGCATTTGCAGTTTGACATTTGACAGTAACTAGCAACAGTTTTCACTTGAATATTAACTTGTTACATTTCATATTTGACAATTAACAGTTGACAATTGATATTGATATTGATATTTGAATTTTGACATTCACATGGAATTAACTTGTCGTATTTCATATTTGAATTTGACAGATGACATTTGATAGTCGATGTTTATTGTTTGACCCTTGACATTTGAAATTTTCTGTTTAATATTTGATATTCGGCATTTGACATTTGCCTTGTGTTTTAACGTCATACTTGACAGTTGACATACGGCGTCTGAAGTTTGACTTTTTGACATTTAAAATTCTACATTTGACAATTAACGTTAAAAAATTTCTATTTGATGTGTGATATTTGATATTTGACATTTTACAGTAAAAAATTGACGGCTGACGTTTGGTAATTCACTTGTAACATTTCATATTTGATATTTTACATGCGATGCTTGATATTTGATTTTTAACATCTGACATTTGAGGTTAGATATTTGACATTTAGCAGTATCTATTGTCGTATTTCACATTTGACATTTTTAATTTAACTTGTCATATTTCATATTTAACATGTGTCTGTTGGCATTTGACATTCGACGTTTAAAATTTGCGTTTTGACATTTGACATTTGGTATTCGACATTTAATGTTAAAATTTTGCTATTTGAAGTTTCTCATTTGATATTTGACATTTGACAGTTGATATTTGTAAATTAACTTATCACATTTCATATTTGGCATTTGACAGTTGGCATTTGACATTAGACTTTTGATATTTGTCTTTTGACATTAGAAAAAACATTAACTTATCGTATTTCATATATGAAATTTGACAATCGACGTTTAATGTTTGACTTTTGACATTTGACATTTGTTGTATGTTTTTTCACATTCGACATTCGACATATGTTTTTTATCCTTGTACATCGACATTTTGCATTTGCAGTTTGACATTTGACAGTAACTAGTAACGGTTTTCATTTGAATATTAACTTGTTGCATTTCACATTTGACATTTGACAGTTGATAAATGACATTCTACGTTTAACATTTGACTTTTGACATTCGAATGGAATTAACTTGTCGCATTTCATATTTGAATTTGACAGATAACATTCGATAGTCGATATTTTACCTTTGACATTTGAAATTAGCCTTTTGATATTTGACATTCGGTATTTGACATTTTTCTTGTATTGTAACGTCATATTTGACAATTGACATACGGCGTCTGACCTTTGGCATTTGTCATGTGATATTTAACATTCGACATTTAAAGTTAAAAATTTCCTATTTCACATTTGATGTGTGGTATTTGGTACTTAACTTTTGACAATTGACAATTGACACTTGGCAATTCACTTGTAACATTTCGTATTTGATATTTGACATTTGATGTTAGATATTTGACATATAGCAGTATTTATTGACAGTTGATATTTTTTAAATTAATTTGTTATATTTCACATTTGACATTTATAATTTAACTTGTCATATTTTATATTGGACACTTGTCACTTGACATTTGACATTCGACGTTTAACATTTGGCTTTTGACATTTGATATTTAACATTCAACATTTAATGTTCAAATATTTGCTATTTGAAATTTGTTATTTGACATTTAACAGTAACTATTGACAGTTAATATTTGTAAAAATTAACTTATCATATTTCATATTTCACATTTGGCAGTTGACATTTGACATTCGTCGATTTTACTTTTGACATTAGAAAAAAACATTAACTTAACCCATTTCATATATGAAATTTGTCAATCTCAAACGTTTGACTTTAAACATTTGACATTTGATGGATAATATTTGACATTCGACATTTGACATATGTATTTTATCCTTGTACATAGACATTTGGCATTTGCAGCTTGACATTTAACAGTAACTATTGATAGCTGTCATTTGAATATTAACTTGTTGCATTTCTTATTTGACATTTGACAGTTGACAATTAACATCGATGTTTGATATTTGATTTTTGACATTCGAATAAAATTAACTTGTCGCGTTTCATATTTGAAGTTGGCAGATGACATTTGATAGTCGATGTTTAACGTTTGACCTTTGACATTTGAAATTTGCTATTTGATATTTGACGTTTGGCATTTGACATTTATCTTGTGTTTTAACGTCACACTAGACAGTTGACATACGGCGTCTGACGTTTGACTTTTGACATTTGATAGTTGACATTCTGCATTCGACATTTAAAGTTTAAATGTTTCTTTTTTACGTCTGATGTTAGATATTTGTTATTTGATATTTGGCAGTAAAAATTGACAGTTGACGTATGGTAATTCACATCTGGCATTTGATGTTAGTTATTTGACATTTGACTTGACATTTGTCACTTATATTTCAAGGGTGTACATAGACATTTAATGTTTAACATTTTAAATTCGACATTCAATGTTTAAACTTTGATATTGAACGTTTAAAGTTTGATATTTGAAATTTGACAGTAACTATTGGCAGTTGACATTTGAAAATTTACTTGTAGCATTTCGATGTTTATTATTCGACGTCTGATATTTGATTTTCGACATTCGATATTCAACGTTTAAATTTTTATATTTAAATTTTAAGGTTTATATTTGATAATTGACATTTGACATTTTACAGAAAACAATTAACAGTTGATAGCCGACATTTGATATTTGACACTTGACAGTTGAAATTCGACATATAACTTTTGACTTTTCATATTTGATAATGTGAATTTCGACACTTGGTGTATTCAAAGTGACTGTTTAAGTAAAAATGACTAAAATGAATAGAAAATCAGAACTAATTGCCATGAATAAAATAAAATGAGAAGATAAAGAATTACAAATTGCTATAATTATATGTAACTACTATGTTCAATAATGATAATTCTCTCTAACAACTAATTATATAAACAAATTGTTTATTAAATTTTAAGGAATTTCAGTACAAACAAGGATATAGGTTATTTGCAAAAAAACCCTCAAAAGTCAACGCCGACTTGATGTAACTTTGATAATTATTGAAAATGGAATTGGAAAATGATATAAAAATATGGAATTCAACAATTTGTAATATTTCTTATACCGAATAAAATTATAAACTTTTAAAAATGTAGGTTTAAGCAAAAGTAAAATTGTTAAAATTCAAAACTAATAATAAACATAGATTCTTTATTACATTTTGAGAAGTAAACTTGATCCAAACACTCGCGTGGATTATTAGTACAAGAAATTACAAAATATAATGAAGTTTTAATATAATCCTGAAACAATTAAAATTTAAAAATGAAAAAATCAATATAGAATAAATGTAGATTTAATATACTTCTGAAACAATTGAAATACAAAAGCTGAAAATGAAATAAAACGACGTGAAACACGATTTGAAGGAACGAAAAGTTCATTAGAAGGTTAAAACCACACAAGGAATTAATTTAGAAATTGCAAAGTATATTTAAAACTATTGTAGTTTTAATATACTCCTAAAAGATTTGATAAACAGAAAATGAAAATAAAATAATTCACCGTGGAGCACAATTTGAAGGAGCGAAAAATAAATCAGAAGGTTTGAAAAATTGTAAAAATACAGTTAGAATTAATGTAGTTTTTATATAATCCCGAAAGAATTGAAATACAGTGACTGAAAATGAAATAAAACGCTGTGAAACAAAATTTAATGGAATGAAAAATACTTCAGAAGGTTTAAAATGTGTAAAAGAATAACCACAATTATTTATTAGTTTAGAAATTACAAAATCTATTTAAAAATAATGTAGTTTTATTATATTCCTGAAATAATTGAAATACAGAAGCTGAAAATGAAATAAAACGCCGTAAAACATGATTTATGGGAACGAAAAATACTTCAGTAAGTTTGAATATTTGTAAAAAACTAACTACCCCAGGAATTGGTTTAAAAATTACAAAAACTATTAAGAATTAATGCAGTTTCAATATACTCCTAAAACAATTGAAATACAATGGTTTGAAATTAAATAAAACGGCGCGAAACACGTTTTAATGGAACAAAAAATACCTCAGAAGGTTTGAAAATTTTTAAAAGATTAACTACTGAAGGAATTAGTTTAGAAATTACAAAATCTATCTAAAATTAATGTAGTTTTAATAAACTCCTAAAACAATTGAAATACACGATTTGAAACAACGAAAAATACATCAGAGTGTTTGGATATTTATAAAACAATAACGACTCAAGGAATTAGTTTAAAAATTACAAATTCTATTTAGAATGAATGTAATTTTAATATATACCTGAAAAAATTGATATACAATACCTGGAAAAAATTAGAGGGGTGATTTAGAATACACCAACGCCCCTATAAATCCTTGAAAAATATCGATACTTTAAACTAGAATGATAGTTTAAAATTCGGTAAATTATCAGCATTATTAACGTAATTGTTTTATTGGAAACTAAACATGAAAACGACTGAAAAATTATTGCATTTGTAGGGTGGGTCGGTGGCCTCTATCCTACCCTCTAATCAGAAAAGCATCGGCAAGGTTTATATTTTTTCTGCAGAAATTAATTTATTTATGAATGAATGAATTTTATTTTGTATCATTTAACATAAACATATCTGGTGATAGTCAATTTAAAACCGTCTTATTTCCTACAACTAATTGGAGAGGGATTAAAGTCCATTTTAAGAATCGTTTTTAAATTATTTGCATCCTTATTTAAAAAACAAAATGTGCACCCGTGTTGGTAATTTAAAATTATTAATGTTCTTTTCGATTTAAATTTGTTTGTATATGTAGGGTAGATTAATGGTTGGTCTCTCCCAGCTTTAACCTTTAAAACATAGACAAAAGCTTAATATAATAGAATTTTTTCAAACCTTGAAAACTACAATCATTTTGATGTATATATCAATTTACGTTTAGTATTCAAAATTTTTCTGGAGTTTTATTTTGTTGTTGTAAATTTCATGCGAAAACTTTGAGACTGACGGTGGAATTCAATGGCCCCCAGAAGCTGTCATCCGCAGTCGGGCAATCCGTTCCCGAGGTTGTCAGTTTATATATCCTATAAAGGGGTGTATTCCTGGATCCGCTCAACCCCTCCCGTCTCTCACACCCCCAAAACAACCGTCCGATCCGCATGCACGCTAATTGGCGAGATGGATGTTTTGCAAACATCTTTTCTTGTTATGGAACTAATTTAATGGATAAAATTACGTGAACAATGCTCGAAGGGCGGTGCAGAGTGGGAGCGGGAGGGGGTGTTTTAGGAAGCGACCCACTCACCGAAAATTTCCGCTCGCTGCCGCCGCTTGATAATTATTTCGCTAATGAATTCGCGTCTCGGATTACCCGGAATTCGGGAAATTGTTGCGCGCAAGTTAACAAATGCGAGATCTCGTTGTAACCTTTAATTAATTATTTACTTGTTAAATAATTTTATATTTGGGCGCTAACCCATGAAAACGCACTTAATCACTTCTAGAATTGATGTAAATTGATGTTGGTTTGAGTTCAGATTCTATGTTTGCATTTGAATTAAAAACTGGATTAACGACCACTGGATGTGAAAAATAATTTATATATATATGTTTGTGCGTGATATATACATATATAACAACAACATAAATAAATTGCGACCCTTTTGTTGGGGGGAAAAATGTTTCCTTTTTGTTTCTTCCGTCGTGTAGTAATTTTATGGAGGTGTTTTCGGGCGTGTAAGAAAAACACGAGGCTCCCTTTATTGGCGAACATCAAAGAATCATGACAAAACAAATGCCGAATATCGAAGAGGGCATAAACAAGCCCAAGCAAGGACACGATTTCTGCACGGGAAACGAGAGTGATTCCGAACAAGTGTCTGAAACGCGCACCACTTAACAAATGTGAACGATCGCACAAATATATATATATATATATATATATATATATATATATATATATATATATATATATATATATATATATATACATATATATATATATATTCAGACATATTTATATAACAAAATAAAATCAATACATCTGATGTATTTTTCTTTTCGTCAAATTGAGTATTACGAGTTAAATACAAAATTTAAATGAAAAATTATAAGCGTATAAATAAATCTTCTACAATAATAGTAGTTAAAGGGTTGGATAGAGGCCACCCACCCACCTAATATCTATTTTAAAACGTTACTTCAAACCCGGTTCAAATACAAATAATTTGTTTAGATAAATGTTCTTCTTGATATTATTTTGCTACCTAAATACACTGCCACTGAGTAAAATTTACATGTAAATATAAGGTGGGTGGGTGGATGGCTTCTGCAACACTATCCAATTTTTATTTCTGCTCTATATTCTCTAAAATAATTTTAGAAATTGGAGAAAAATTTTGTTTAAACAACCTTGAAAAATAAAAGAGACATTTCCTTAGGACAAAATATTACTGGATAGTCTAAAAAATCTATTAAAAAATGCTAAACAAATCTACAGTTATTAATAATTCAAATATTTGAGAAACTAATTAATAAAAAATCTTGAAAATAGAAAACAGCAATCTAAAAGGAAATAGTTAATAATTTAGAAAAGTTTCGAAATGATTAAAATTCTATAAACATGCCTTGACGGTAAAAATTTCTAAATACTTAAAATAAAGTGAAGAGAAATCCTGAATCTTCAAAAATGTTTGGAATCTTGAAAAAATAAAAAAAATAAGAAATATGCAAGCTTGAATAAATGTTTGTAAAGAATTATAGAAGGAAAAGAAAGATGAAAATTTTCTCCAGAAACAAATTCTAAAAATGTCTAGAAATTTGAGAAAGCATTTTTTGAATTCTTGAAAAGTAGAAGATTTTACTAATGTAAAAGATTTCTTTTTTAAATCTATTAAAACATTGCTAAAAATTCTACAACTTTTAACAATTTAGAAGACAGTTTACTTGAAATGGTGACAAGTTTTCTAAAAATGTTTGCTGATTTATTATCAGAGAACTCTCTAAAAAATTTTAAAAATCTAGCAAAAGAAATTCTAACAGTTTGTATAAAAATTGCTAGATAATTCTAAAACAAAAAAACAAATTGCAAAATTACTGCAAATGCAGAAAATTCTTTACAAATAGATTTTGAACATTTCTAGAAATTTAAGAGAGAATTTTTAAAAATAAAAGAGAAGTTCACCAGTCAAAAAAGGAAATTAATTCTTAACATCTTTAAAAACTTTGCTGAAACATACTAGAATCCTTTCAGAAAATTGTATATAACTTAGAAGAGAGATTTCTGGAAGTAGCAAAGAAGTCTCTCAGAACTAATTCTGAAAAGTTTTAGAAACTTTTCAAAAAATCACGATAACATTTTTAGAAACCTAGAAGAAAATTGCGGAAGAATTCTATTGTTGTTCACAATTTCAAATTTAAATTTAAATTCAAGTTAAAAAAAGATACTTTTTGAAAGACTTAAAAATTCTCCTTAGCGTAATTTCTAAATATTTAAGAATGCATTTCTTGAAAAATAGAAGAGATTCCTTTAAAAGCAACAATCTCATTTACACACGCACAAATAGACAAATAACACAGCGGGAGGACCACGTGGCCGATAGCCAAACACAGTAGTAATAGTGTTAGAAGAGAATTTTACGAAAAAAATTGGGAATCTTGAAAAGAAACTACTGGAGAATCTTAAAGTTTGAGTAAAAAATTTGAGCAAGAATTCTAGAAGCAATTCTATAGTGTTAGAAATAAAAAACTGTATAAAATTGAATTCTAAAAATTACGAAAAATTTTACACAAAGAATTCTTTAATGAATTTAGGAACCTAAAGAAGAAATTATTTGTTTATATAATTTATTATTAATTTATTAATTATTATATATTTCTATAAAAGTTAAAAAATCTATTAAAGAAAAAGCTTAAAAATTCTACAATTTCAACTTACGAAAAGTTTCCTAAGAAAATTCTAAAACTCTTAAATGTAAGGAATATTCTGAAAATCTCAAAAACTTCAGAAATATCTACACATCAAAGAATGATAAAAAAAGTTGTTGCTAGCTATATATAATTTTTAACTTAAATTAAAACTTTGTCTTACTGGAAAATTCTAGAAATCTGGAAAATGTAGATGAAAAAATCTACAATTGCTAATAATTTATTTTCACTATTCTTTAAAAAACAATTCTAGAAATTTGAAAAAATTCAGTTAAAAATTTCTTGAAAAATAGTGGCCGACTTCTCTGGATTACTGAAAAATTCTAGAAATTTGAATAAAAATAATTTTTAAAAATAGATAGATTACTGGAAATGCAAATTTATTTTTTAATGGATTCTTAAAATTTTGTTGAAAATTATGAGAGTAATTTTTTGAAAAATTTGAATTACTGCAAAAATTTTGAATTTTTTTAGGAAAATTCTAGAATTTGGATGGAAATTGGATATTTTTCGTAATAGTTAAAAATTTTCTAATCGTTCCTTAACGCTCAAGATTTCTAAATATTTGAAACTAAAGAAAGCTTCAAATGGAAACTACGGAAAAATTTGAGAATTTCTCAAAGAAATTACTGGAAAAATCTAGAAGTTTCAATGAAAGTTTCTAAAGTAAAAACACTTAGGAAATAATATTCCAATTCTAAATATTTCTAGAACTATAACAAAGAATTTTTTAATTTTTGCATAAGAGACAAAAAATTTTTAGAATTTTATGCAGACATTACTGAAGTAGTTTAAAAATCTATAAAAATAAATTGCTGAAAAGTTATATACAATTATATATATTAGGAAGAAAGTTAGTAAAAATAATATATTTCATTATATTTTTAGTAACTCTCTTCTTAATATATAAAAGAAAGAAGAAAGAGTCAAAAGTTAAAAATAGTATAAAAAATCTCAAAATGAATTTCTACAAACTTGAAATATAAACTAACATAAAATAGCAGAAGTTTGAATGAAAGTTCTTAAAGAATTAAAAGAAGCAAAATAAAAGGAAGATTTCTCTAAATATGATAAATGATCTAAAAATAAATTTTAAATATTTATAAAAAATGAGAAATGATTTTTCTTTTAATCGTGAAAAGTAAATAAAAGATTCTAGTAACCTAGAGAGAAAACTAGTGCTCATGTTAAAAAAATCAATTTAAAAAAATGTTTAAAAAGCCTATAATTTTTAATAATTAAAAAAAGAGTTTGCTTGAAACAGTAAAAAGGTTTCTAAATATTTACGCTGATTTGTTCTTTATATTTAGGAAGATTCCTAAATGAAATTTTGAAAAATAGAATAGAATATAGAAAAAATAGAAAATTTAAAAATCTAGAATTTGAATTTGAACTTAAACTTGAACCTGAACCTGAACATGAACCTTAAACTGAATCTGAACCTAAACCTGAACCTAAACCTAAACCTAAATATGAACCTGAACCTGAAAATAAAGCTGTACCTAAACTTGAACCTAAACCTGAACCTGAACCTAAACCTAAACCTGAACCTAAACCTGATCCTGAACTTGAACTTGAATTTGCATTTGAGTTGGAATTTGAATTTTTCAAAAGTAAACGAGAATTTGGTTGATTGAGTTACTTAAAGATAATAATAACTTTGATTAAAACACTTAGAACCTTTCTTCAATATTTTATTTGTATACACTTTGTGTCCGAAATGTGTATCTGGATAAAAATAAAATATTGAAGAAAGGTTCTAAGTGTTTTAATCAAAATAAATAAGAACTTTAGAGAAAATTTAAAATCTGGAAAAGAAATTGCTGGAAAAGTCTAGAGGTTTGAATGACCGTTATTAAAGAATTATAAAAGCAAAAAGGGATTTCTGGAAATGAAAAAATTTTAAAACTAAATCTAAATATTTCTAGAAATTTGAGAATTGATTTCTTAAAAAATAAGAGATTTTAGGAAACTCACGAGTAAAAGAAATACTGGAAAGGTTAAAAAATCTATTCAAAAAAATTCCTCATAATTTCTACTATTGTTAATAATTAAGAAGTGAGTTTCCTTCAAATAAAAATGTACGTCGAAAATTTTCTAGACTAAATAAAATCAATCAATTTGAAAATCTAGAAAAGAAATTGCTGAAGAGTAAAGAGAATAAAGAAAACTTTTTAAAAATTGATTCTGAAAATTTCTAGAGAAAAACATCTTTATTGAAGTTAGTAGTTACATGTAATTATAACAATTTTTGTTAATTAAAACACAGTTATATTCCTTTCTTCACTTTTTATTTTTTCACAGCTAAATGTACATTTTGGGCTCCATGTACCCATTATCAATAGCTATTGATAGGAAAGGAAGAAAGGAATATAACTGTGTTTTAATTAAGTGATATTAACCTTCACGTACTCAAGTAACTGCATTAAACAATTTTTGTGATAAGAATCACAAAGACGAAGACGTCTTCTTATTTTTCTTCATGGCTAGAAAATTTCTTATAATGTGGATAATTAATTTTTTTTTATTTTTCCTTTTTTCTAGAGAACTCTCCGGCACTTTTTTTATTTACCTACTTTTTATAAAAACTTTCAACTCTTCAAAAGATTTCAATGTCTCTACCCTAGACTTTCCTTCAGAATTTCAACATTTGTTTTGTAAACTATTCCGTTTAGCATGTCTTATCTTATTTTGTAAAGAAGTAAATAGAAAAAAAGTTTACTGTAAAATTCTATAAATCTATAAGAGAATTCTTGAGAAATTTTAGAATCTAAAAAAATCACTGAGAAATTCTAGAAACTAGAAATTTTTCTAGTTTTATATTACTCAAAAGAGAGCTTGTTAAAAGTAATATTTAAAATCTTAAAATGAAATCCTGCAAACTTGAGAAAGAGAGACTTTTGTTAATAGTTTAGAAGAGAGATTGTTAGAAATAGTTAAAAATTCTATAAACGCTGATATTACCAGATATTTGAGAAAAGAAGTCCTTAAAAATTCTTGACAAGAGAAGAATGGAAAATTTTGAAAATCTGGAAACGAAATTGCTGGAAAAATCTAGAAGTTTAAATGAAATTTTTTTAAGAATTGTAGAAGTGAACAAAATCTGAAATCAAACAATTAATTATAAATATTTCTAGAAATTTGAGATTGATTTTTAATTGTTTGCAAAATAGACGAGAAATTTTAGGATTCTTTAAAAAAATTCTGGAATAGCCTTATAACCTATAAGAAGAAATTGCTGAAAATTCCAAGCAATTGTTAACAATTTAGAAAAGAGTTTCCTTGAAATGATGAAAAGTTTTGTAAGAATGTACGCTGAAAATTTTTCGATATTTGAGAATGGAATTTCTGAAGAAACTCTTGAAAAATATAAGACCTCGCTGGGAAATTTTAAAAATCTAGGAAAGGAAAAATATAAATATTACCGAAAATGCAGAAAATTCTTTAAAAATAGATTTTGAAACTTTCTAGACACTATTATGAGATGTTCTTAGAAATTTTTGAAAAATAAAAGGGAATTTAATGTAAAATTCGTGAGATCTTTGAGAAAATTACTAAAATTCTTTGTGAAAATTTTATATAACTTAAAAGAGAGATTATTATATATTATATTAGTGGTATAAAAATCTCTCATAAAGTATTGTGAAAACTTTTAGAAATTTGAGAAAAAAACATTTCACAAATTCATCAAAAAAATTTTAGAAACCTAGAAGAAAATTACGGAAAAATTCGATTGTTGTTTATAATTTCTAGTTCTAATTTAGAAGAGAGATTGTTTGAAATGTTTAAAATTTCTAACTAATCTTAACACACAAAATATCTAAGTATTTGAAAAATTCTTGAAAACTATAAAGTAGTTTTATGAAATAGAAAATGTGAATCTTGGAAAGACCCTACTGGAAAATAGAGAAGTTTGAAGAAAAATGATAAAGAATTCTAGAAGCAAAAGAGAGATTTCTGGAAATAATTGTATAAAATTCTGTTTCAAGACGAATTTTCTTAATTCGTGAAAAATAGATGATTTTAGAAATTTAATGAAGCATTAGGGGTTGTTTACAATGAGGCACTTAGCCAACCAAGAACCTCATTGTAAACAACCCCTAACATTTAAAATGGTTCACCAGGTGATGAACGAGAACCAAATTTAACTAATGAAGTAATTATGGAAGTTAAAAATTTCATCAAAAAATGATTTAAATAAAAGTCTAAGTTTTCAAAAGAAATTCTTAAACTTCTAACCATCTGGAAAATACTGAAAAAGTCTAAGTTGTCAGAAGAAATTCTTAAACTTCTAACAAAACGGAAAATACTGAAAAACATCAAAAATTTCTAAATATCAAAGAATGAGAAAAAAAAAGCTTCCTATATATAACATAAAACTTTAATTAAAACTTTGTCTTACAAAATCCAATTGTTGAAAAACTTTTACTACAAGGATAAATAATTGAGAAATTCTTTATCTAAATGGTGACCAATTCTCTAAAAATTCTTCAATAATAGGAAAAGAGAAACTTTACTGGCTTAAAAACTGCAGAATTTATGAAATCTTGAAGAAATTTACTAAAAATTGTTTTTAACCAAGAAGATGTTCCCCTTTTTTGACCTCTAAATTCTTCCAATAATTGTTGGATGAATAAAAATGACCTTGAGCGACCACTATATGACCTTGAGCGACCACTTATGACCTTGAGTGACCACTTATGACCTTGAGCGACCACTTATGACCTTGAACGTCCACTTATGACCTTGAGCGACTACTGTATGACCTTGAATTATCTAGTACCTATATGATTTTGAATGTTGGATGGTTGAACTTAAATAAACTTAAATGACCTTAAATAATTTTAAATGATCATTGGAGGACAACAAGAAGACTTTAAGTAATTATTACATAAACATAAATGATCTTGAACAGCTACTGAATGACCTTAAATGGACATCGGAAAACCGTCGTCAATTATATTAAATAAGTAAGTCATCAAAACATAAATTAACCTAAATAATCGGGAATAATTGCTGTTTAACCTTAAATCACTTTGAATAAACATAGTATGTACATTGATGATTGTTGTATAAACATAAATGACCTTGAAGGACTAATGCATGACCTTGAATTATTGTTAGGTGAATGTAAATGAGCCTGAATGGGGGTTAAATGACCTTGACTGATTTTTAATGTGCATCATTAGATCTTAACTTAACTAATCTTAAATAATCATTCAATGACTTAAATAATGACCATAAGGTGATATTTAATGTTTGCATAATTAATTGAGTATGACCTTGAATTGACCGTTATATGATGAACGATCATAAAAAAACTTGAATGACATTGTATATGTCATTATGTTAATCTTAATTATTTACTATTAAGTTCTAGTTCCAATATTAATATTTATAACTATTGATATGATTTCCCTGTAATTAAATGTATTATCTGTTGGGAAATAAATCTATTATTATTATATCTTAAATGAACTTTCAGGTGGACGTAAATAACCTTTAATAATGTTTGGATGAAATCGATGAAAATAATTTGTTAATCAGTTTCTTGTGAGTTTAATTACCTTAATTAAGGGTTACTTTACATCATCCTCATTACGGTATTTACAACTAACTAAATTCATTTGATATACTTTTGAGATTACTAGATATTTCTGCATTGAAATAATTGACTTGGTAATATAAAAATCGAAATATAGGTTAGTAGAAAGTCAGTAGATTCCGAGTTATGCGCCCAATTGCACAACATTTGCATACGTGCAAAACTAAAAATTGAAACCAGAACGTAATCGCTCTGAGTGATAATAAATATCGCCCGATAGTTCAGCGCAGACCCGAGGGCGTCCACTTGAAAATTCCACAAACGCTATTAATATTTGATGTTTGCAATTGTAAATACAATCAGAATTAATTAATCATTTGATTAAATATTATATAAACTGTGTGTGTAATTTTATCATCAACAAGTTTATTAAAGTTATTAGCTTTATTAATGTAGACGAATTATTCACACTGTTGCAGACGATTTCGAGCACTCTTTTCGATTGTTCCTCAGGGCTCCATATAGGGGCCGCAAATTCCCATATAATTCCCGTTCGAATATTTCGAGTAGTGCTTCCGCGTCGGGTAAACCGGAGACGTCGGAAAGAATGGACGAAAAAAATCATAACTGTCGAAAGGCCGTCATTAATTAGGGACTTTATGCGGCCACTTAGACCGTTCCGGGGGAATTCACATGAAGTGGCTCCCTTTTTATTGCCGGAATCGTTCGTTACTTCTTTGATTTCGTGTGTGTGTGTGCGTAACGGCCCCTCCAGGGGCGGATTGATCGGGGCACACACACACACACACACAGGAAGTGGACTCGGTCCTTTTGTCGGGGACGGTGACTTGTGTCCGGGGAAGATGAATGAGTGACTGACGATTTGATGGTCGTGATTTATTGTTGTTCGGAAAAGGTAATTATCGGTCTTTTTCTGATTAGGGTATTCAATTTTTAATTCTACTTCTCTTAACGTGACTAGAATAATTTTATTTGGACAATGGATAAAACAGCGAAATCATTGTTTACGTATCTTGAATTTAAAAAAATTCTAAAAAATAAACCAGTAAGCAGATTATCCTAAAAACTTCTAAATATACTTACAAATAGTGTAGTTTTAATATATCATAAAATACATAACCCAATTTTAACAGAAAACAAAGTGGTAGAAGAAGGAAGTTAAGAATTGAATGATTTGAATTGAGTAACTAGTGATTCAAAAAATTCTTAAAAATAAACCAGTAAACAGATTATCTTAAAAACTTCTATATATATTTAGAAGTAGTGTAGTTTTAATATATTATAAAATAAATAACTCAAAATTAGCAGATAACAAAATGGTAGCAAAAAGAAGTTAAGAATTGAATTAATAGAATTCGTAACTAGTAATTCAAAAAATTCTTAAAAATAAACTTCTTCTTAAATTAGTCTAAACATGTCTGTAAACATTCTGAAATGATCTATATTTTAATATAGTACAAATTTAATTACATGGTATTACTGAAATCAAGATGGCAGGGCTACAAACTTAGAACTCGAATTTTTTAAATTCGTATTTCTTAATTCAAAAAATTCTAAAAAGCAAACCAGAGAGCAGATTATCTTAAAAGCTTCTAGATCTACGTACGAATAATGTATTTTTAATATACTACAAAATTAATAACGCACCATGACAGACAAGCAAAATGGTGGAACCACAAACTAAAAAATTGAATTATTAGCATTCGCATCTCTTGATTAAAAAAATTCTGCAAGCAAAACCATCAAGTGAATTAGTTTAGAAATGTCTACAATCATTCAATAATAATCTATTTTAAATGTATTTAAAAACATAATTACATAACCTAACTAGAAACAGGATGGCACGGTTATAAACTTAAAATTGAAATTTATAAAATTCGCATCTCGTAATTCCAAAAATTCTAAAAAAATAAACTAGAGCGCAGATTATCTTAAAAGCCTCTAGATACGTTCAAAAATAATCTATTTTTAATATTTTCTAAAAATCAATTACATGACCTAACTAGAAATAAGATGGCACAACTATAAACTTAAAACTGAAAATTATAAAATTCGCATCTCGTAATTCAAAAAATTGTAATAAATAAACTAGAAGGTAGATTACCTTAAAAACTTCTAGATACGTTCAAAAATAACATGTTTTTAATACTTTATAAAATAAATGTCATCACCTGACAAAGGAACAAGATGGCGGAACTACAAACTTGAAAATTGATTTAATGAAATTTGTTTCTCTCAATTAAAAATGTTCTTAAAAATAAACCACTTGGTCAATTGGCTTGAAATTTATTTGCGTATATTAAAACATAATATATTTTTAATATATAACAAAACAAATTACATAATATAACCGATGACAAGACTGCACGGCTACAAACTTGAAACTCGATATTTTAAAATTTGCATTTCGCCATTCAAAAAATTCTAAATAAGAACCCTGCTTTAAAATTATGTTAAAAACTTCTAGATATACTTAAAAATAATTTGTTTTTAATATATTATAAAATCAATAACGCAACATGACAGAAAACAAAATGGCGGAACCACAAACTAAAAAATGTAATTATTGTCATTCGCATCTGGTGGTGGAAAAAAATATGCAAGCAAAACCACTTAGTAAATTAGTTTAAAATGTATCTGCAAGCATTCATAAATAATCTATTTTTAATAAATTTCAATATCAATTACATAACCTAACAAAAAACAAGTTGGCGCGACTATAAACTTAAAACTGAGATTTATAAAATTCGCATCTTGTAATTAAAAAAATTCTAAAAAATTAACTAGAACGTAGATTACTCTAAAAAGTACTAAATACGTTCAAAAATAATCTATTTTTAATATTTTTCAAAAATAAATTACATAACCTAACTAGAAATAAGATGGCACGGCTATAAACTTAAAACTAAAAATTATAAAATTTGCTTCTCGTAATTCAAAAAATTCTAAAAATTAATCTAGTACGTAGATTATCTTAAAAACTTCTAGATACGTTCAAAAATAATGTACTTTTAATATATTACAAAATTATTTCTGCAAAATGACAGATAAACAAAATAGTGGAACTGCAAATCAAAAAATTGAATTATTGGCATTCGCATCTTGTTGATGAAAAAATTCTGCAAACAAAACCACCCAGTAAATTGGTTTAAAAATGCCTACATGCATTCAAAAGTAATCTATTTTTAATGGATTATAAAAAATAATTACATAACCTAACTAGAAACAAGATCCCACGGCTATAAACTTAAAACTGAAATTTATAAAATTTGCATCTTGTAATTAAAAAAAATCTAAAAAATAAACTAGAACGTAGATTACCCTAAAAAGTTCTAAATACGTTCAAAAATAATCTATATTTAATATTTTCCAAAAATCAATTACATAACCTAACTAGAAATAAGATGGCACAACTATAAACTTAAAACTGAAAATTATAAAATTCGCATCTCGTAATTCAAAAAATTGTAATAAATAAACTAGAAGGTAGATTACCTTAAAAACTTCTAGATACGTTCAAAAATAACATGTTTTTAATACTTTATAAAATAAATGTCAACACCTGACAAAGGAACAAGATGGCGGAACTACAAACTTGAAAATTGATTTAATGAAATTTGTTTCTCTCAATTAAAAATGTTCTTAAAAATAAACCACTTGGTTAATTGGCTTGAAATTTATTTGCGTATATTAAAACATAATATATTTTTAATATATAAGAAAACAAATTACATAATATAACCGATGACAAGACTGCACGGCTACAAACTTGAAACTCGATATTTTAAAATTTGCATTTCGCCATTCAAAAAATTCTAAATAAGAACCCTGCTTTAAAATTATGTTAAAAACTTCTAGATATACTTAAAAATAATTTATTTTTAATATATTATAAAATCAATAACGCAACATGACAGAAAACAAAATGGCGGAACCACAAACTAAAAAATGTAATTATTGTCATTCGCATCTGGTGGTGGAAAAAAATATGCAAACAAAACCACTTAGTAAATTAGTTTAAAATGTATCTGCAAGCATTCATAAATAATCTATTTTTAATAAATTTCAATATCAATTACATAACCTAACAAAAAACAAGTTGGCGCGACTCTAAACTTAAAACTGAGATTTATAAAATTCGCATCTTGTAATTAAAAAAATTCTAAAAAATTAACTAGAACGTAGATTACTCTAAAAAGTACTAAATACGTTCAAAAATAATCTATTTTTAATATTTTTCAAAAATCAATTACATAACCTAACTAGAAATAAGATGGCACGGCTATAAACTTAAAACTAAAAATTATAAAATTTGCTTCTCGTAATTCAAAAAATTCTAAAAATTAATCTAGTACGTAGATTATCTTAAAAACTTCTAGATACGTTCAAAAATAATGTACTTTTAATATATTACAAAATTATTTCTGCAAAATGACAGACAAACAAAATGGTGGAACTACAAATCAAAAAATTGAATTATTGGCATTCGCATCTTGTTGATGAAAAAATTCTGCAAACAAAACCACCCAGTAAATTGGTTTAAAAATGCCTACATGCATTCAAAAGTAATCTATTTTTAATTGGATTATAAAAAATAATTACATAACCTAACTGGAAACAAGATCCCACGGCTATAAACTTAAAACTGAAATTTATAAAATTTGCATCTTGTAATTAAAAAAAATCTAAAAAATTAACTAGAACGTAGATTACCCTAAAAAGTACTAAATACGTTCGAAAAGGATCTATTTTTAATATTTTCCAAAAATCAATTACAGAACCTAACTAGAAATAAGATGGCACGAATAGAAACTTAAAAGTGAAAATTATAAAATTCGCATCTCGTAAATCAAATAATTCTAAAAAATAATCTAGAAGGTAGATTATCTTAAAAACTTCTAGATACGTTCAAAAATAATGTGTTTTTAATATTTTGTAATATAAATATCATCACGTGACAAAAAACAAGATGGCGAAACTACAAACTTGAAATTTGATTTAATGAAATTCGCTATCTCAATTCAAAATGTTCTTAAAAATAAACTACTTAGTAAATTAGCCTAAAATTTGTTTAAATAGATTAAAAAATAATATATTTTTAATATATCACTAAATTAATTACATAACCTTACTGATGACAAGACGACATGGCTATAAACTTGAAATTCAAATTTTTAAAATTCGCATTTCGTAATTCAAAAAATTCTAAAAAACAAACCAGCGTGGAGATTATCTCAAAAACTTCTATATATACTTAAAAATAATGTTATTTTAATATATTACAAAATTAATAACGCAACTTGACAAATAACAAAATGGTTGAACCACAAACTAAAAAATTGAATGATTGGCGTTCACATCTCGTGGTTGGAAAAATTCTGCAAGCAAGACCACCCAGTAAATTAGTTTAAAAATATCTAGAATCATTTAAAAATTATCTATTTTTAATGTATTTCAAAAAATAATTACATAACCCAACTAGAAACAAGATGGCGTGACTATAAACTTGAAACTGAAATTTATAAAATTCGCATCTCGTAATTCAAAAACTTCTAAAAAATAAATTACAGCGCAGATTACCCTAAAAGCTTCTTGATACATTCAAAAATAATCTATTTTTAATATTTTCTAAAAATCAATTACATAACCTAACTAGAAACAAGATGGCACGGCTATAAACTTAAAACTGAAAATTATAAAAATCGCATTTCGTAATTCAAAAAATTCTAAAAAACAAACTAGCCAGCAGATTATCTTAAAAACTTCTAAGTATACTTAGAAATAATGTACTTTTAATATACTGAAAAATCAACAACACAACATGACAGAAAACAAAATGGCGGAACCACAAACTATAGCAATGAATTATTGGCATTCGCATCTCGTGGTTGAAAAAAATCTGCAAGCAAAACCACTCAGTAAATTTATTTAAAAATTACAAACATTCAAGAATTTCCTATTTTTAACGTATTTCAAAAATCAGTTACATAACCTAAATGGAAACAAGATGGCACGACTATAAAGTTAAAACTGAAATTTATAAAATTCGCATCTCGTAATTCAGAAAGTTCTAAAAAATAAACTAGAAAGTAGATTATCTTAAAAACTTCTAAATACGTTCAAAAATGATGTGTTTTTAATATTTTGTAATGTAAATGTCATCACGTGAGAAAAAACACAAGATGGCGGAACTACAAACTTGAAAATTGAGTTAATGAAAATCGCTTCTCTCAATTTAAAATATTCGTAAAAATAAACCACTTAGTAAATTAGACTAAAATTTGTTTACATAGATTAAAAATTAATATATTTTTAATATATTACAAAACCAATTACATAACCTTACTGATGACAAGACGGCACGGCTATAAACTTAAAACTCGAATTTTTGAAATTCGCATTTCTTAATTCAAAAAATTCTAAAAAACAAACCAGCCAGCAGATTATCTTAAAAACTTCTAAATATACTTAGAAATAATGTATTTTTAATATACTATAACATTAATAACGCACCATGACAGACAAGCAAAATGGTGAAACCACAAACTAAAAAATTGAATTACTGGCATTCGAATCTCGTGGTTGAAAAAATTCTGCAAGCAAAACCACGCAGTAAATTAGTTTAAAAATATCAACAAGCAATTGAAAATAATCTAATTTTAATGTATTTCAAAAATCAGGTACATAACCTAACTAGAAACAAGATGGCGCGACTATAAACTCAAAACTGAAATTTATAAAATTCGCATCTCGTAATTTAAAAAATTCTAATAAATAATCTAGAAGGTAGATTATCTTAAAAACTTCTAGATACGTTCAAAAATAATGTACTTTTAATATATTACAAAATTATTTCTGCAAAATGACAGATAAACAAAATGGTGGAACTAAAAATCAAAAAATTGAATTATTGGCATTCGCATATTGTTGATGAAAAAATTCTGCAAACAAAACCACCTAGTAAATTAGTTTAAAAATGTATAAAATCATTCAAAAATAATCTATTTTTAATGTATTTAAAAAAAATAATTACTTAACTTAACTAGAAACAATCTGGCAAGGCTCTAAACTTAAAACTGAAATTTATAAAATTCGCATCTGGTAATTCCAAAAATTCTAAAAAATAAACTAGAAAGTAGATTACCTTAAAAACTTCTAAATACGTTCAAAAATGATCTATTTTTAATATTTTCTAAAAATCAATTACATAACCTAACTAGAAACAAGATGGCACGGGTATAAACTTAAAACTTAAAATTATAAAATTCGCATTTCGTAATTCAAAAAATTCTAAAAAATAATCTAGAAGGTAGATTATCTTAAAAACTTCTAGATACGTTCAAAAATAATGTGTTTTTAATATTTTGTAACATAAATATCATCAAGTGACAAAAAAACAAGATGGCGGAACTACAAACTTGAAAATTGATTTAATGAAAATCGCTTCTCTCAATTTAAAATATTCTTAAAAATAAACCACTCGGTAAATTAGCCTAAAATTTGTTTACATAGATTAGAAAATAATATACTTTTGATATATAATTAAATAAATTGCTTAACTTCACTGATGACGAGACGACAAGGCTATAAACTTAAAACTCGAATTTTTAAAATTCGCATTTCTTAATTCAAAAAATTCTAAAAACCAAACCAGCGAGTATATTATCTTAAAAACTTCTAGATATACTTAAAAATAATGTACTTTTAATATACTAAAAAATTAATAACGCAACATGACGGAAAACAAAATGGTGGAATTACAAACTAAAAAATTGATTTATTGGCGTTCGCATCTCGTGGTTTGAAAAAATTCTACAAACAAAATTACGCAGTAACTTAGTTTAAAAATGTCTAATAGTATTAAATTAAAATCTAGTTTTAATGTATTTTAAAAATTTATTAAATATCTAAACTAGAAACACATCTTTTTTCTATAAACTTAAAACGAAAATTTATAAAATTCGCAACTCGTTATTCCAAAAATTCTAAAAAATAAACTAGAACGTAGAATATCTTAAAAATTTGTAGAGACGTTCAAAAATTATGTGTTTTTAATATATTACAAAATAATTAACGTCACGTGGTGAAAAACAAAATAGCGGAACTAAAAACTTAAAAATTGAATTAATGAAATTCGCTTCTCTCAGTAGAAAAAATTCTTAAAAATAAACCACTGGGTAATTTAGCCTAAAATTTCTTTTGAATAGGTTCAAAAATAATATATTTTTAATATACAACAAAATAAATTACATAACCTCACTGATGACAAGACCACGGGGCTATAAACTTGAAACTCGAATTTTTAAAATTCGCATTTCGCAATTCAAAATATTCTAAAAAGCAAACTAGCGAGCAGATTATCTTTAAAACTTCTAAGCGTGCTTAAAAATAATGTAGATTTAATATACTACAAAATAAATAATGTAACATGCCAGAAAACAAAATGGTGGAACCACGAACTAAAGAATTGATTTATTGGCATTCGCATCTCGTGATTAAAAAAATTCTGCAAAGAAAACCAACTAGTAAATTAGTTTTAAAATGTCTACAAGCATTTAAAAATAATCTATTTTTAATATTTTTCAAAAACCAATTATATAACCTAACTAGAAATAAGATGGCACGGCTAAAAAATTAAATCTGAAATGTATAAAATTCACATCTCGCAATTCCAAAAGTTCTAAAAAATAAACTAGAACGTAGATTATCTTAAAAACTTCTAGATACGTTCCAAAATAATGTGCTTTTAATATATTATAAAACAATTAACGTCACATGACAGAAAACAAAATGGCGGAACTACAAACTTCAAAATTGAATTAGTCACATTCGCTTCTCTCAATTCAAAATGTTCTTAAAAATAAACCACTTGGTAAATTGGCTTGAAATTTTTTGAATAGATTAGAAAATAATATGTTTTTAATATATTACAAAATAAATTACATAACCTAACTGATGACAAGACGACAAGGCTATAAACTTGAAACGCGATATTTTTTAAATTCGCATTTCTTAATTCAAAAAATTCTAAAAAACAAACTAGTCGGCAGATTATCTTAAAAACTTCTAGATATACTTAACAATAATTTGTTTTTAATATATTATAAAATCAATAACGCAACATGACAGAAAACAAAATGCTGGAACCACAAACTAAAAAATTGAATTATTGTTATTCGCATCTCGTAGTTGAAAAAAATCTGCAAACAAAACCACCCAGTAAATTTGTTTAAAAATGTCTACAATCATTTAAAAATAATCTATTTTTAATGTATTTCAAACAAATAATTACATAACCTAACTATAAACAAGATGGCACGACTTTAAACTTAAAACTGAAATTTATAAAATTCGCACCTCGTATTTCCAAAAGTTGTAGAAAACAAACCAGCGCTTAGATTATTTTAAAAACTTTTATATACACTCAGAAGTAATGTATTTTTAATATATTACGAAATAAACAACGCAACTTTATAAAAAACAAAATGGCAAGACCATAAACCTAAAAATTGCAATTGATGCTTGTGCATTACTTTCACGATTTAAGCAATCCTTTACAACCGCTCCACTTTTAACTGCAAGATGGCCAATCTCCACTTGATAGAAGCAATTAAGTAAGATCTAAAAAAAAAAACAACAATCTAATTGCCGGAATGGGGCCCATTAACTCTCCGCCGCGATTATATCACGGATGACCTTTCCTCATCGTCGAGTTTGTTGACATTCAAAACGTTACGTTATTACGCAACTGTCGTCGCACGTAAAAATAAAAACTAAAAACGTTTAGTGATTATTAACCCTAAAATTTTTAACATTTTCAGTTTGATTGAAGCCACCGCAGAACTGGAAGATAGGAAGTTTGCGAGGCCGACAAAAGGGAAGAAAGGAAAATCAGGTACGTTGTGTCTGCAATAAAAATTCAACTCGGTGACATTTAATGAAGCATTACGTTCTCCCTTTTTTTCAAGTTTATATTTTTCAATCCATTGTATGTGTGTGTGTGTGTTACTATGTGTCTGGATTTTATTGTGAGGAAAAAGGGAAACGTAGTTTTGTTAACACCCTCCCCTAGGTGATCAATCGCCTAGACAAAAAATGCACATGTGGTGTAGTTCGATTTAAAAAAAATCTTTTTATTATTTGAATATTGTCGGAATTTATTTGTTAGATATAAAGAATATAAAAGAAACTTTTAAATTTTACAACTGAATAAATCTGTGCCTATAGTTTTGATCACAATCTGATCTTAATGTTTTAAATATTTTTTGTCAAATTGCAAATCAATGCTTTTATAGTTTACCTGTGATTTCTGTGCTCAAAATTAAGTGTATATTACTTTATTTAATCTTAAAGGAGAAATGTAAAAATCTTCTTTAAGATTAAATAAAGTAATATTAGATTTAAGCTAGTTAATAAGTATTGACGCAAATTTCATTTTTTAGATGTACATGCCACTTTGTAATAAAGAGATATTATTATGTGTCTATATATATATTTTGTTAACAGGTAATCCAAACCATAATAATAATAAAATGTATTAAAATCCTTTAGTTCGTTTTAGAAAAATGAATAATAAATTTAAAAATACGAAAACATTTAATAATAATAATAAATAATGAAATATAATATGGTATTAGGTATTATTTATTTATCCAACATACTACAAAAGATTCTAATCAAGGTTATGCAGTAGGTTATGTAAATTTATTGTTGATGTGCATTTAAATTCATTTATTTTATCATTCAACCCCA